>CM076578.1:1936771699-1937343713 GCA_034641835.2 Pinus albicaulis
TACCTTGACCTCTTGCGACCTTATTTCTTCCTTAATTCATTTCTCGTCCTGAAGATGGATCCACGTTGGGATTTGAAACGTCGACAATTGTTTTATGGTACTGTGGATGAACCGGTTTCTGCAAATTGTTGTTGTTGTTGTTATGGGTTATATTTTATTTTTATTTTTTTTATTTTTTTTGTAATTTTGATTTTGTTTGTTATTTTTTTTATTTTTTTTATTTCTTCATTATTGTATGGGTTGTGTCGATCTTCAACTAGTAACCCGACCCTAATATGTGTCAAGTTGTTAGTTGAATTTTCAGTTTTCGTTTACAATAAATCAATTTTTTTTCCACCATGTGTAAATTTGATAGTTTATTTTCAAGTTTTCATTGCAATGGGTCAACATACCCCAAATATATGTCAATTTGATGGTTGATTTTTAAGTTTTTGTTGCATTGTGCCAAGTTGTCTCAGGCTAAGATTTTAAAAAAACTATATTTATTGTAATTGGTATAATGACTCTTTGATTTAGGTATTCATTTTAAAGACTTTTTTTAGTTATGATATTTGATCTCGAAATATGTTGAAAATCTAAGGTTTTTTTATAGTCATGATATTTGCTTTTAATTGTGGCTGAAAAATGTCAAAAATTTAAGTTTTTTCAGAGTCGTGATATTTGATCTTTAACACCATGATTGAAAAAAGTCAAAATTTTAAGATTTTTCAAAGTCATAATATTTATATTTAACGTTATGGTTGAAAATTATTAGAGTTTTTAGATGTTTAGAGTCGTGATATTTTATTTTTAATGTTATTGTCGACAACTATTGGAAGTGGAATGATTTCAAGAGTCATGATATTTTATTTTTAATACCATTGCTAAAAAATGTTGGCATTTTAGCCAAAATAAAAACGTTGATGAAACATCAACATTTTTTGATTTTGGGGTCTTTTTTCATGTTTACTCCATAAAGATTTTAGTTTTTAATGCCATTGTTAAAAAGAAATGGAATGCTAACCCCAAAAGGGTGTTGATGAAACACCAAGTTGGATCAACACCTTTTGTTTCGGGGTGTTTTTTCATGTTTATTGCACCAAAAAATTGGGTTTTTTTATGTCATTTCTATTCTTTTTGGAATCAAAGAAAATGTTGATGCAACATCAACGCTTTTTTTTTTTCAGGGTACTTTTTCATGTTTCTTGCGCAAAAATGAGGTGTTTTTGTACTAAAGTTCTCATTTTTAGGTTATAGTTCTGATTAAGTTGGTAACTTCGTTGACTCCCCCTTAGGTCTCTAAGGCACAACTTCTGTGTCAAGAAAAAAGTTCATTATTAGTGCATTCTACCACCAAAAACATTTAAAAACTTGAAAAATATAATTAAAAAACATAGAATCATAAAAATACATATACTCACCTAGATCACCCCACTTCTTTCCAAGGGGAAAGACTAAGTTTGGATCCTGACATAAATGCACCCCTACATATGCGTTATTGTTGATCGCTATCAACATTTGATCAAACCATTCAAATTAATCCATGTCATATGCTTTTGTATGTGCCCCTCCTCTAACCCTAACCATCAAATCCATCACAAATCCATCCACTTGTTCATCTAGGGTTTATTCCTCCCAGACTATGGTGTCAAGATATATGTTCATAACATCGACACTCACTAAAAAATGAATGACATTATGATGTTACCATATCTAAACTATTTATTCTTCTTCCCTATCCTTTGTTTGATCAAATAATCCTTTAGTTTCACCAAGAGACCCTCACACAAATTGAACATAGTAGGGGAAATAAAACATACACCAATGTCAACTTGCCTTTTGGAAGCCAAGTGTAAACTACTAGAACATCCCACTTGGGTCACAGTGAATAAGATAATGTGAAGAGGGAGATAAATGATATCCTTAATTGTTATCTTCCCTCCTACATTCCAAGAAGTTGAAACATAGTACTCAACAATGAAGTCATATTTCGACCTATTTCTTATCAATATTCCTATGGATAACACCATTGGGGACTTTGACCTTAAAATTCCCATGCAATAACACCATTGGGGACCCTCACCTTGAAATTCACATGAGATAAAACCATTGGGGACCCTCACATTGAAATTTCCATGAGGAAGTATATTCACCACTAGATTTTGCAATTCAAAGCATTTATCCACAAGGTCCCACCATTGAATGATCCTATTCAATAATAAAATTTAAGCCTTCATGCTCTGAGTCCTGAAAAAATTGAGTCCATAGTTGCATAATGAGGAAAGTGTCCTTGAGTATGCGATGGAATCCACATTATCGACCTCATGTTCTCTATGTATCGACTCTATCATGATTAAATCCCTAAAAATCCCACTAAGAAAAACTTAGAGGTATCCATATGTAAATTTTGAGAAGCCAAAACTTTCTTGAACTAGCATATATATGCATTTTTCTAGCACCAATGCGCGGCTTATACTTGATAGGAGATTTGTAACGTTATGTCTACCTCCAAGAGGGGTATTGATCCCAACTCTCCTGCATGCCTATGGTAGATATTTAAAACATAGATTGAGTTTTAAATGGGATTCCATTAGCTCATTTTTCAAGTAAATGCACTAAAAAAGGGTATGAAATCAATAGAGGAAGAGAATAGTCTCCCTAACTTGGTGATGACAAAATTGTGATTGGTGGCATGAAACTCCTTGGATCTATAATTCGTATTTTGGTAAGAGGTCGTCTCTACACAATTTTCTCTTTTTGGGAAAGGAACGCACACAGTGTTCAAAAATTTCTCCTTTTATGTAGGAAAAATTGTTTCAAAAATGTTCTTTATAACATTAGCAATGCATATTCTTGCTAGATATTTCATTTTCTGGGATATTATTATTGTTTTTAATCATATTTTTATGCTACTAACACCTTTTTAAGGAAATTTTCATCCATTTTGGATAGGGATAAGGACCATTCAATACATACATTGTTGAATTGAGGTATCCTTTGAAACTAGAATATAGGCTTAGGATTAATATCAATCTTCTAATTGCATCTTTGACCTTCCTTATATTGTTTCACTATGCCTTGGCCCCACTATATCAAGTTGTGACATAAACCATGCCTTTTTTCACATCATAACTTGTGTTGTTCAGCCTACCCTTCATGGGATCCCTAGAATAGCACTTGATTTTTCATATTGGTTCCCATGTTGTGCTCATTTTTAGCCCATGAAACCTCTTTAGAGGTTGCCACGACTTTTAAATCAAGCCTCATTCCTCTCTTTTTTCTACTA
This sequence comes from Pinus albicaulis, assembly GCA_034641835.2. Classification (NCBI taxonomy): domain Eukaryota; kingdom Viridiplantae; phylum Streptophyta; class Pinopsida; order Pinales; family Pinaceae; genus Pinus; species Pinus albicaulis. The sequence goes on from CM076578.1 coordinate 1,936,774,965, forward strand.
TTTATGGAATCACATAGCCCATAGAGTGGGTTTCTATACTATTTCTCATTTCTTATTGGTTTCCTATTCCTATGGTTATCAAATGTCTCACTACATACTTCTCTATTGTTATTTTCCTTCAACTCACTCACCACATTTGCAATTGCGCTTGACCTTTTTCCTTCACATCAATATTGACTCCATCTTGTAACCTATTTCACCCTTTTAGAGTTACTATTGTGATGAGTGGATCTCCATTTCCAAACACTTCACTAATGCGTCTTTATTTCCTTAGGTTGGTTCCATCAGCTTCAAAAATAGATTCATACCATTATACCACTCATATCTCTAGAATGAGATTCCTTTTTGGCCTTATTTTCATGCTTGTTAAATAATGAAAATGTTGAGCTTCTTTCGCTCATCTTTTCACACTCATTAAAATATACAAAAATTCCAAGTTCTTTATATTATTTCCTACTCATTAGTCAATACAAAATTTGGTGAGAAGTTTCTTCTTTATTCTCATGCTTTTTAAACCATGATAAAGACACAAGCATATTTTTTATTATTTTTTGAACTCATTAAAAACTCTCATGAAAAAGATACAAATCCAAATATACTTGGTGGGTCCCATCAATAGGTATATTTTGAGGTCCATTGTGCTATCCTCCCTTAAAAATATCATTTTCTCACATTAATTCACATTTTTAGCCATAATATGCTTAGTAGGAAGACTAAAGGGTGTCTTTCATATTGCATGGCCTAATGTGATTAATATGAAGGAAAAAGAAGCATTTTTGGGGATATTTACTATGCAGGGCCTTGGTGGAGACATATAGAAGGAATATAGGGGGCTTGTCCACTACACTCTAAATCGGCTTGAGTTCAAAGGTTCATAACCAAGAGATCAAATTCACTAGTAGTCGAGGAACTCAAGTGCATGTCAAGATCCAAGGGAACCAGATCCACCAATTTCAAGATTTTGGAGGGGAGCATTCCTCCTTTCAAGGGAGGCACCCCTCAACTAATTTTGTATAAATAAACCAGCCTAAAGGCTCATTAGAATTCAAACTTTTATTGAAGATAGGAGTAGCTATTGAGAGCTTAGTCCTTGACATTTTTATTTTCATCTTTCATATGATATATGTGACTCTTATTTCCTTTCAATGAGAACTTTACTATTGGAATGCATCTGAATTAGTTTTGGAGGGTTGAAACACTTGGGTTTGGGCCCAACCAAGAGGCTTTAGTCCCTCTCATGTATTCTTATTCTTTTTCAATTAATTGCATGTATTTCCTTATTTAAGTAGGAATTACATCACAAAAATTGTAGTTGCAGGTTTCCCCACCACCTCTCTTGTGGGAAGTGTGGTTGGAAAATCTACAACAACAACCCAAACACATGTTTTTATGATTTCTTGGAAAAATTTTACTCTTGGATTGCAATTCTTTTGCATGATTGGTTTATTAAAATTATAAGTTAGTAGCACTGATTTGGAAATTAGAGTTTTGTTGTAGGGTATAGTATATCTTAACAAAATTCAACTCATCTTTTCCATTTTAATTTATTTTTTTGTAATATTCATCATTTGATGCATGTACTTGATTAATTTGCATGGATTTTTATTGACTTGCAGGGGTGGACACACTCTTCCACATCCATATATACCATTCCATATTTCTCCTAGATACTTCATATTTCTTCCAAACTCTTCCACCAAGATCACTCTTACAGGGAAAATGAAGGACACCGTGGGCATTAACTCTGTCACAAGATAGGCCTATGAGGGGTACTAATATTGGAAAATGGACTCCCACACCCTTCATTAACCTTCATCCACCTTCCTTCACCTTAAAGATACAATATATTCCCTCATAAATCTCTCGGATCCCCTCCTATAGAAAAATAGGGCCTCCTATAGCACTTCCTATAGAATTCATGTATCATTGCTTAACTCCAACTAGATTTTCTCTAGACTTTGGCTCTTGCTTTTTGAAGTTGAATAATGGCCCATAATATTTTATTTCATGATTAAGGAATACTCTAAGACCACTCCAACCACATCCTTCCCTCACTGCAAACACGGGACAACAAGTAGAATTAGACTTAGCATTTTTTTTCCATAGGTGTGTTGAAGTTTCAAATCTTTATTTTCAAGCAAGTCACAATTAGATAAATTATTAATGAAATTAGACTATTGATTTGATTAAGTGTTAAAATGGAGTAGCATGGTTTACTTATGCAACTATACTATTTCATCCCTTTCATGCAATTAGAATTAGAATTTACATTTAATGAATGCCATTTTCATTTCTATAGTTAGAATCATGTTCATTTCCTTGAAATCATGATATGAGTGGTCTTTGAATACCTTTATTTTATCTAATTACTAAGGGTTACATGAGTATAAATTAACCTATTGTGCATATAGCATTGTCACCTCTAAGTTTGTAGGAACCTTGGGTTGATAATTTAAGTTGAGAATCCTGGGGAGTTGCAACATCCTTGGTGTAATACCAACACTCATCAATTATTTTAACTCTTTTGTAGGCTTGTTATAATTTAATGAAAAAGGCACCCTTGAGTTCAATTGTCGTCTCTTTTGTTCTGATTAAAATATGAACGATGTCATCTTTAAAAAAGGGAAAGGGGAGAAAGCTTGATTATCTTCATTTTATCAAGGTAGTTCTCAATCACCCTTGAACATCGCACTTGTTTGGTTCTTCCGCTTTCAGTTGGTATTTTCCTAGCTTTAAATCTAAACCATTAGCATGAGTCATGTCACTCCTTTATCATGTCAATATCTCACTATATTGGTTACCCTTCCAATACCATGGGAAATGGTGATGCATCCTATGTTTCCACTATGTTTGAATGGTGTTCTTTATTCCAAGCTTCCAAGTTCACATTTGTGTCATGTTGTTATATATTCAAGGGAATTCTTGGTCAAATTCAACCATATATTCTGTCATCCTATATTTTGTATCATCAATCATTTTGTTATTTGTGCATCATTTATTCATATGATATTTTCCATGACCTCATATTGGTTTCAATTTCATGTTGAATGATGGGGATAAATAAAGTACCTCCTTCAATGTCTCTCTTCCCTCTGATGTCAACAAATTATCTAGCATGTATATATATAAAAAAAAATTATTACCTTGGAGCTTATATTCCTTAGTGGTAAGCTTCCTCATGGTTGATAGTGGGTTTTCTTCACTGGCCATGTTGACAAATTCTATGAGTACTCAACATCAACCCATTTATCTACACTAACTAGATTGTGTTAGGTAACTTGGAGATAATTTTCATAATTTATGGTCTCTGTCACATATGTTAATAGAATCCCTCAATTCTTGGTAATTAAATACCCCCATTGCATGTTGAACATAAACTCATTCATTCACATGTAGTAGGCCATACCATGGGGATGAGTCAAAGACCTTAGGGCTTGGGGCTACCTCACTCAAGCACATTGCCTCCCCTAAGATTTGTTGAAGAATATAATATATACTTTGAGGACCACAGTGGGGAACTCTCTTTAGTGTCCACATTCCCACTGATATCTATTGTGGAAGAGACACACATTGTCTTATGATCAGTCCTTGATGATATGATTCTACAATATATTTTGTGGGTTTTCATTCTCTATTATTTTGATACCATGGGTATTCCTACCGCAGGGATCTATATAATATATATGTAATTGTGATTTTTTTAACTCCTTACAAGTTTTGCGTCTTTGGCTCCCTCTATCTCCCTTCTCACTAAAATTATATAATTTATTTTGGTCATCGGTTTATATTATGAAATCATGCATTATGGGGAATTTTCTATATCTCAAAATGATAACCCCTTTGGTCTAAGTGAAGAAAATAAAAATGAAGCATGGAATTAAAAAAAAAAAATAAGAAAAAAAAAACTCCATGGAAACCTTACAAAAAGTTCAATTTTACCTTTTTAATGCCCCCTGTAAACTAGAAATGAGAGTTACAATGCCCAAAATGGCCCATCAAGGGGTGTTGGATGCTCTAACACCTCAACAATAGAGCGTTGAAGTAGATAAGGTTTCCAGAGTGCACAAATAAGGGTTGAAAGGGTAAAAATGATCAAAATTTGAAGATAATCATTAAATGGCTAACTCAAACTTGGTAAAAAAAGTGTCTAGATTAATTTGATCACTCTTGTAAAATTATTTGTAAGAGGAAGGTTCTCCATGGAGAAAAGAAGAAGAAAAAAACAGAGTAAGTACATGTTTTCGAAATGATAACCTAGTTCACCTTGATATAAGAAAACAACAAATAATGAAGTTTGATTGTGAGTTATGGTGAGAGGAGGATCCAGGGACAAATAATGCAAGGAGTACAACTTTTGTAGGCTTCATTTGTCTAATAACAATTCATACTCCCCAACCTTGCCAATATTACATGTATTATTCATATATTTTTAGCATGTGTGTTTGTTTTATGTTGGTACTAATGTTAATGTGGTTTGCAAGTAGAAATATTTAGTGGATTTGGTTGTCAATTTTGTAGGTTATAAGTTCTAGGAGCTAAGAACAACAATATCAAAGGATACAACCATAAGGGAATTGGGCATCCACATTCAAATATAAGGTACATCCACCATGTTTCTTCTTGTGTATTTCATACATGCATGCATATATGTCAATGGAGTTAAGAAGGTCCCTTATAAACCATTTCATATTTCTGGGGTAGGCCTATGGTTATAATTACTTTTTTAATTTAGAGGAAAATGTGTATTAACAACTGCAGTGAGGAAAATTAATGAAGTGCGATAAATCATTAGATTGCCATTTTTATTATTGGATATTCATCCAAGGATTCTCCAAGATTGATCACTTGATCACTTCATTGTAGAAGAAAAGAGTGAAATTTTTTAGTCTAGGGAATGTGAAGAGATATTTTAGTTGCTAAAGCATCTTCTAACCAATGCATTCATATTTAATATTGCAAACCTAGAAAAAAAATTATTGGCATGCATTACTACATGTAGAGAAGGAATAAGAGGACTCCTCATGCAAAATGGATTTGTAATCAAAAAAAAGTATAATAATCTTAATGAGCATGAGAATCATTATGACACACATGACTTATAGCTCATATCTATCACCCACACCCTTAAGATATGGTGACATTACTTGCTCAATGCAAATTTTGTATGGATAAACAACCATAGTGGGTCGACGATTTTATTTGGCCAACCTCATCTAAGTGATAGCAAAGAACAGTAATGGGCGCTCATTAGTGAGTACAAATTTGAGATATGACACATAAAATACAAACAAAATCATGTGGAATATGCATTGGATTTCTAGTAATCAGTAATTATGAGACCGATTTGAGAATTAAGATAAAACATGCCTTGGAGAATGATTCACATTGTAATAATTTCAAGGAATTCCTATATTAAATTATTGAAGGGCCAAGGTGTGTAGGATATTAGTTGACAGAGGATAAATTATTGATATACCACAACATGATAAATATATTAAACTCTATTGAACTGAAAATACTATCATGGATGAGCTGCATAGAAAGACTTACTCCAAGAATCATATTTATCATAAGATGATTAGGAACATGTAGAAGTTGTTACTAGATTGGGATAAAGAAGATTCCATTGAATACATTGCTAGGTGTTTAAAATGCCAGCAAATTAAGATTGAGCATAGACTTCTAGCAGCTTTTTTGCAACGTCTTTTGATTGTAGAACATAAGTTGTAAACCATATCCATGGACTTTATCATAGGATTTACATGGAAAATTAAGTAGAATGATGCCATAATGGTAGTAGTGGATAAGCTAATTAAATAATCTCACTTCATTCTAGTGAAACTCGTTCATAAGACAATTGATATTATCGATATCTTCATGAAACAATTTTTTACACTACAATTTATGTCGAAGGTAATTGTTGCTAGTACAGATGTTAAGTTCACCTCAAGATTTTGGAAAGAATTATTTGGAGGAATTGGAATGCATCTAGCATTTAGTTCTGCCTACCGCCCTTATACACATGGGAATATAGATAAGATAAATCATATTCTAGAAGATATGCTCGCATATGCATGATGAGAAAACCTACTAAATGGGAGGATTATCTACCATTAGTAAATTTTGCATACAACAATGGACATTATGAATTATTTAAAATGATTTTTTTTGGAACACTATATGGCTTAAATTGTAATACATTGATTAGTTGGAACCATCCAATGGACTGAATTACAATTGTGTTAAGGATTTAGCACAAGAAAGACAAGAATAGAATTGGTGGAAATGGATTTAAGCCATTCTTCTATTGATTGTATTTACCTCATGATATAAATTTATGGTACACCAGTTTGACCATTTTATATCTAGATCTCACTGAAAAATCTTTAGTGGATAATGACAACACTCATTAAAGATAAGGATTACAACTCTTATATGTGTTCATTGAACTTTGAAATTGTATACTATCTCACATTCTAACAAATTGGACCTGACATGCTAAAGAAAAAGGAACAAGAAGTCTCACAAATCAACTAAAGGTTGAAGGAAACCCAAGAACGTCAAAAACCTATGTAGATAGAAACAAAATACATAGGGGATTTAAGGTGGGAGATCATGTGTATCATTGGGTTAAGCCTAAGAGAAGTTCTTTGAGAATGGGAACTAATGCCAAATTGATGACCCACTACTGTGGATCGTTTAAGATTTTGGAAAGAGTTATACCCATGGCATACAGGCTTTATTTACCTCCCACTGCTAAAGCCCATGATGTATTCCATGTGTCTTCGCTTAAGAAATATGTTTATGACTTTAATCACATCATTGATTGGGTTGTAATGTAGGTGGAAATTGAAAGATAAATCCACCTAGAGCCTCAATGCAGAATAGATAGGAAAGGGGTAATACTATAGAACTAAGCCATTATGCAAGTCAAGCTATAGTGGAAGCATTATGGAGTGTATGAAGTGGCATGGGAATTTGAGGATGCCATGAAATGGAAAAACTCATTTTTTTCATTGTATAAACTCAATTTGTGAATGCTAGAATACCAAGGATGATGTTTAATTAAGGTGGGGGGGGGGGGGGGGATGTAACACCTTGTTTTCTTCTAATTTATAATCATAATTATGAACTAGTGTCATTGTAAATCATATTGTAGATACTTTGGTTATTTTCAAATTATTATGGACTTTTTTTAATTATGTGATTATATAATTTCATTAGGTAATGAAAAATCATTGATCAATTGACTCAAGGGTGGGACACTAGTACTAGCCATGATTCCACAAGCAAGAATCGGTGAGGGGATTGAGAAATCACCTCACCTATTAAGAAAATAGCCATAGGAAAATACCCTTATTTCCAAAATTCCAAATTTTGAATATGAAATGAGTTTCCTACTTCCCATTCCCCCAAAATAAATTATTGAAGAAGTTGCATAATTGGGAAGCAAAAACCCACAATTATGGAAGCATGGAGATGGAGTGGGGAGCTAGAAATGGTCAGATATTGGTATAAAAAATACACATCTAGATTTATGTATTGACCCATGAAATTCACGGTCATATGCCAGTAAAATCATGGGGCTTCCTTGGTTGTAGAATGGGAATGCATTTGGGGTTTGACAAGGGAAATTTATTGAGTGTAGAGATGGTGCTAAAGGCTTGGAAAGTGCGGGAGAAGAATTTGCATAGAACATAGAGCACCTACAAGTGAAAAATGAGAATATTTGTGAGTGGGTTATCTATAAGAAATATGAAGAATATAGAAAATCTTGGGGTGGACAAAATACATGCCCAAATGGTTTGAGATCCAATTAGAGACTATTTATAAGTGTTTGGGAAATTTAAGTTGTGAATTTGACTATGATTTTAGGGAAGGAAAAAAAAACCTAAAATGGGGAAAAGAGAACTACAAATTTGATGTTGCTTGGGTTGGATAGTAAGCACTAAGAAGGGAGGCCATTGAGGGACTACATTGGTAGAGAAGGGACTACCTTGTGTAGAAAAATTAAATTGAGAAGGTATCTAGGAAAGTCATGGAAGTCTTAAATTAGTGGGTACAGGGTTTCTTCCATTATTTTCCTGTGAATGAGAGTGGCTTTCATAGTCACAAATTTCCTTAAGAGCTTCAGCTATCCCTACTCATATCATGGTTTGGATAGCATGTGGCCATATTTTGTAGGCCACATAGGCTATCTAAGTGTATGGTTGGGTGGAAAGGTGAACACCCCTCTTAAGTTTCAAGCAAATAATTTCAATAATTGTTTTTAATTTGACGTTTTTCAACTATATATGTGTTTGGTATATTTCTTATCATGGTGTTACATGTGTTTAATGAATCTTTAATAATGTTTTTATATTATTATTGAGTAATTTGGGTTACTAAGGAAGTGTTTCTCAATATGCCATTAGAATCTTAAACACCTAGACATTGATACGCATCATATGTGAAGCCTTTATTTTTATCAAAAAAATAAAAAAATACATTATAGTTTTCCTAGAACATCTGATGATATGATGAAAAATTCTTTTACTCATATCCTTGTTTTCATGGTAACTTCTCTCTAAGGTGTTATCTAAGGTACCATATAATTATGGACATAAGAGCTATGGCAGCATAATCATTTAAGCTAAAATTAATGATCCATAGTTCCCTTCATATTCATGGAAATGATTTGGAAAATATGCCCAAATTTGTTAACAATGAAAAACAAGTCATATGCCTCCTGGTTGACCTTGCTAGGAGGAATCACGACCTTGCATGATGCTCAATGGTCTCTGCTTACTATTTGAGTGTCCACGTTTTAAATATGAACTTAGCATATATCCATGTTTCTCTTTCACATTTTTTGGGCTGATGTAGTTTACTTTTGGTGTTTATATATATCAGAGGAACATCTAGAAAACTCAATTCATTATAATTTAATGCCATTAAAACATTCATCAAAGAGTATATATAATTCAATCCGCAAGCACAATATTGTTTATAAGTTTTGTAATTTCCAGTAATAAGGCCAATTTCGTATTGTATGGAAATTTTTGTTTTCTATGATGGGGAGAATACTCAAATCCCTATATCATGCAGGGAATTTCTATGTTTGTGATATCGGAAGGGTCAAAATCCATCTTCTACAAGGACAAGCCTTTTTGGTGACATAAGAGAAACTTGAACTCGCCCTTTCCTTGGAGAACATTGTTATGAAATGTTATAAATCAAATTTCCAATCAATAATTTTACCATGCAATATCAAAACCCTCACACTAGAGAATTCATTTTCTATCACAACATAGGGCTGTGTATCACCAAATAAGGTTACTTCGTGTGTGATACAGAACTACGTCTCGCTAAGTGAGAAAATAATGAATGTGTTTACGTCAATTTATATTGTTGCGAAATGTTTTTTTGGAGGGGCTTCATTGAATATTCGGGCCGACGGAAAGTCAATTAAAAGTTCGCCCGAACTTTTGTGTCATTAGACTTGACGGGTCGTCGGGGAAAAGAACAATTCGACTGAACTAACACGTCTGCAATTACGCAGAGCCGAGCTCTAAATACATTTCTTCAACTTTGGACTGATTAAACTCCATGTAAATTTGTGAATTAACTGTCGGAACCAAGAGAAGCATTTGTAGAATTCAATCTACTTTCAGGAAATATAACTTTTATGGAATTTCATAAATATTTACTAATTTTAATTAATTTTGTAATAAAACGGGTGCAAACAATTTCTGAAGGTCATTATGATTCAGTGAAATCAATATTCGGTATCTTCCAAAATACACTATAAAAAAAATTGAAAAAATTATGGTGCATTACATTGGTCCGTCGTCTATAATGGGTAGTTTTATATTTTTAGTTTATAACTTATATGTTGAGAAATTTCGTGCATCTCGGAACACATTCAAAATATGTAGTTTTTTCATATTGGATCAGTTCAAAAAATTATAGTAATTATGATATGCATCAGTTGGTTTCGTAAATATAACGAAACCGAAGTAGACTCTGTCTAGATTGTTGTAACACATTTTGTTTCTCAAAAACACAAAGTTTTCAAAGAATACACCAGTGCGTATTAACATGACTTTTTATGAATCCTTTGATTGTTAAAAAACACACTATCAAAGAAACGCTAAGTTGACATATCAAATGTGTATAAAAAAATTCCAAAAAATAAGTAATAGAATGCTAATAAAATTTCTGACAACTTTTATTTTTATCTCAAAATGAAATTCTAAATAGAAAAATTGTTTTGTCTTGTAGAAAGTCGAAGAACACAAAAAAAACGAATTTTTTTTCTAAAAAAAAGGGCAAAAAGTGTAACCCAACTTCACATTTTCACCCATAATTGACAATGATTTGTTGGGAAATGAAACTAAAGAGTATACTTAGAAGTTGTATGATATGTAATCCATGACGAAGGTTTGATAATGTTTGGGATCCACACTATACATGTTTTAAATTATTGGTTAGACTTGTTTGGATCCATGCAATACATGGTCCATATTGCAAATGCATACAATTTTTCCCTAGTGAAATGGTACCCTAGATTATGCTTTTCAAAACTGGAATTTTTGTTGAACGAATTGCTCATCAAAAGTGTTTACTTTCCCAATGGGTTTGGCAAGACTTCATTTTTTAAAACAACTTAAAATTACTTGATACCAGGGAGAGCCTTAATACATGGCGATATCCTAGAGTTGATGATCTCTCCTTTGGATGTGATACAAATGAATAGCATAGGCATGAAGGTTTCAAGGTCATAAGCTCATGCCACTTGGATGTTAACTTGGGTTGAGATGTTTGCATTGTTACGACTCAAGGATCATTATCTATATAAAAGCAAGTAAAAAATAGGGTGGAATGTAAAATGAGGAAATTGAGGAATGTGCCATATGAGGTGCCATCATGGTATGAAGACCGGATAAGTAAGATAGGAAGGGTTTTTCACCACATCCTAATTAAAAGCCATCAACAAGATGAATGGAATGTGGAAGGGGTAGAAGGCCTTTCAATCCCTCTAATCTTCGAGATCTTTTCCTCTTCAGAAATATCTCTAAGCCACCACATTTAGGGGGTTTTGCACATAATACATGAAGTTGGGGCTTTATAAAGGGTTATGAGCCATCTAGGTGTGTTCTTTTAAATGTTTGTAAGATATAATGTATTTACTCCATAAAGAGTTTAGATGCAACATCTTGCATCATGAACCATTTGGTGGATGCATCAATAAGACTTAAAAGTGTCTTCTAAAGGTATCATCTTAGGATGGAAGAACAATACCCCAGGAAATATCTATTGGCTATGAGATTGAAAGTCATCAAATTCATAGACAATGGAGTCTCCTAATAAGTAAAGCATGAACAATTAATCAAATAAACCTCCTTGCATGACATATCCCTTTTTCTTAAAGACACTAAAAGGTTGGGCATGCTACATTGAAACTGGATAGCATTGGCACTTGTAAACTTATTGGTTGATCTTCAAAGAATTTTGTGAAAATGTTGCAAACACATTTTCCTTTAGTACAAGCAAAACAATTAGGCCAAAACTTTCCAATTTTCATTTTATCAAGGTTTTGTAAGAAGTTATCATCAACTTGAATATCACTATGACTACCAATTTGTCAATGTATCCTTGTTGTATTCGTCTCTTTTATTTCTTCATCAATTCCATATTTATGTTAGCATCCTATTCAATTTGTTCCTCGGTTCTAAGTTTTTCTTCGTAGGAAGTCCATTTCATTAACATGTGTTTTGGGGAAAATCACCCTAGAGGTTTGTTGGGTCAAAACCTCCACAGAGCAGGGCATGCCATTCAGAAGGACTCACACACCACCGTACTTGAATGCAAAAAACTAGAAAACAACGATAGCAGGACTCACCCGTAGTCCTACGTTCGATGTAGATCCCGCGGGGTTCAAACCCCCAGCAACCTTCCTTCCTCCTTCAACCTGCAAAACAAGAAAGAACGTGCACGGAAACCTAGTTGTACAGCATATAATTCTCCTAAACGTTAGTGTAATCAATGTGAAATATGATGTAAATGATAATAACTGCTTAATATTCAATCTTTCCACATATAAAAATAGATACTAACACAGAAGTTCAAGAACAAGACGGTTCTTCATTATTATGAATATCATGTACAGTAGTAAAAGTGGAGAGATCACCTGAATCCTTCCACGATCTTCAAGCAGACCATCGTCCGGATTCGTCCCGCCCTTGCCTCGCTAAGATTCTTCCAAGACTTGTGCACTCGAGATGGCATATAAATGGATGAACATCTCCAGGAAACAAGGGTTTCCTGATATAAATCTAGGAAAGTGCAGGAGGCACGGGGAATCAGACTTGAACTGGGATTCCAACAGAGTATAATGTCTATAAAATTTCTCTCTCCCTTAGGCCATGCACATGAGGGGCTTTTATACTCCCTCAAAGTAGTTTCAGTCAGTTGGAAACAGTTGGCCACGTACTGGGGTGGTTGAACTACTGGAGTAGCCATCAACCCAGTCCGAAAATAGGAAATTTATATATTTTTTAATGGTTTTAATGGCATACGCGGAAAAGTACATGTGGACTCGCGTATACACGCGGAAAAGTCTGGGCATACCCGCGTATGGGAATTTTAACACTATTTTTTAGTGAATTTGTTCAAGTCTGTAGGAATGGGTGCCCAAAGCCATAAAAGCAATCATGAATCATATGAAGGTGAAAAATGATGCTATAACAGATGCCCCCTAATATATGAGGTCAGAAGGGGTACATGATGGCCTAAATGTATTATGCACATAGAAATAACTTCGCAAGGACAAGAGAGGACTTCACCAGATTTCAGCCTGCCAAAAACCAATGAAAGAAAACAGAGAGTCAACTCATGCTGAGGCGGGCATACCCATGCTCAGTCAAAAATACATCATATGGAAAGTACATAATAGATCCAACATGTATACAAGTATAGCTGAACTGAAAGTACATAATGAATCATCTGAGCATGGCCCGGAAGTATAAGTCTGAATCAATGTCCAAGTATCACATATAGAAAGCTGATCAATGATGCTGCAACTGGATGTCTGATCATATAAGTAACTAAATCTCCAAGTACCAAATCATAAGAGGTGGAACAAACGGTACTATCACGCAACTCGGGAGCCAACATATAGGATGTTGCTGTACTGACTCTGCAACATATAAGGGTGAACGGCATCACTGGCAGATACTGAATGGACTGTCAAAAGTGAACCGAGAAATGCTGATGCAACCCGAGGTCTTCACCGATCACTATGGCACAATTCTACACAATGGGAATAAATGAGCTAAAGTCGACCATGTGAGAAATCGTTGGATTACCGGGCAATGATGTATCCCGTTAACCAACGCGAGACAACCCACCGATAATGATAATGAGTGTCAAGGTGCCCCAGTACAATCTGACAAGTGCGAATGAATGAGTTGAAGTCGAACACTTGAAATAATCTACCAATCAGGAGGCAATGATGAATCCCCACCGTCGATAGCGAAGAGTCTGCCACTGATGACTGCAAACCCTAAGGTACTGACAAAAAGACTCTAGACCTTATTCCCAGAGCAATGAGTCGGAGTCGATGGGAAAAGATCCGCTGGAAGGAAGGCATTAAGGCATCCCACATCAGTCCAGCGCGAGTGTAACCCGCAGGCCAAGATTTGGAAGGAATCGGACGAAGTAGAGTGATGGAACCAAAACCGAAGTACGTTTCCGACGTGCACAAGATGAAGCTAGCGCACGGAAGAAACCCTCCGAACCAACCAATAATGAAAGCTGACACAGAGGCGAGAAATCCACCGATAGGGTCAAATGGAAATCCAGGTACTGCACGAATCCCAAGTGTGATAATGTGTGCTAACGTCGAACACAGGGGAAACCACTCAGTCAAAGACCCATAATGATGATCAAATGCTGAGCACAAGGTCACCTATCAATGATGGAAATAGGGCCAGGGTGCGGCTCTAGGTTTGCTCTCAGAGCAATGTGTCGTAGTCGATAAGAGACAAACCCGCCAGCAAGAAGTCAATGGAGACCTTCTCAAACCAACACGAGCAGAGGACCAAAACATCTGATGTGATAGAACAAGATACTGACAAGACCGGGAAGGCCGACTGAATAATGAGTCAAGAGACACCGCAGAATGGCCGACTCTGGTTAGACTTCCCTTGAAAAAAAGCACGACTCGTGATGACCATGGCAGTAAAAAGTGACACTGTATAAGTCTGTTATGCAGGAGGCAGAACAAAATCTCCATATGATTGGAAGAGATAACCAACCGGGGGAGAACTGACAAGTGAAACATGGTAAAGGCTGAACCTAGGTCAAAACTAAAACCATCCCAAATGAAGGAAATATATATAAGTATATGTGCTTTGTTCAAGGGCGACAAATTGACTTTGTACTGCCATCAAAACAATGAAGATACATCCCGTTCCCGCTCTTTTTGTTATATTTTATTTTTTTGTCTTTTTCATATAATAAGCCTGAAAAAGAATAAAAGAATGCTATGGTACAATGGATAGAATGAGTATCAAAAATCAAATGCACTAGTTCCTGGGATTGGAACGATCCTATGCTCAATGCAAGGTGGTGGAAACTGGTAAGCGATACTCAGAGGAATGTTCCATCCATAGGTAAAAGTGTGTCAAGTCGTGATAGCTAAGTGCATGCAATGGTTAACTTTTACAGATAGACAAGGTCAAAATTTGGCTTAAGCATCGAGTCCAAATGAAGCCGGCTAAAGGCCAGGATAAACAAGTAGCCAATATGCAATGCAGTAATACAACTCAACAACACCAGGGAGCCTCTAGGGTAATAGCCAGAAAAATGATAGTGAGGAAGAGGAAGAATGAAGCTTCAACACATAAGTCATGGCAGGACTAAAGAGGACTCCCGAGCCTACATAAAACGCAGCATGGGCAACAAGTGATAGCGAGGAACTAACTAGGAAGCCCATGTAAAGGAAGGCTCTACCACCAAGTCATGATTAAATAATCAGCGAGTGAAATGGGTGTAATAGTCATGACCTGATGGGATCGACCCTATGGCAAGTGATCAGTATGGAGGCTAGTATGCAAGATGCAACGGAAAGTGAATTCCCTAACCTATATGCTAGTGAAGATCATATACCTGCCATGACGGGTCAGCAGTCATGGATCAAAATCCGAAAAAATCTCAAAAATCGTCAAAATGTACCTGAAAACATACCAAACTGGGCACTTCCAAGCATCTGGGTTATGCAACTTAAGATAGATCGAAAAAATAAGCATAATAAATTTTTGCAAAAATTTTCAACTTTTTTGGACATAAATAGACAAATTACCTCATATTTGGTTCATTGTTACATTGCTGATTTGGAAAAAAATGCTCTGGAGCAAAAAACTTCTTTCGTCAAATCAGGAGCAACCGACCGTCAAATCGCACCGAATTTGTCAGGTAAGCTCATCAATCATCCTTGCTATTCATTTTTTCCGTTCATAAAGCAAAATTTAGTAATTTTCACCATAGAAACACTTGCTAAAAATCACGGGTTTGCGCATACGCGGGTTGGTAATGATGAAGTCGCATATACACGCGACTGTGCACAAATAAAGTCGCGTATGCGCAGACCCAAATGAAAAAATGCGTAGCTAATGAAGGAATTGTTGAAATTTTGCAGGATGACTATATCATGGAGAGAACGTGAACACAGTGCAATTGATCAAGAAGTCATGTGAGATCGAGCATCGCTAAATATTCTTCGGAATTGCGGATTGCTCAAGTTTTTCAAAATGCCAAATATGAAGAGCAATGCCCGGTTGCTTGAAATGCTTGTGAACTATTGGGAACCGGAAGAAGACTGCTTCATTATAGATCAGATGCCTGTATGCATCGAAGTGGAAGACATATATTTTATCACTGGACTCTCCCGGAGGGGGGAGCCAGTAGACTTGCACGGTAAGCCTTTGGGAGGGCTCATCGTGGAAGATTACGTCCACGTGTACTGCGTACAGGGTTCCAACAAATTTGGAACTCAAATTGAAATCAAAGATTTAAGGGATTTGCACATGAAAATCCTCCTTTTCACCATTGGCAGAGTGGCAGGATCTGCCTCCCTACACCAGGCGTCCAGGACGCAAATGAGCATAGCAGTGGAATGCTTAACTCATATATATGATTGGTGCACAGCCCTATTGCTGAACATGAAGCAACAATTGACCTCTATCCGCCAAGCAAAGACAAAACATTTTGGATACGGTACAATTTTGATGACATTCTTCTTTGAGAAGATACCAGCATTGAGACCCAGAGTCATCTCTACCATCAACAACCCTAAAGATCCAATAATTTCCCGTTGGGCAGATATGATGAAGAGATTGGGGGGAAGTGAAGTTCCCCGGACCACTTGGGATGATGAGTTCTTCCTTTGGTGGGGAGAACAAATCATCGATGTGGACGACTATCCCTATGCCGGGATGGACTTTCATGGAGATCCAGATCTTGTCCTTCCACCAGGCACGGCATGGGGCGCAGTCGGTAAGTTTGCAATTTTTGATTTATATAATTTTTTTTGGATTTTTTCAAATATGTATGAAAAGATGAAAAACAAACATGTTTTTTATTGGATTCATAATGACTTACAATTTAAAAATGATCATGCTACAGATATCAGACCAGCTCGACCTGAAGGTCTCCCGCGACACAAACGTCACTGAGGCGAAGCGGATACAGTGGATTCAGACAGGACACTCCAAGCTGTACAGAGGAACTTGGAGGGATTAACCCGCCAAGTACCTATGGCTGCAGTGGAAGATCTGCCGGAAGCCATCCAGAGACGGGTGGTAGGAGTGTCCCGAGATTGGGTACGGTTATTCCGCCGAGTTTCCACCGTGATCATGTTCTATAGGAACACAACTTCTGGGCAGGGACCTCAGGAGTAGATAGATATGATGTATCAGATGACTGTATATTATTGAGACTGAACATGATCGGGCATAAGCCCAAATTTTGTATGACTTTATGGATCCAAATTTTTGTAAAGTTTTTGAACACTCTGATGATATATATACAACGATGTTTGATGTGATGTGATAAATGTATCAAAATATATGATGTTTTTTATGATTAAATTTTATTGTATGGAATGATTAATATGCCAATCCAGTGCCTGATTAGATAATGAGTCTGCCAACCAATTGTCAGCTCGAGGAATATGAATGAAAGTTCAAAAATGAAATGATCTTTGTAACAAACGTACCCTCAAGAACAACCGTCGTAAAAATGGATCTCGAACCCGATAAGTATTGTTCAACTGCGACACCACCAGCTGAGAGTCCAAGAAAACTACCAACGAATCAACACCCAAAGATATTTCTTTCGAGAGTAGATAAACAACTGCAGTGTATTCTGCTATATTATTGGAAGCAGGACCAATGCAGACCCCTCTTGATACTAACAGCTGACCGGATGGATAATGAAGTACCCAAGCCGCGGAAGCTAAGTTCCGGGTGTGTCTACTAGCACCATCGGCGAAACCAAAATGACTCATGACATCCAACACAACCTGCCAAAGCAGATCAAAAACATCACCATCCCATCAAAAATCGAAAATCAACCAGATATGTACAAAGCAAAAACTACTATATACAAAAGCAACATGCCAGACCGAAGCCTAGGCATAATACTTCTTCAAATAGAGCCCATTTCGGGGCTCCGGCAACTCGTTTCCTTCGAAATCAACCAAGGTATATGCTCCTTTCTTAAGGACTTTTTTAACGATGAAGGGGCCATACCACATAGACTTAAACTTTCCTGCCCCCAGGGCATCTTTTTCTTGGGCATAGACCAAAACAAGGTCACCTTCCGAAAAAACCCTAGGTTTGACTGCCTTATCGTATTGAACTTTAACTCGGTTTTTATGCGCTTCATTCATGATAGCTGACATCCGTATTGCTCATCGAAGTGTTCCGGATAGTGGATTCTTGAGACTAGTGTTGAGTCCGGTACATCTTTTCCATACACTTTTCCATACCTTTTTCACTCACCTAAACCTCCCAAATTGTCAATATCATGTGCAAAAGAGGTATCTAACATATTAGTTTTTAATTATGTTTTTGTGTTTTCTATTTGATCTAGATTTTGTTCATTCCGAAATTTGCGGAATCTTGCACTTTCATGGCCTCTTGCAGCTTTCATGACTATTTTGTGGAGATTATATGCTCTGAGTGTCTACAAAGGGAAAAACGAGCCACATGGGCAGGCTAGGAATGACGTGGACATGGTTCGTGTCCTATTGGTTCAAGCAAACTCGTCCAAAGAAGCCGCGGTCAAAGGCATCCACGTGGAGGTCAACTATGGAGTTTCATGCCGGCCGGACTCTGTTTCGTGGCACATAAACATCCATACGGTCGTTTCTAAGCTTGCGGAGGTTAAATCGACATCTGTGCAGAGCTCTGGAGTTGAATTCAAGCATCCACCTTCCGTAGATTCACTTTCCAACACGGCCATACTCCTATATCCGTGGACGTAGTGGTCTACATGCTCTCTGCCATCATGAACTTTAGGAGACAGTTACAGTTTATTGTTATATATAGAGCGTTTGCATACGCACATAAAGTTAGTTGTTAGTTGATAGTTGATGTTCGTGAATGTACTCTGTTATCTTTTAGTCTGCTTTGTAGTGATTACGCTGCCCTTGAGCCGTAACACTACCATTCTGTAATGAACTGCTTTTTAATGTGAGAAGACTCTATTTTTCAACTTAATTCGTGTTTGAGGATCGTTACCAAGGCTGTGTAGAGGGCCCCTGCTCAGCTAAGGTTTTGTGTATTAGTGTATATTTCTCATTTCATTTCTTTAAAAGTCATTGTATTATAATCCATCCATATGTTCATACTTTGCAATTGTTTCATTTCTGTTTATACATTTCCATAATTTCCATTTCATTTCTGTCTTTCATGTTTTATGATTGTTAATCACTGATCAGTTTTCTTGATTGCAGGTTTTAGATAGACAGCCCGGGCATTTTTATAGCATTTTGACTAATGACATGGAACTAACATTGTTCTGCTGCTAGTTTTCTTTTCATAGCTTTTGTTTAACTTCAGTCTTGCTTTGTACATTTCAGTTTTGCTTATCTGATTCAGTAGTTAAATTTAGATATATTAAGTTGCTCATAGCATCTTCAGTTGCCTCCGAAAGCCACAGCTGGACTGATGGTGAGGGATTGTATTATGAAATGTGGAGTTTAGTATTAGTTTCTTTTCTGCAAATTTAGATATATTAAGCTGCTCATAGCATCTTCAGTTGCCTCCGAAAGCCACAGCTGGACTGATGGTGAGGGACTGCATTATGAAATGTGTAGTTTAGTATTAGTTTCTTTTATGCAAATTTAGATATATTAAGCTGCTCATAGCGTCTTCAGTTGCCTCCGAAAGCCACAGCTGGACTGATGGTGAGGGACTGCATTATGAAATGTGTAGTTTAGTATTAGTTTCTTTTCTGCAAATTTAGATATATTAAATCATCTATGACATCTTCAGTTGCCTCCGAAAGCCACAGCTGGACTGATGGTGAGGGATTGAATCATGAGTGTATGGTTTAGTATTAGTTTACTTTCTGCAAATTAAATATCAGTTACTCAATTTGTTTATGATTACTTCCGAAAATCATAGCTGGACTAATGATGAAGGGTCAGAAGATAAATTGATGTAATCTGATTTAGATTTATTTTGTTGCAATTTTGAATTTCCTTAAGCATAGTTTCTTTTGTGTTTAGTTGGCAGCAAGAATAGTTTTGTTTTCATGTTCACTAGTTTACTGTTTTGATTCATTAGATTAGCAGCACCTTTTCATTTCAGCAGTACACTTTTACTTTCTTTCAAGTCTTGTCATTGTAATTTTCAATTTTATTTTAAAGTTTCAAGTTGGTAAATCATTATAGGGGATATCACTTCCTTGAACAAATATAACCAAACTTGTTTTCATTTTAGAATTTCCATTTCACCTTAGAAAAACCAAAACGACAAAAAGTTAAGAAATAGGTTATCTTGCACATATAGTGCGCCGCACTTCATCAGCTTACGATTCCCGGATTGACAAATTAAATGCAGCAATTTAGGACACACTAAATTGACCAAACATTTTGGCGCCGTTGCCGGGGAAGTGTAACTAGGTAGCCAATTTCTTAAAAAAAAAACATAAAATCATAAAAGAAGGGAAAACTTGATAACTTCTTGAAGTATGCTCTCCTCTTGCACCTAGTGTGATTTGGAGGATCAGAAAAGAGAGTTATTGGTTTAGTAATTTCTTAAGTATGCTCTCTTCTTGCACCTAGTGTGATCTGGAAGATCAGAAAGAGAATTATTAGCCCAACTTTTTAAAAAAAAAAAAAAATGACATGCATAGAGCAAGAGATTCTAGGGGAAGGTTTATAGCTAAAGCCAAGAGTTCGATTTTCATAACTCCATCTTCTTCAAGGCATAGACCAGATTCACCACCATCTACCCCTAGCCTTAATATTTTTGGAAGTCAAGGAACAGCTGAATTAGAGGATTCTCCTATACCACCTACTAAAACCACTTAGAAAACAAAGAGACTTTCTCTCATCCTTCCTTGGTAGAAGAACTAGAGGACTATAAGGACTCTAAAGAAACTATCATGGCAGAGGAAGTAATAAATAGAGGTGGAGGTAGAAGAGGAGGAGATAATGGAGATAACAATGGTGGAGGAAATAATGGTAGAAATAGGGATTTGTTGGGATTCCCTATAGTTGATGAGGAAACTCATGCAACAATGAAAAATATTTCACCATATGTTCTCCCTAACTTTTATGGATTGCGAAGTGAGGATCCTGAAACATTTCTGTTTGAGTTTGAAGTTGTGTGCCGAACTTATGACTATATGGAAGATTCTCAAAATCTCAAACTGTTTCCTTCAACATTGAAGGGATCTGCTTTGAAATGGTTCATGGGATTAGCCACTCAATCTATCAGGACTTGGAATGATATGAAACAAACATTTTTTGATAGATACTTGGATTATTGTATGCCCACCAATCACAAGGATGAGGTATTCAAAATGATGCAAAAAGAAGATGAAAATTTGGAAGACTTAATTGAAATATTTCAATACAACTTGAAAAGAGCAAAGATGAGCAACTTAGATAATGAAACCTTGAAAGCCCTCCTATTAAAATACATTAGAGATGAATGGATAGACATTTTAAACATGATGGGGAAAGGAGACATTTCTCAACTTCCATTTCGTGATATAACAGAACTATGTATCCATCTCTCAAGAGAAAAATCTAAAACTGGAAAAGGGCCTAGGGATTCTTCTCTTATTAGGGCTAACAAATCTGCAACTGGATCGGTAAGTAAGTGAAGATTAGTGCGATGCTTGATGAGTTCCAAAGCTGATATCTTAGGGAGCCTTAGTGAACAACTAGACACCCTTAAAATCCATGTGGCAGAAAACGAATCTTTAGCCATCTTTTGTCTGAAATGTAGAAAGAAACATGCTTTAAGGGAATGTCCCTTGGATGCAAAAGTTGTAGAAACATGTATGATTTGCTCGGAAAATCATGAGATCAAGGATTGTCCTTCAATTCCTGGACTCAAAGCTGTTTTTAAAGAATATCCAAACTCAGTAGAATCTCTCTGTTTTGTCGCAAGGAGACCTTGGCAGGGACAACAATCTCAAGGGTTTAATAACCCTATGAATCTTCAAACCCCACCAAATTGGAATCCTTGGCAGCAACCTTGGCCCCAACATCAAAATTCATATCAGCCATGGGTACAAGGGATGCAAAATCCTTATGGGAGATTTGCTCAATTTTATCAATATCCTCCATCTTTTCAAAATCAACAAGCTCCACAATTTCCAAGCCCAAATCCACAACTTTCATTTCCATTTCCACAACAACCTTCTCAACAAAATACAAATCCTCAACTCATGCTCCCATACCAACAGAAGACAAATCAACTTCCAGCTCAGCCATTGCCAAATCCTAACAATAAGAATCCTCAAACTACTTATATGGTAGAAGGACAACAATTTCCTACCTATATGATTGTTCCTCTCAACGATGTACAACTCGGATCTGGTAGAGTTTTAGAAAAACCTTCTATAGACATTCAAGAGCAAGATACCTCTGAAGAGGACTCTCTTCAAGTCAATAAGGGTTATGAGGAAGAATCTCTTCAAAATTCAAAAATTCAAAAAGAAAAAGAAAAGCTAACATCCACAACTCCTATAGTTGAGCAACCTGTATCTTCATCTACACCTCCTTTTCCGGAAAGACTACAAATTGATAAGGGGGTGGAAAAACAAAACTTGTTGCCTAACTATGACTTTCTAGATGAATTGAAGAATGTTTGTATCAAGATTCCATTGCTACAAGCCATTCGAGAAATTCCTATTCTAGCAAAACCATAAAGGAGTTGAGTTTCAAAAGACCAGGAAGGAAGCTAAAGGACACAAGAAGAATCCACCTGGTAGGAAAGATTGCAGACATTATGATGGAAAAATTACCATGCAGAAGTATGTAGATCCAGGAAGTCCAATTGTCAAGACACATATAAATGGGATAGAAATTCCAAACACATTGATTGACTTAGGGGCTGCTATCAACATTATGAGTAGACAGACTATGGAGCAGTTAAAACTTCCTAACCTTCTTTTTACACCTACTTTATTGCAACTTGCAGATCGATCGGTTATTAAACCAGATGGTGTATTAGAATATATTTCAGTCTCCTTAGATTCTTGGGAATATCCAGTAGACTTTATGATTTTGACTCCCAAAAGTAATCTAGGAGGACATCCACTTATCTTAGGAAGACCTTGGCTGGCCACAGCTGATGATTTTATTAGTTGTAGATCTGGAGACATGTACATTTCAAATGGTAATTCGACAAAGAAATTCAATTTTTATCCTCCAGCAAGAGCAATCACAGAAATAGGAGACAATGAATGGGTCG
This sequence comes from Pinus albicaulis, assembly GCA_034641835.2. Lineage (NCBI taxonomy): Eukaryota > Viridiplantae > Streptophyta > Pinopsida > Pinales > Pinaceae > Pinus > Pinus albicaulis. Next base: position 1,936,797,950 of record CM076578.1, read on the forward strand.
ATGATGAGAACACTATACAACCTGTCTTTACCATTTTTGAAATTAGTGAGGATAGTCAAATTCTGAACACATTAGAAAATTTTGAGATAACTTCAGAATATGACCCCACACAATTTCAGTTGGAATCTGACATAGAATATTTATCATCAAGACAAATGTCTCTTTGCTCTATGGAAGAGTTTGGTAATTCTGCTATTGAGATTTTTCCAGAAAAGACATTGAATATCAACAAACATCTGGAGAAGTCACAACAAGAAGAACTAACGAGAATCTTGCAAAAACATTCTACTGCATTTGCATGGGAGTATACTGACATGAAGGGTATTGATCCTAAGACTTGCATCCATCATATCTATATTGAGGAAAACAGTAGACCAATCAGACAACCTCAAAGAAGGATGAATCCAAATCTTAGGGAGATAGTGAAAGAAGAGCTCCAAAAACTTCTCAATGTAAACTTCATTTATCCAATTTCGGATAGCCGATGGGTTTCTCCTTTGGTTATAGTACCTAAAAAGAATGGTAAATGGAGGGTATGCATTGATTACAGGGAATTGAACAAAGCAACTTTGAAGGATCACTTTCCTTTGCCTTTTATCGATCAGGTATTAGACACATTAGCAGGTAAAAAGTACTTTTCATTTTTGGATGGTTTTAGTGGCTATAATCAAATTCGGGTAGCACCTGAAGATCAAGATAAGACCACATTTACTTGTCCATGGGGAACTTTTTCCTACCGAGTGCTTCCTTTTGGGTTATGTAATGCACCCGCAACATTCCAAAGAGCAGTACTAGGAATTTTTTCTGATCTAATCCATGATTGTGTAGAGGTTTATATGGATGATTTTACAGGTTATGGTAATTCATTTGAAGAGGCATTAGAAAATTTGGAAAAAGTTCTTATAAGATGTAAAGAAACAAACCTTTCATTAAGCCATGAAAAATGCTTTATGATGTTTACTGAAGGGATTGTTTTAGGACATCATATTTCAAGAGATGGGATTAAGGTTGATAGATCAAAAGTTGAAGTCATCTCCAAGTTACCTATTCCAAATTGTCGAAGAGATGTTAGAAGTTTTCTAGGATTTACTGGTTACTATAGAAGATTTATAGAAAACTTCACTAAAATAGCATCTCCACTCTTCAAATTGCTTACAAAAGACTGTGAATTTAAATGGGATCCTGATTGTCAATCAGCTTTAGAAACTTTGAAAACAAGAATATCTGAAGCACCTATCTTGAGAGGACCAAATTGGAAACTTCCTTTCCATATTTCTACAGATGCTTCAGATACAGCTCTTGGAGCTGTGTTGGGTCAAAAAGATTTAATTCCTTATGCCATTGATTACACCAGTAAAAATTTGACTCCCACAGAGTTGAACTATACTGTGACTGAAAAAGAGTTTTTAGCTGTTGTTCATGCAATTAATAAGTTTAGACATTACATAACAGGCTATGAAACTTTTATTCATACTGACCATTCTGCGATTAGATATTTAATGAACAAACCTGTTACTAATGGCAGAGTGACAAGATGGCTTTTACTTTTGCAAGAATTCAATATTACTGTGTTGGATAGACCAGGAAAACAGAATACAGTAGCTGATTTCTTGTCTAGGATTCAGAATACTAAAGAAGATTCTCATGTAGAAGATAAATTTCCTGATGAATACTTGTTTGTAGTAACTATTAAGACCCCTTGGTATGCAGATATTGCTAACTATTTGGTTACAGGGAAACTACCTTCACATTTATTTCCAAGAGAAAAACGAAAGATTATTCAGGAGAGTTCAAAATATTCATGGATTTCTAACGAATTGTTTAAAACAGGGCCAGATCTTGTGATCAGAAGATGTGTCAGGGAAGATGAAATGCATGATATTCTTAAGGCATGTCATGATGAACCATGTGGCGGACACTTTGCGGACAAAAGGACGGCCTATAAAATCCTTTCCTTGGGATATTATTGGCCTTCTCTCTTCAAAGATGCAAAACAATATGTCAAAAGGTGTGATAGCTGCCAAAGAGTAGGGAAACCTACCCTTTCAGATGAAATGCCATTGCAAACACAGGTACTCATTGAACCCTTTGAAAAATGGGCTTTAGATTTCATTGGACCTATTAATCCACCATCTAAGCAAAAGAAGTATATATTGGTTTGCATTGATTATGTTACTAAATGGGTAGAAGCTAAAGCATTGGTATGCAGATATTGCTAACTATTTGGTTACAGGGAAACTACCTTCACATTTATTTCCAAGAGAAAAACGAAAGATTATTAAGGAGAGTTCAAAATATTCATGGATTTCTAACGAATTGTTTAAAACAGGGCCAGATCTTGTGATCAGAAGATGTGTCAGGGAAGATGAAATGCCCGATATTCTTAAGGCATGTCATGATGAACCATGCAGCGGACACTTTGCAGACAAAAGGACGGCCTATAAAATCCTCTCTTTAGGATATTATTGGCCTTCCCTCTTCAAAGATGCAAAACAATATGTCAAAAGGTGTGACAGCTGCCAAAGAGTAGGGAAAACTACCCTTTCAAATGAAATGCCATTGCAAACACAGGTACTCATTGAACCCTTTGAAAAATGGGCTTTAGATTTCATTGGACCTATTAATCCACCATCTAAGCAAAAGAAGTATATATTGGTTTGCACTGATTATGTTACTAAATAGGTAGAAGCTAAAGCATTAGTATCTGCTACTGAAAATTCAGTTGTTCATTTTCTTTATGAGGATATTTTTACTCGCTTTGGTGTTCCAAGAGAAATTGTAACAGATCAGGGGAGCCAATTCACATCAAATTTGATGGAGAAGTTGATGGAAGAATACAAAATCAAGCACAGAAGATCTACTCCTTACCATCCACAAGAAAATGGTCAAGTGGAGTCCACAAACAAAGTTCTTGAAAGTATCATCACCAAAACTGTTCATCTACATAGAAGAGACTGGGCAGAAAGGCTTCCAGAAGCCTTGTGGGCCTACAGAACTACATGGAGGAATACAAAAGGACATTCTCCCTATGAACTTGTTTATGGGAAAGAAGTCTTGCTCCCCATTGAGTTCCAAGTCAAGACCTTCAAGATAGCAGTTCAGTTGGGGATGGACTTATCGGAAGCCCAAAAGCATAGAATGGAGCAGTTGAATGAGCTAGATGAGATCAGACAAGAAGCAATTCTAAGAACTGATCTAGTTCAATATCAAAGAACTAAATGGCATGACAAATATATCAAAGAGAAGAAGTTTCAAGAAGGATATTGGGCATTGTTATTTGATTCTAAGTTTAAAGATTTTCAAGGGAAATTTCAGACTCATTGGCTTGGGCCATATGAGATTGACAAGATCTTTAGCAATGGAGTTGTAAGAATCAAGACCATTGATGAGTTTCAAACTCCTCTTATTGTGAATGGACATAGATTGAAAGTTTATCATAAGCCACTCTCAAAAGAGGATTTTGTCAAAATGTTTCAAGAAAGTTCTGCAATCAGGCTGGTACAGAAGAATTCTTCTTCTCCACCAGCCTAGCTTTTGTTTTTCAGTTAAAAATAAATAAATAAATAAAATAAAATAATGGTATAAGCCTAAAAACCAATCATTGATTGGCAGTCTTATACAGAAAATATAGGGCGAAAATCAGGGAAACCTGACACTCTATATTTTCCAAAAAAAATCTCTCCTTCATTTCATAAGCTTTGTCACCACCCACTCCACTTCATTCCACTTCATTCCACTTCATACCATTTCATTTCATCTCATTCCACTTCATTCACTTCATTTCATTCCATTCCATCAATAAAAATCTTTTTCATGACCATTTCCATCTGGTCATTTGTCATTTGTTTATTTCCATTCATCAAAGTAATAGCTGTGTCAGTTTCCGCAGCTGACATCTGTTTCCGCAGCTGACTCCAGTTTCCGCAGCCAGAAGCAGATTCCGCAGCTACTACTCTGTTTTCAAAGAGAATGTACAGTCAGTTGTTATTTTCATAATTATGAAATAAAACGCAGGAGAGAGGATCAATGGAACATTCAAGACACCAATGGAGATCAATCAGTTGAAGACCAAGGGCAAAAGCAAGGATTCCAAAGGTATGAATAAAGTTTATTTCAAATAGTATTGAAAAACACATTTTTATATAATTTTAAACCATGAGCTCTACCCATTACGCGTAATAATTATATTGACAGTTCCGTAATTTGTCACGATCTCCATGTTATCCTCTTGCATTTATTCATAAACGGTTTCATCATTGAAATTCCGATTCTCACTCATGTTCCAATATCCCATCGGAGATAATGAGACGTATTTGAGTTGACAAAGGACTCTTACAAGCCGCATAACTTCATAACCGCTGATTGAAACGTGTTCATATTTATTACACAGCCACCAAAATTCAAAATGCGGCCGAATGAATTATACTTTGTTAACCTCTTTGTCGTGTCTCTGTCGTGTTTATGAAACCCCACTCTACTCATTCTCACTCCCTGTTTCACTCCATTTCATTCCTTTTGCTCATTTCACTCCCGTATATCCACCCACAGTCTTACTCCATTCTGTTTATGGTACTCATTCTCATCTTATGATACATCCCCACAGTCATTGTGCTCGATCCTGTGTATTCCATCGTTCCATTTCCACTTAAACCCTCACGAAAGCAAACTTGTGAAGCACAGAGAAGTGAAATGGGAAAATTATTAAGGGCAGAGCCGGAAGGACCGAAGTTTATAGAGGGATATCCGCAAGCAAAAGAGATGTTGAGGAAAGCAAAATGGCTGCGTTTTATTCAGAAATTCAGAGGATACCACAAAGAAGTTACGAAAGCGTTTGCAAGGTCATTTGATGGCTCGGAAGCAGAAATTGGGGACCTCAAGTTTTTGGTCAATGAAGCATCAATAGCAACAGCCACAGAGCTTCTTCAGGAGGGAGAACGTTGGTTCAAAAATAAAAGTATCAGTGATGAGGCATGGAGAACAATCCTACGAAATCAAGGTATGGATATCACTGTTTTTAAAAGAGGAATCCTTGTGCATGCAATAAAAGAAGAATGGGCCACTTTACTACTAATTGTTCAGAAATTTATTACATGTGAAGGCCGTTTTGGGTCTATGTACATGTACCATACCAGGCTATTGATGAATTTTCTTGAAAACCAAACTCTCAATCTTTCTTATTTTCTATTCAATAGCTTAAAGAAAATGGCTGTGACTGTTCAAAAACACTTAGGAGATGTAGAGCCTCATCTTTATCACCACGGCCTTATAAAAATTCTGATTGAAAAGGAGCTAAAGGAAAGAAAAGATACATGGGAACAATTCCTAGTTAGAAACTTCTTTGAAGAACCTCAGGAAATTCCTGAAGGTGGTTCAATTAGAAGGAGTAGAAGAAAAAGAATGAATGTTGAAACCCAAATTACTCCTACACAGGAAATTCCCGCAGCTAGCACAACAAGAAGAAGTAGAAGGAAAAGAACAATAGATGAAATCCAAAATACTTCTACTACTACTATGAAAAAAACTGATAGGGAAGAGAGATTGGTAAAAAGGAAGAAGAAGGAAATCAAGGCTAAGAAGCCAATAATACCAAAAGGGAAAGAAACTATTGATGCTGTACATAAAACTTCTTCCTCTGAAGAAGAAGATCATCAAATACTATCTGAAAGATTAGTTTATCTTCAGAAACAGTCATCTATATCCAAGAAGGCAGAGAAAGGAAAATAGGAACAAAAGGACAGTGTACCACAGCATGTGAGGAGAAGCAGCAGGCTTAAGGGGAAATTGAGAAAAACGCAAATTAAGGGTCCTCATTTCATTGATTTGGGTGAGGAGACATCTGAACAGTCCCCAACTGACCATAGTCCATCTCAGTCAGTTAGTGAACCTGGTTCCTTTCATTCCCAATCGGACAATGAGCATACTCCATCTTATTCTCAGCAAAATATTGATGTAATCCCTCCTCGGCCAGATTTTGAACATAATTCTCCTTTACAGCATTTTGGGGACAGCCCAATGAAAATGACACCGGAAGTAGACCCCAAGCAGCAGGAGGTATATGAATATATAGAATCCTTGGAAAAGGCAGCCACAGGTCCAAGTACCTCTTCCATTCAGCCTCATACATTGCAGGATGATTTAGTTCAGTCATTAAAACAGGAAATTTTTGAGCTGGAGCTTTTAAACAGGCACATCAAAAATGAAAATGAAACATTGAAAGAACAGAGCAAACTGGACAAGATCATCCATGATAATACTATGTTACATTTGGGAATTTGGCAAAAGAAGAATAAGAAATTAAAAAGGAAATGCCAGAAATTGAGCAGAGCACTTGTGAATATCAAATTTAGGTGCTTAATGAAGAAACCCAGAATGATGGTAGTACCAAAGAAGAAGAGAAGGGGATTGGATGTGTTGGCTGAAGTATCAAGGCACATGAACTGAACAAAGAGTATCAAAATTTTGGTTGCATGAGGACATGCAACACCTTCACAGTGGGGGTATGTTGAGTCCCAAATTTGCATCTTTTCCATACACTTTTTCCATACCTTTTTCACTCACCTAAACCTCCCAAATTGTCAATATCATGTGCAAAAGGGTATCTAACATGGTTTTTAATTATATTTTTGTGTTTTCTATTTGATCTAGATTTTTTTCATTCAGCTACGGAATCTTGCCACTTTCCGCAGCTGCTGCAACTTTCCGCAGCTATTTTGTGGAATTATATGCTACAGGTGTCTACAAGGGAAACGAGCCACATGGGCAGGCTAGGAATGACATGGACATGGTTCGTGTCCTATTGGTTCAAGCAAACTCGTCCAAAGAAGCCGCGGTCAAAGGCGTCCACATGGAAGTCAACCATGGAGTTTCATGTCAGCCGGACTCTGTTTCGTGGCACATAAAGATCCATACGGCCGTTTCTAAGCCTGCGGAGGTTAAATCGACATCTGTGCAGAGCTCTGGAGTCGAATTCAAGCATCCACCTTCCGTAGATTCACTTTCCAACACGGCCATACTCCTATATCCGTGGACGTAGTGGCCTACGTGCTCTCTGCCAGCATGAACTTTAGGAGACAGTTACAGTTTGTTGTTATATATAGAGCGTTTACTGCCTTTTATAAGTTAGTTGTTAGTTATTAGTTGATGTTAAATTGACGATACTTTCACATTTATCTTTTAATTCTGCTTTGCTTAGTGATTCTGTTTCTTATGGCCCATTAACACTACCGTGCAATATAATGGCCCCTTTAATATGAGCTTCTGTTTTTCAACTAATTAGGTGTTTGAGGATCGTTACCAAGTACGTGGCGGGCCTGCGCTCATTTGGAGTTTGTGTATTGAGTACTATTTCTCATTTTCATTTCTCCAAAAGTCATTGTATTATAATCCATCCATATGTTCATACTTTGCAGTTGTTTCATTTCTGTTTATACATTTCCATAATTTCCATTTCATTTCTGTCTTTCATGTTTTATGATTGTTTATCACTGATCAGTTTTCTTGATTGCAGGTTTTAGATAGACAGCCCGGGCATTTTTATAGCATTTTGACTAATGACATGAAACTAACATTGTTCTGCTGCTAGTTTGCTTTTCATAGCTTTTGTTTAACTTCAGTCTTGCTTTGTACATTTCAGTTTTGCTTATCTGATTCGGTAGTTAAATTTAGATATATTAAGCTGCTCATAGCGTCTTCAGTTGCCTCCGAAAGCCACAATTTAATTTGATAGTGAGGACGCATTATAAATGTAGTTTAATATTAGTTCTTTATTACGCAAATTTAGATATATTAAGTACTCATAGCATCTTGATTACCTCAAAGCCACAATTTGGGTATTTGATGGTGAGAGTACATTATGAAATGTGTAGTTTAGTATTAGTTTCTTTTACACTTAAATTTAGATATATTAAATCATGTATGACATCTTGATTTGCCTCAGAAAATACGGCTGGACTTGATGGCGGATTGAATCATGTGTGTATGGTTTAGTATTAGTTTACTTTCTGCAAATTAAATAATCAGTTACACAAGTTGTTTATGATTACTTCCGCAAGTCATAGCTGGTCTAATGATGAAGGGTCAGAAAATGAATTGATGTAATCTGATTCAGATTTATTTCATTGCAATTTTGAATTTCCATAAGAGTAGTTTCTTTTGTGTTCAGTTGGCAGCAAGAATAGTTTAGTTTTCATGTTCACTAGTTTCTTGTTTTGATTCATTAGATTAGCAGCACTTTTCATTTCAGCAGTACACTTTTACTTTCTTTCAAGTCTTGTCATTGTAATTTCAATTTGCTTTTAAAGTTTCAAAATTGGTAAATCATTATAGGGGAAATCACTTCCTTGAACAAATATAGCAAACTTGTTTTCATTTTAGAATTTCCATTTCACCTTAGAAAAACCAAAAGCGACAAAAGTTAAAGAAATAGGTTATCGCACGCACTTTATATAGTGCGCCGCACTTCATCGACTTACGAATTCAGGATTGACAAATTAAATGCAGCAATTTAGGACACACTAAATTGACCAAATAGCTAGAAATTAATGGAAAGTTCTTGACTAATTTAAAGGAATCTCACATTCAATGGGAAATACGGATTCCAACCCGTGAACTAGCTGAAATGGAGTAAATCCAGTTGCAGTTTTCACTGACGTCCTATATGCCCAAAGTGCAGGATATAGCATAATATGCCAGTTGGATCTAGCTTTATCAATTTTCCTTTGAAGAATTGTCTTCAAGGATTTATTCACGGCTTCCACTTGCCCATTGGCTTGAGGATAATACGGAGATGAATGCTCTGGCTGGAAACCCAATTTTAGAGCCAACTCAGCCATCATGCTATTTTGAAAATGACTGCCATGTTCAGTGACAATCTCTCTAGGAATACCATGACGATAACACAGTTGAAAATAAAAGAGCTGCCGGTCACCTCACCATCATTCCAAAAATGGGCATAGCCTCGACCCCTTAAATGCAAGAGTAGTCTCTTGCTCGATATTGTACTTGTGACCTTTTAGTCGGGCGAATTTACAAGTAGTATAATCAATACCCCACTTTGTAAAAGGACCGATAATGTATTGGAAACAACGGGAGAGTTTGGATGAAAATGCTTTTCGAGTATAAACTTGACACGGATGACACTTTTTGACCGACTCCACACAATCTTTGAAAATAGAAGGCCAAAAGTACCCAGCACGCAAGATCTTTTGGGCTGTAGCAAGCCCAGATAAAAGACCCCCACAAGCTCCACTGTGGGAATCATTCAGCACAGCCTCAGCTTCTTCGAGAGTTAAGCAGCGTCCCAGGATTGAATCAACCCCTCGACGATATAAAGCATCACCAATAATCAAATAATTCTTGGCCAAGTGACGCAACTTACAACGCTCATCTTTCGAAAAAGTAGAGGGGAACTTCGCAGTCTGAAGATACACAATGATATCTCCATACCAAGGATCCTGTGAAGAGATAAGAAACAAATGTTCATCTGGAAAGGATTCATCATAAATCATCTCCTCCCCACAGGGCAACTCGGAGATCAATTCCGCGAAAACCAATGATTTCTTGGACTTGGCAGACATAAAATCAAGATCAAATTCCTGCAAAATCACAATCCATCTATTGTATTTGCCCCCAATCACTCGCCTACTGAGGACAAACTGAAATGGATTGGCTGCTGCCAAAACATAAGTTTTGCGAAGAATAATGTAATGCCGGAGTCGCTGCACAGCATGAACTGCTGCTAAAGCTAATTTTTCTATCGGAGTGTACCGGAGTTCAGGTCCTACCAATCCTCGACTAAGATAGTAAATAACATGCTCTGCAAGAGCATCATCCTCCTGAACCAGAACCATACCAATAGTAGATTCTGCTGCTGCAAGATACAAAAGGAAATCCCTGCTATAATCAGGTGGACTCAATAAAGGAGCAGAGGTCAATGCTTTCTTCAAAACATCGAATGAGTGTTGAGCGAAGTCATCCCAAAGAAATGGAACTCCCTTCTTCAACAATCTCATAAATCCCTTGGTAACTTCAGCATAATTTACGATAAATCTCCGAAGAAAATTAGACTTTCCTTATAGACTTTGAAGTTGACGGATAGAGGACGGGGGAGGCAACCAAAGTATTGCCTCAACCTTGAAGGGATCTACCCTAATCCCTTCCTAAACCCGATAGTCAATAACCGGGCCGAGGATATAACATAACGCACTTATTGGATTGACCTAATCTTATAGAACGACATCGTTCAAATATTTACAAATTGAAATGAGATGATCATCCTCTTTCTAGAATGGCTTGACTAAATCATCCATCGCCTCGATATTTTTGTGTCTCGTGGAAAATTTTATATGGCGTGGCCCATTTGAGTAGCCCCAACATTTTAAGACCAAAAGGCATCTTCTTTTATTACAAAATGCTACCCCGAGGGACAAGTAAAAGCCTTGATCTTATGCTGATCTTGAGCCTGATAATGGTGATTATATCGGATTCAACCCATGAAGGAGAAAATCGCCATTCTCGGCACACTCTTCGTCGTCGATCGATAAAAACGGTGTGGGTATTATCTTTTAGGGCCTTCTTTATTTGGGATCTCACGAAATCAATGCAAACTCGAATCGTTCCTTGTTTTTTATCTACAGGAATAGGATTTGAAACCCATTCAGTCAAAGGAACAGGGAAAATGAATCCCGCCTTAAGCAGCTTCTCCACCTCAGCTTTGATAGCTGCTGCCTTCCTAGGATTGACCGGACAAAGTTTTTTCCTTACAGGCTTAGCGTTTTCGTAAGTCTTGATCTCATGCTAGAAAATAGATGGATCTATACCAGGCATTTCCTCATAAGACCAAGCGAATACATCTCTATACTCTTTAAAGAGCTCGGTGTAAATTTGAATCTCTTCACGAGAACATTCAACTCCTATGAAGACATTCTCAATAATATTTGGATCCCTGGAAATGTTCACCAGGATAGTAGGAGAAATCACAGCCATGTTCCCTTCAGCATAAACCTCTGTTGGTGCTAAAGGGTTCAGGACTGGGTGAACAGGACCAGGAGACTGAGGACTTGGAAAACTTGTTTCAACTTCGCTCAAATCAGGTAAAACATAAGACCGATGATGCAAGTCATCCCACGGTCTATCTATACCTGTCATAGCTTCCAGGATGGCCTCTTCAGATGGAAGAGTGGTATCAAGGAAATCCTGGGCAGAAGAAGAACTAAGTGTCCAAGCCGGAGCCACATCTCCATCCAACTCTTCCGGTGAAAGAGGAGCTGGACTGGATTCTGCAGAGTCAACAATAGACTGATAAGCAATCTCAGCTGCAGACATCGGAAATGCCATTCCACCTACTTGACCTTCCGCTAATGTGGCCGTAGGGGAAGGTAAGGTCCAAGGGTTCGAAAAATAATGAGTTCTGAAGAACTCTCTTCGAAGAGGAGCCTTGGAGGATGAAATAGCATTTATATGCACCGTAGGAGGAGGAATATCGAAAGTACCCATCAAGGAAGAATACATTCCAACTCCTAAATTCTTAGCAGGCGCCTTAGTATTATCCAACTTAGGAACAGATGAGTCAGTAGACGCATTCGGGTCTACAGGAGGACAGTCCAGTTGATCCACTGTAACGATCCTCCCTTCATGAGGTAAACATATAATCCAAAATAATGAGGATGCAATGGCATCCATCTCATAAATCCATTTTCTCCCCAACAGAAGGTTGTAGTCCAAGCTTGCATCCACTACCTCAACCTCTATATTGACAGTTTTGTCCCCAACACAGATGGGCAAAGCTGGGACAATACCATGGGGTCTGTGAGAATGACCATCGAACGCAGTCAGAAGAGTGGTAGATGGAACAGCTTTGGGAGATCCAATTGTCTTCCAACATGTGAGAGACATCACGCATGTGGAAGCACCCTCATCAACAACCGTCCGAAAGATGTTACACTTCCGGTACGATGATTTAATATGAAAAGCCATGTGATGAGGAAGTCTCTTCTTAAAATTAGTCATATCAAAAGTAATCAAAAGAGAATTTTTCGGATCAATAGCCCCAATGGCAGTGAGCAAAGCACTGCGCTGAGCCGGACAAGACTGGAGTACCTCTAAAGCTGACATAGCACAAGGACTCTGCGCCAGATCTTCCACAATCGAGTAGTTCTAGGCAGCCCTAGCATTTGGATTAATCGTCGATCACTTAGAAGATGCTTTGGGCATCCGAGGCATAGACTCAACAGTAGGCTTGGTGATGTGAAGTGGCTCAGTAGCATCAAGAATATCCTTAGCTTTCAAAGACTCTTCTCTACCATAATCACGGGATCTCGTAGCGATATCTGCGTGAGCACTCATCATGAAAATTTTCGATGGAATTTCCCCTTCCTGGGTGCCCCTAGAGGAAGCCCCAGGATTTTGATTCGCGCCAACAACTAATTGTTACCCTTGGGGAAAAGGGTTTGTTAACACAGCCTGGGAACTAGAAGAACCCTACTGGGCTAACAAGCGCTGCGCATCCTGAATTTTAGGGAAAAGGTGCGTAAGATGGTCTCCGGCACACAACTTGCATGGAAAATTCACTTTGTTTTTCTCCTTTGGACCCTCACCAACATGCTCGTTGGTTTTATTCGCATTACCCTTCCCGTTCTTGCCCTTTTTATTATTATTTCGTCCCTTCTTCTTCCCTTCAGATTGTTGATTTCCTTTGGGATCAGAAGCTTGGACAACATTTATGGACAAAGATTGGGAAGGCGATGACTCAGCAGGCACAGCCTGACCAGAAGGAGCAGATTGCAAAGACAACTGCTGCAGTTGAGTAAGCAGGCTGGCTGCACCACTATTGATTGACCCGATAAGCCCATCACCATGAGGACAGGCTTAGTTTTGGATAAATCTAATTTGGAGCAAGGAGCATTGGGAAAATATTTATGGAGAGGACCCGAATTGGGTGGAGATCGGCCTGTTGTGGGCCACTAAAATGGCACTCCTGGAAAATACTTTAGAAAGGGATATATCTTTAGAAATGCACGACTTTGGACAGCTCATTCCAAAGGGGTACCACGGAATATGAGCTTTATCGCTCTTCCTTCTCTAACTCCATTCAAATTCACGAATGTGATCGAAGATCTGATTTACGTCGTCACCTTAAAATTTTCTGAGGTTGATCCAATCAAAATGGACGAACAGCAGAAAACAGGTCTGTTAATGTAACCGACCCGATTCTCCAAATGTAGCAAAACTGCCCCCAGTTAGCTCAATATACCATTTGGTAGCGTTTCCAGTTAAGGTGCGTTGAAACAATCTCAACCTAATCGAATCGTCGATCAGGGAGTTAGAAGAACACCATTAATGGAAATTGGTGATGTGGTCAGCCGGATCCTCTCCATTCTTCCCTTCAAACTTTGGAATGTCTGAAGGTAGTTTGTTCGGGACCGGAGGCCACCCCGGACTATACCGAATCGGATCATTCGTCAATTTCGACAGATCTGGCAAGTTTAACGTTGCCAGAAAGGGTAAACGAGGCGGAGCCTGAGGATTCCATCCTTGATAGGATGAATTCCCAATATTCTGAAAATAATACCCTGGATTTGATGAGGCACCAGGTTGCCAGAAAGAACTCGTAGCAAAAGGAGAGGAACCTCCTCCCCACGCCTGGTTACCAAAGATCGGACCAGTTCCCCCCCCTGAAGTATTAAATGAAGAGGAAAGCCCCTGATAGGGGTTCAAGGCATTATATAGAGGGGAAAAAGTTTGATAAGCACTCGATGAAGGGAAAGAAGCATTCCCTTGGTGACCAGCGTAAAACTGATTCCATGCCCCCGCTGTAGTGAATACAGGGTTCCAACCTGTAAAAGTAGTTGAACTTTGACCTCCGGACCAAGGGTTGAAACTCTGGGTCTGAGAAGTAAACGGAAAGGACCCTAAAGAAGGATTCGAACTAGGAATGTGTCCAGTTCTGAAGGCGAACCCTTGAAAAGAAGCTGATCCACTAGCCATGGAAGACATGGGTGTAGATCCAGCTGTAGCAGCAGAAAAGGAAAAAGAAGGAATCCCACTAGTGGGCATTCCAAAACAGAAGGGACCAGATTGAGAAGCATGTGCTTGGGTGAAACCCAGTGGAAACACAACGACACTAGAGCGGTCAGAAGATATAGCAATGTGCCCTCCTTCAGCAGACGAGTCGGATGCTGCCGGCCTCACGGCTGAAGCCACATTAAAGTCGTGGCCATCGGGCACTAATAGGAGATCTTCCGGTCTCTCTCGACTCAGGGTCGATGTATTGAACAACGAGCAGATAATCGGGGAGAAGAGAGGAGATGGAAGTGAATGCGAGGTTCGAGACACTTCTCTGCTTGTATATCTTTCTACATTGGAAATAACACTCGCGGGGTAAGCTGAGCAGCTCTCTTGGACGACACCGGAATCAGCTATGAAACCTTAAGACCCTTGTGGAGGATCTCTCTCCACTGCGTCAGATGCCACAGGGTGGTAACCACCTGCTAAATCACTCCTATGCCTTCTTGAAGAAGGCTCTGGACTCTCGGGAGATAGCCCCCGGATTCTCCTCGATCGACGAGGTGCTTGATCAGCCACTTTTATAGATTTTAATTAGACTCAAAAAAGTGTAAAGCTAGGCAAGCTAGGAGCAAAGAGCACTCCTAAAAAAAATAATCCTTGAGATACAATCGAGCAAACAACCCTCAAGTATTTCCACTCTGGGTGATGAGGACCGGACACCAAAATACAAGAAAGTGAAAAATATAGGACCTCCCGAAAGCAGTCTGGGATAATTACGGCCCAGGCCTACTAGCGAAGGTATCAGAAACAGTTACGCCGACCTCCTAACGACAACCTTTGCCGGCTCAAGCACCCAAGCTTCGCAAGGGCACCCCCATAATCTTGTGAAAGTGATGCACAAGCTCTGCCTCGGGTACCATGGGTATTCCCCACATGATCACCTATGTGGAACCTAGGAGTGGCAACTGGGCACCGATACGTAGTATTCGGCCCCGTCGGAATGGTCTTGGTCCCGGTCGGCTAATCAGAGAGGGGTATCTCTCTTCTCGACCTTCACTTCCCCTCGCGCTTGACTCTCTGGAGGAGAGCTTTCCCGGTCCACCTAACGGAGTTTGATTTCGCTCAATTAATCAACTTCTATGTTTTTGTTTGAGCGGCCTTGGAGAGTTAAATCTCCACTCACCTAATCCAAGGCCCTACAACCTAGCTAGTTGGTGTATGACACTTAATAAAAAAAACTTGCTAGTTGATTTTAAATTATAGCACTTATTTTAATCGGTTGTTATATTAAGTCAAAGGGATACGGAGATGAAACTCGTGGTGTTTTGTGACGCAGAAAAGAAATTAATAAAAACCAAACTACATGCAAATGCGGTTATTGTATTTACGGTGAAAAAGCAACTTCTGCTACAAGGGTTCTTATTAAAAATTGTATTTTTGCTTTTAACACCCGGATAACGAGCTCACACTCACAAAAACTATGAAAATGACTAAATGCTTAAGTGCACCTGATGCAAATCACTACAAGCATGCAAATTCTAAGATGCAAAATCGCCTAAAGCAGAGTGAAATTTCCCAGAGATCCTTCAGTTTTATCTCTTTTTGGTTGTCCAGAAAGCTAGTTCCCAAAATCGAGAACTCTTAGTATGAAGACACCAAAAACGCTTAAAAACAAGAGGAAGAAATCAATGACAACTCCTTTCCAAAATCAAGCCAAAATCCAAAGGCAAGAAACCTAAACAAAGCTTCAAAATATATAAAGAAACGAAAACAAAAATGCAAAAACAAAAGCAAACAACAAAGAAAAATGTTTTTTGAGCTTTTGAGTTTTATAAAAGAAGAGTTCGAAAAGACCAAGCAAAACTATAAACCCCCAAGCCAAACAACACTGAATTTCAAGCAAAAACTTCAAAAATGCTCCAAATCTTATAGGCCTAACTAGTAGCAAGATCAATATGAGCAAAAGAAGACAAGAAAACTCAGCCACTCAGCCTAGAAGAATAGTACAACCTTGCCACAGACAAAAACTTCAAAGAACCAAAAAAGACTCTTCAAAAGTTGCAACAAGACCTAGCCGACTGAACTCAAGAAAACCAACCAAGAAATGGGCAAAAATCGAAGTGCAAAGCAAGACACAAAGGTAGGAATGAGTAAATGAGCAGAAGCTCTCTATTCTGATGAAGTAGAACAGCCAAGAATCCCCAGAAAGAGATCTTGGTACTCGAACCAGAAATGCCAGCACAAGAAAATGCCAGCACAAACAATACTGTAATACTTTGCCAAAAGACTAGTTTTCAACCCAGCTAGTTTTCAACCCAAACAAGAGAGAGAAGAACAAAGACACTTTATTCACAATCGGAAGGTACAAAGATACTTGCGAGGAATAGGTCTCCGCAGACCTCCTCACTAAAAAACCCGAAGAAATCCAAAATTTCAAAATCTGCCTAGGTATACGCAACTTTACAGTTTAGCAACAAGCGTGCATACGCGACTGTGCTAAAGGAAACACGTGTATACGTGACTCCCTTTAACAAAAGATGCATGTATACGTGATTGTGTGCAGACAAACCCACGTATATAAAGGTAAATAATGAAAAAACAAAAAGGATCAAGCCTGGATAAGAAACCAGGACTTTAGTTTGACTGAGAAAGAGTAAACTGGACTGGAAATAAAAGTTAAAACTGTTGGAAACCTATCAAACAGCTGAAACCACCCAACAGGGGAATCACAAGAATGTGATCCCCAGCGGAGTCGCCAGTTCTGTTTTGGGGAAAATCACCCTAGAGGTTTGTTGGGTCAAAACCCCACAGAGCAGGGCATGCCATTCAGAAGAACTCACACACAACCGTACTTGAATGCAAAAAACTATAAATCAACGATAGCAGGACTCACCCGTAGTCCTACGTTCGATGTAGATCCCACGGGATTCAAACCCCCAGCAACCTTCCTTCCTCCTTCAACCTGCAAAACAAGAAAGAACGTGCATGGAAACCTAGTTGTACAACATATAATTCTCCTAAATGTTAGTGTAATCAATGTGAAACATGATATAAACGATAATAATTGTTTAATAATCAATCTTTCCACATATAAAAATAGTTACTAACACAGAATTTCAGGAACAAGACGGTTCTTCATTATTATGAATAGCATGTACAGTAGTAAAAGTGGAGAGATCACCTGAATCCTTCCACGATCTTCGAACAGACCGTCGTCCGGATTCGTCCCGCCCTTGCCTCGCTAAGATTCGTCCAAGAGTTGTGCACTCGAGATGGCATATAAATGGATGAACATCTCCAGGAAACAAGGGTTTCCTGATATAGATCTGGGAAAGTGCAGGAGGCACGGGGAATCAGACTTGAACTGGGAATCCAACAGAGTATAATGACTATAAAATTTCTCTCTCCCTTAGGCCATGCATATGAGGGGCTTTTATACTGCCTCAAAGTAGTTTCATCAGTTGGAAACAGTTGGCCATGTGCTGGGGTGGTTGAACTACCAGAGTAACCATCAACCCAGCCTGAAAATAGGGAATTTTAATATATTTTTTAATGATTTTAATGGCATACGCGGAAAATTACATGTGGACTCGCGTATACACGCGGAAAAGTCAGGGCATAACCGCGTATGGGGATTTTTACACTGTTTTTTAGTGAATTTGCTCAAGTCTGTAGGAATGGGTGCCCAAAGCCATAAAAGCAATCATGAATTATATGAAGGTGAGAAATGATGCTACAACACACAGCTACTTTAGCCTGTAAAATAATGCTATCAAGCTTTGCAGTCTCATATTGTTGTTGCAGCACCTCAATCTTGAGGGATTCTTTCTGTAAATCTTCTATTTCTCTCTTGTACATTGTATGGGCCACATTATAGATATGTTTTACTAATGTAAATTTAAATATTTAGCTTCCATATTTTTATTCTACTTTGAATCAGTGGGACTGCATTATTTCTGAAGAAGAATTGTTTTGCATGACTACAGCCCCATTCCTTGGGTGTTTTTCAGCCATACTAGGTGGTGGGAGGTCTGTTTACCTTACCTAGATTGATTTGTTTTTTCTCTCCTTTTGGATTTAGACATTAGATCCACTGATCTAAGGGATCCAAGGGCTGAAAACTCATTTTAGTGCACCAATTTCTAAAGAAAGAATTATTCCAGCAGGCTTTGCTGTGAATCCCAGTTTTGGGATATTACATCGACAAAGATGTCGCATCGCATTTCCCTCAAATCGAAGAAGCCACTCTCTAGATTTACTTGAAATATGACCTGATCTATGGTCAGTTGGGTTATGTTTATACTATTCTACCTAATCTTCCTAGACCCAGTGGTGCCAACGCACTGGGGGCATCTCATGCCACCGACGATATCGTTGGAGCTCTCTCTCATCCATATGCTCAACCTCCTATGGGCTATGGTTTTCCTCATGGAGGGGCCAACACCTCCAGCACCCTTCCCCCTCCTGGTAGCATGTATCTAGGATACGACATGCCTCCTCCTTTTTCCCAACCTCCTGTTTACCACACTGTTATCCAACCTCATTATTATCCGTATTCACAGCCTGGTGCTCTATCTCCTCCGACATTAGCACCTCTGCCTCCCTTGACTTATCAACTCCAAAAATAGAAGCCACCGCCCCCTCAGGGGTAGGTGTATGAACAACAGGGCATGAATAATCCTCCTCCTTCCAAAAAGAAGAGGAAAGGCACTCAAAATCAATCTGCCCCCGGTAATCTTGGACCTAATCCGAAAAATAATGCACCTAACACTACTAACCAGCAACAGGGCATTCAACCCAAGCAGGATAGACCTGTTTGCACGAAAAAATCTTGTTCTTGTTATGGTGTTTATGGTAATTACATGCATGATTGTCCTCTTTTGCCACAAATGAAGCAGATGTGGGAGTCTCAAGTAGCTTTGTGAGGACAACAAGCCTCCCCTTCCGTCCCTCCCAATCCTGCGCCTAGTCAACTGGTTGTGTTTACTAATCCTTTCCCTCAGCAAAGATTTGTGGCTACCCAACCACCTGAAGTTCAGGTGGCCACTCAACCTCCTCCACCTGGTACCTTCTATTACCAGCTCCTCATGATGAACTCTGACCAACCTATAACCGTAGACCTCAACCTTCAGACTCGGTCCTGTCAGTACAACAAGCCTCCCGCTACGTCTGCCCCCAAGATGACTTCTTCAGGTTCTGTAGAGCCTCTTTCGACAACTAATGGTCCTTTTCAGATCCCTCAGCCTAAGGCAGAGGTTCATACCAAGATCCCTAAGGGAACACTTCACCGAAATGTTGATTCTGGAAAAACTACCCATTCATATAATATAGTTGATGATTTGGAACAATCTACTGCTACCATCTCAACGCTAGAACTCCTCCAGTCATGCCCTTCATAACAAAAATCTCTACTATCTGCCATGGGTGCTGTAGATCCTTCAGATGGTCACTTGATCGTCTTCGATGCTGACTGGTCAGAACATCCTCCTCTTCCTGCTTCTGTCGCCTTCCAAATCCCAGTCAAAATCCGGAATGCCAACGTTTCCCGGTGTATCATTGATGAGGGGGAATCCACCTGTGTGATGTCTGCTTCCACAATCACTCTTCAAGCGTGGGATGGCCATGCCTCCTAGCCCATTAGCCTATTCCACAATTGTCCTATTACTCTTGCAGGCAAGACTGTTTACGTTGACGTATAAGTCATTGATGCCCCCTTAGATTACAAGATTCTATTGGGTCGTAGCTACACCTATGCGATGTCTGCTGTCCCATCTGCAGTTCACCGCAAGATTTCCTTCCCTCATAACGGAAAGATAGTCACCATTGACCAGTTTACATATTACGAACAGAAGTCTCAGACCTCCCCTGAGTCCATCATCTCTTCAGTGGCCAACAAGTAAACCGTCGATCCTTTGACCAGTGTCTCACCTGGAGTCTACAAAGATTCCTCTTTGCTTGGTACATTCCCTAGTATTCCATCTCCTGTCTCTGATCCCAGCTCATCAAATGTTTGCATGATGCAATCATCTCAGGCTGCCCTCAAGCGGCCTGCTTCGGCTAGTCAATGGCCTCGCCCTCCGCAGCCTACTCCTAGCCCTTCAATTCAACCTTGAGGACCTCCTCCTCCTAGCCCTTCACCTATAGCTGGTATCCATGAGCCTCTTTATCCTCCTGGAATGGTTCCTCCAGGCCTTAACCATATTGGAGCCATCCCGCCTGGCCTTTACCCCTTCGATCAGATACCATTCCTAGCTCCCCCTCTTGGAGTGTACACGGTACCTGTCATGGCTACTCTCTCTCTTCCTAATCTAACCCTGGGGATTCCTGTCTAGTACCTTGATCCTCCAGCCGCCACCCCGCTTGGTCAACCCAAACCTTATCTTGCTTTGACCCCGGTCCAACCGGTCCCCATGACTTCTCCCACTGCTACAGTGCCTCAGCCACCTCAACATGAACCTTCTCCTGTTGTGACATCTTCGGGTAAGAAGGGAAAAGCTTGCAAAAGGGCATCAAAAGACAATGCTACCCCGACTGACCCTACTCCTCCTCCACCTCCAAAGCCTTGCACTTTGTGTGATGTCGTCGGTCATGCCACCCATACCTGTCCTGAGTTGCCCCTTATCAAGCCCATGGTTAATGTTGCGTTCCCTGAGTCTATGGTCCCTGAAGCCTCTAATTCTTCCTCGACTGCAGCCAAGAACCATAAAGCTATTCACACCAACCAACCTTGTGATTTTTGTGATCTCCATGGCCATTATTCCCACCATTGTGTCTACCTTATGCATTATCGTGCCTCTTTAGAGGTAGTTCGGGAGTACGAGGTTGAACAGAACCAATCCGCCTCTCCCGTACTTGCGTAGTATGCTGCGGGCCAGCTTGAGGATTTACCTGCTCCCATTGAAATTCCATTTCCTGATGTCTAGATGACAGAGCCTACAGCCACCATCCTCTACCTATCATCATCTATGAGACCCTCGGTGGAAGCTCCCTCTAAATCTTGCCCTATTGTTTCGCTCGACCTCCCTTCAACGATCACCCTGGGCTCAACATCAGTGGATCCCTTATCTACTTGTTCTTCTGTCAGCCCCTGTGATGATGCGCATGTGAACCTCTCTTCTCATGATGATGAGTCAGGTAGCTTCACCACGTCATGTGGTCTTCCTTCCTCTAGTCACTCCATCTTATATTGCGATGATGACATCATGGAAGCCTTGTCCACCCCTGACCTCATCTTTCCTACCCATAAACAGGATGGCACCATCCTTGTCTATAGTGAATTTCATGGCCTAAGCACAAGCTACACCTCCGGTAGCTCCCACACACCCCCATCCCAGTAGTGTGCGGGTAGTAGACATCATACCCAGATCAATCCCTCTAGTAGTGCTCATTCGATTTCTACTATGCGCTCAGGTTTCCAGCATTATTCATCATCCTCCCATTTGTTGTCTTGTGGCACTTTTCAGATGGACCTCTTGTCCACACCTTATATCGGTTATGCCGATGGTGTAAGTCGCTACTCCTGGAATCTAGCCTCGGCAGGTTGGACCATCTTTACCCCCTTGCATTCGCTTGTTCTCTCAAACGGTGTATGCATTGGTACTGCTACCAATAATCAGGCTGAATATGATGCAGTGCGAGGTTTATTAGCCGATGCCCTTTCACATCGCATCCTCCACCTTCATGTTCATTTATATTCCCTACTTCTTGTCATGCAATTGAATGGTGTCTATCGTGTGCATAATCCTATCCTTTTTAGAAGATATTTACGAGTGAAGCTTTTGATGCATGAATTTGAAATCATTACATTTAATCATGTACCAAGAGCACAAAATCACTATGTAGATAACATTGCAAACAATATTCTAGATTGGCATTTAGCACACACATTTAACACAAGATAATAATATAACATAAACCATAAAAACGATGCATATCTATAATATGTGTCGTATAATATGTTTTAGAGTCCATCAACTCTAATACATATGACATGCCCATAGCATGTTACAAAAAATAAAAAATGGGGGCACCAACTTCCCCTACACACTAATCACTATCTGGAGGATCCCGAGCCAATGGATCTTCTCCTGCAGCTCGTAGATCACGCATCCCCTGCCTGGCCATCACCATGCGTCGCATGACCCCTTTCCACTCTGAAGGTATACCAATACCTGGCTCGATGTACTGATCATCCAAGTATTTCCAGTCGTGCTTTGAAACACTGGCTAAAAGCCTCTCACATCTATGACAGATGTCCTCCAGGAGGGCTTTTGCATCCTCATTTTGCGGCACTCTCGATCCACTAGGTCCTATAGCTCTTGATACTGTAGGTCGTCCCATATACCTGGTCGGTTTTACCGGTGCTGTATCTGCATACCAAAAGTGAAAGAATCAGTACCATATACAATATTCTGAAACTTTACAATGCACATAAAAGATTAGCAACTTTTCACTTACCATCGGGACCCCATATTTGACCAGGAAGCAGTGGCAAGTCTGGGTCCCCTCGATAACTCATCCCACTACAGGGATAGTCGTCTATGTACAGTGGCATCTAATCCCAATGAGAAAATAACTCGGGTTGGAACACCCATCCAACTGCCCCACCTCCTCCTTTGCATAGTAATCGCCCCCACTGGCACATCCTGGGCTCTCTTGAGCCCCCATCTTGGAGTTGTATGAGAGGTCAAAGTGTCGGGATCTTCTCGAAGAAGAGCGAGCACAAAACTGTACAATATGCACAGTCATGGTTCACTTTCCACTTGCATAGCGACATCTATCATTTCAATGATGACAACATCATCTGTGCCCACCCATAGTAGGTCTCACTCAACACACTCTCCACAAGCATCATCTACCCTCCAGTGATGTGGTGGAGTGACTGGTTGCCTAGGATCTGCAGCACCACTATAGCCACAGCATGGGTCTCTAACCTCTCTAAATCCCCGATGGGTATCTGAGTCCCCTTGACTTGGAGACCTGGTATAAAATGGTGCACTACAAATTCCATTATGTTCTGCCCTCGCGGTAGCATTGGATAAGTATTCAAAACCATCCTAAGCGGTGGGAGACCAGTAAGGAAATATATATCCTGGACCGTCAACTCGATCCGGTGCCCCTGCACTATAAAGACCTCATGGTCCAGATCCCAATTGCTGACAATCCAGGCCAATAAGGGCTCTCTAGCTCTCATCAGAGGGTTCTCCACAAACTTCAGAACCCTAAACCTGGCCAATGCATTGCAGACACCTTGATTCTCCTGGATCTTTGACTGTAATGTGCCCAGGTCTCTCTCTCCCCAGTTGATCCGTAATTCTGCCATATCTGCAAAAAACCATAATATTTGTTAGTGTACAGATAGGAAATACTGTATCCAAACATAAAAACCTAGTTCTCAGCCAAAAAACGGCACAGAAAAATCCCTCTCTGTCAGGTCGCACTTTTCACGCCCAATCCTAGGACAGGTCGCAGTTTTTGCCCCAAAAAGTGTGACCTGGCCGTGAAGAGGAGTAGGGGTTTGTTACTGAGATCTGATGACCTAAACTAAACTTTCAATCCATTGAAATGAAAGAGTAGGGTTAGGCCTCTTACCTGCAACTAACGGATCTCGATTCCAATGGTCGGTTTGTTTGCTACGATCGCTGTAAGATGTAGGGCCTTCTCTCCTCTCTACATTCACCACATCTCCACATGCAAATGAGTGAATTTGGAGGGAAAATGCCTTATTAAAAGAGAAACCCCTGATTTTTCTTTCACCTACTGCGGCCAATTCATAGCTCAGTTTGAAAAACCATCTGTACCATTGGAAATCTATCACCGAGACCTCAAATGGGTATATGTTAGTTTTTCATGATTTGATACTTCACCAGGACACATTTTGTCCACGAAGCGTCACTTCACCACTCCTCAAAAGTCAAATTTATTCACTTGCAACATTTGTACTTGGGGCACCACTTTGCCTCCATACTTGTCCATGCCTGTGTCGATTTTCGTCATGAGTAACCATCTTGTACTCACATTTTTATGGTCCCCATTGGACATTTACTATGTGGTAGCATCATCGAGTCACTCTTGTTTAGAGCATCCGAGTTGAGTCATCCTTGCATTTATGGAATCTATCCTGAGTCCCTTTGTATCCTGCTATAGTCCTCTGCCCTTCATTGCTTGGTCCCTCTCTTGTATCGCACATTATGGCCTCCAGTCCCACTATCCCCTATCCCTCATGATATCGTGTCAATCGCTGCCAGGTCATCCATGCCCTTTATTCTCTAACAAGGGAAGTCGTCCATCCGCTACTTAGTACCCCCATTTCATCATCACCCTTGATGTTCGTCTATCAGTCGCTCTACTTTTTTCTCTTGTGCCTTAGTTGAGGATCCCTTATTACTTCACCTATGGTGGACCTCCTTTTGTTGACATCAGATCATTTATTTCAGAAGACAGGTCTAGAGGGCGGTGTACCTTGGTTCCAGCTTCCACTCTTGTTCGGTGGCTCAGATTAGGCAAAGGGACTCCTTATAGCCCTTTGACTTGATTTTTTCTCAGCTCCAACTCCTTACGACATGATCGAGCTATGTATACTTGATGGTTCAGTGATGCAACAGATTGGACCAGTGATTCCTGGGTGTGTGTGAGATGTTTCAACCCTCATGAGGGGATGGCCCTACAGGTAGCCCCCCACATGCCCAGATGACCTCTTCATTCCAACCTTCGATGCAGCTCCATAGATTTGATGATGTCGGCCTCAGCTGCTTGTAGCGCCTTTTCGATTGCATGTATCAGTCAGATTTTCAGAGCCATTTCCTATTTACAGGGGCATCTGGGTCGCATTTGTATCTCATGCACTCAGATATTATTTTATAAGTCCTGGCTGTTATCCCAAGCACAGTATGTATATGGGATTCAATATCATATTTTTATCTCGCTCATGTTTATGCCAGCATGTACTGTATAGTTTAGTCCCTTTTTTACTGGATGCATTATTCTTTGTACTTTGTCTCGGTGGGTATAGGTATGCCTCCCCCACCGCTTATAGCACAGGTACTCACTCATAAAAGAGACTTGTCGCACCTGTATGTCTCACCTCCTTAGGGTCTAGTCCTTTAGCACTTTGGTCTACCTTATATTTCTCTCTCTCTGACTTCCACTTCGGTGTCTAGTGATTGAGTTCTTACAACATACTTCGGTCATACGATTAGCTCTTAACGCTCGCACACTGGGGGAAATCTGTTACACCATTTTTTGGTAATCTAACTTGTTACTATTAGATGGACCTAAGTACACCATGTAAGATCAATTTTACCCTAAGTAAAATTTCTTTCACTATGAAAAATAACTTAGTAAACCACATTTATTAAGTTGTTTATGGTCGAAATAGGAAACCCCATGAGGAAATATTAAATAAATCCAAATTTGTTTGATTTTCCTCAAGGAATAATTAGTTAACAACAACTTAATTAATATTCCTGGTTATATTTAACCCAAAACAGGAAAATTAATTAGATAAATAATTATTTATCTTATTATTTTCTAAGAATTATTATTTAAACCTTATTTAAATAATATTCCTTGTTAAATATGACTATATCATTTATAAATAATTAAATAAATCATTATTTATTTGATTATTAGTCAACCATATCCTTAAAATAATAAACAAATCATTTATTTATTTATTATTTACAAATAAAGGGATTTGACCCAAGTCAAATTCTTTTTCCCTCCAACAAATATAATAAAATATTCCATAAAAGTTGGATCTTGATTTGGTTAATAATATTTTAATTATGCACCAATATCTAGACTAACTCAATATTTTGTTATAAATAGAAGGGTTTTTCCATTCATTCACTACCTTTTGTTGCGTAAAGATCACTCTGGATCTATACTTTTGGTCTGACTTTGATCCACCATCATTGTCATATTTTTCTATCTTTTTTCTTGTGAGCTCTCTTTGAGCTCCATTTTTGTTTGGGTTTTCTACACCATCAAGAGAGAGGGATTTTAGATCTGAAGTGCTGAGGACTTACAATAACCCATCCCATTGAGGAGAACTGGTAACATCATTCTATCTTTTTTTCCCAGGTGCCATTAATACAAAATTAATTCAACATATTCTTGTCTTGTCTATTTGATGCATGAAGTAAATCTTGTTTTCATTTACTGCTTAATGTATTTTAATGCATAGAACTAGATTTTTGCAGCATTTATCTTGATCACTTGATTTCGTATCTAAGGATATTGGCAACTATCTTTGCAGTTAGGGCTGTTTTTTATGCACAGCTAAAGTGGTATTTTTTCGTACACTAGAAATTACGATTCATACTAACATTCACTATAACATTTTGTCTACGAAGGTTCAGAAGCTAAAATTTTTAGAGCTTGAAGCTGGAATTCTGAGGAATATCTTCACAAAATTTCAGAGCTTGGTTCACAATATGTTCAGATATATGATCTATGGAAGTTAGGGAATTTTCCAAGCTCCTGAATTTAACCTAAACATGTCATCGTGGAATTTTCACTATAAATTTCTTTCCACATAGTGAAGAAGACATCTTGAGGAACCTCCTGTAAAAATTTCAGATCTTCGTTCGCAATATTTCTTGAGATATGATTTGTGGAAGATAGGATTGTTTCAGGCTCCCGAATTTCATGTCAAAGAGGTGGTTGTAGGAAAAACATCATAACTCTCTCTCTGAGCGTCAGATTGGGATTCTGTAAAAAGTGGCCACAAGTACATGGATTTTAGTTTTTTTCATATTAATTTCAGTGCCGAAGGAGGAAATAGTGACACGTGGTAAGTCGTACAAGTTCACTCTACTGAACCATTCCATAATTAGGTCATTGTGGGAGATTGGACATAAATTTGTCTTGAATAATCCAAATCAGTTCAGACCTATGGAATTCGAAAGAGGATTCTGTTAGAGTCGGTCCGGTCATCCCTCCGTCAGAGATCATTTCTCTTTTTGCATTTCATTTTTAGGTGTCTCGCTCGATTCACTTCATTGCATTCCGCTAGGGGCATGCCATAATCTGACGGAAGGGTCTCTTCACTTGTTCCCCTCATGCCTTATACCTGCTGGTCTAATTCAGTTCATCAAAACCATTTTCAAGTCATTTACAGTCATGCTTGGTCTCTTACTTGTCAAAGAGTCATTTTAGGGTTTCTAGGTCATACTAGGTCTAGGGTTTTGTCAATTTAGTCTTCAAATGTCCAATAACAGTCATCAAGCGCATGAGGGAGGTTTGACATTAGTTTTCACAGCAAATCATTTCATCATCATATGCTTGATCATGATTTTGAAGAAATATAGTGTAGTTCATCTTTATGCAAACCCATTGTAATTTTCAAATTTCTTCATATGTAAATAGCTTCAAAGGCAGCCCTGTCACCTTACCATCTTCAGTAGTTCCAATAATCCTACAACAGATTGACATAATATTCATCATTTAGCCAAAAAAAAAAATCACAGTGGAAGCAAAAAGGAGCCAAAGCAGAGCTTGAAAAGGAAGTGCCAATGGAAACATTATAAAAGCGAGTTTTTATGAGTGGAAATTCAAAGTCTTTTGTACATATATAATTATAATGTTTCAACACTCCATATGCACACCAAAGACATCAGCAAAAGCTAAGACACATCAAGGAAGTGAAAAAAATGAGTTTTGAAGCCAAATTGTGTGTTGGATCAGCGCGCAGCGCGTTGGGTTGGCGCGTGGTGCATTGAAGGACGCGCGACGCGTAGAGCGAAATTTTTCAGTGTAAAATTACACTGGCGCAACGCATTGGAGGACGTGCGGCGCGTAGAGCTGAAACTCAAACTTTTTCCATTGCTTCCAGATTTTTGTATTGGTTTCGTCAATTTTGCTCCGAGTAAGTTTGACTCACCTTGCAATTGCCCATAAACTTGTGAATGGTGTGGGTATATGATGGATTATAAGAGAGTGAATGTCAAAGACTTAAACCCTCTCATTTTGTAAAAAAATTCTCCCTTAGGGTTTGAAAGAGGTGGTTAAAACTTGGAACGTTGGTGCTCAAACTCTCATTCTATTGTCATTTTTGTTCTTGTCATTATTATCATTGTTGTCACTCACTGGTACTGTCACATTGTTATACCACCGTCCCTCTTTCCCTTTTGTTTCCATGTGGTAAGCCTCAAACCCTACTACTCACTACCCATTGACTAAACCAAATCTCCATAACATTCAAAAGATGCCTTGTGTCTTTGATTTCATTTATATATCCCCATTTCATTCACTCATTCCCATCACCTATAAATCCCCAAATCCCTGACTCCCCAAACAGTGACTGTCCTCACCACTAAATTTCACTTGGCAGTCTACTGTATCCCTTGTGATATTTCTCCGCAGCCTCTCATTTCATATGTGGCACACTTGGCATTGAGAAAAAAACATATATTTATCATCATATACTTTTCAAACACCTTGTTTTCTTCACCATGACGGACACATTCATCATACAACCAAGACAGTGATTTTACAATTGAAACTGCATGCACCAGGAGAGCACTGAAACGGCGAAAAAGGCCTGATAGACTCCGTATCTTGGCCGAGGCTTCATTGGCTGAACATAACACATGATGGAGGACCTTCACTCCAAATTTCAGAAAATTTGGAGAATTGTTTGTCGTTTTGAAATATTTTGGTCACAAAACAAGTTTTTCCGCCCAACACGTCTCGCGTCCCGACGCACACTTGTGATTGGGACACTTTCTGGAGGAAAATTTTGTATTTTTGGATTTTTCATGGTAATTTATGCATGCTCAAAAATGGCCGAAGCATTTCATCAAGTTATGGATGATCAAAAGGGCCAAAAACACCATGAAAATCACCTTTCTTCCACCTTTTGCACCAGCAGAAAGTACTTCTGGGAGAATCAAGTTTTGGAGAAGACAATGAGCTCCAAATTGAAAAATTCCACTTGGGTTGGATAGAAAACATCCAGGGCTTTCCAACAAGCTATCATGAGCTTTATTTTGACTTCAGGAAGGGCTCTAAAATTAGGTCCAAAGTCACGCGGCACATAGAGCTTTGGTGCGCGACGCATAGAGGAAATTAGCCTATTTTTCACCTTCCAGCTCAGAAATTCGGCCAGTTTGGACTAGTTTCACCTCTTGATGTAATTTTTGACCCAGATTGATGTAATTTGATAAACATGATGTAATTTTGGCATGTATTTACTTGTTCTAGATGGTTCACTCACAAAAAAAGTGAAAATCAAGTGAATGAATCAGTTTCCTTCCTTTTAGAGGCAAGTTGTTTGGCTGCCTAGATTTTAGCTCCTTGTTTAGAATTGGTTCAAACTGCTCCTAGAAGCATGGGATCGACCCCTAGAGTCATGGGAATGGGTTAGGATGGTCTATATGATGTATTTTCTGAGACACTATCAGGGTTGGACTCTTGGGAAAAGTTTGGCACACTATTGTACATATTTTCTGCATTTTTGGCTAAGGAAATATCAGAGGTTTTGCGGCACCTGTTGGGATTCTTGTGGCTTTCATTTTTGATGGTGTGTTCTCTCCGTTATTTGTAATGTTCTTTAATTTTTAATGTATTCCATTCCCTTCTTTTGCTTTTGAAACTAAATGAATGAGTAAATGAGGTAGAATTCGTTGATTCCAGTGCTTTGCCTTTAAATTTGTTTAGTTTTATATGTTTTCGCCAGTTTGGAGAGGATCCTTGTTCTCCCTTTCCCTCTTCAGCTCCTTGTCATTATGATACATCCATACACATAATAAAAAAGCATCAAGACTACTGCCTACCTTGCCCCAACTCGAATTCTGCAATGATCTGGCCTCATCCCCGAACCCAAAATTGTTTTTCCCATTTTTCCAACGAAAACCCAAAAATCTAAAACAAACCTTCCAATCTATTTACTAGCCTAAAATCAGTTTTCCTTATTATTCATCTCAGCCCCTTTTGAAGACCTTTTGCCGAGATAGACCCGGAGAGAGCCCTCTCCTGTCCTCGTAGGGCTAGCTACGAGGCTGAGTGTGGTTTGATGTTGCCTTGAGTTTTACCTTATTTCAGCCTAAGGTAGATTTAAGCGCTAACATAGTGGCGACCATACTGGGAATGAAAATGGTTTTCTTGTTGGTGTTATTCATTTTTTAAGCTACAAACGGAGCCTGAAGTTATGCCAGGTAGCCTTCAAAACGCTTTTGCTTTGCATTAGCGAAAGTAGATAAACGCTGCTTCAGTCAATCTCCGGTCTAGCTTGTGAACGTGACACTTGACTTCCAATTGCCCCAGTACATGTATCAAGTTCAGATCTGATGGTTGATGGTGGACAACGATCAGACATAAGAAGGCTGAAATCATTCACTTGGTGACTCCAATTCAAAGTAGAGACTCCACTGTAGGACTGACTCTTTCTCTGAGAAAATGGAAGGATCTTACACAAAGTTCAGGTATCTAAAGTGGAATGGTATTTAGGATCTAATCTTCTTTCTTGTAAATTACTTCTTCGCTGGTCTTGAAGTTGTCTTGAAAGTTTTTCAGAATTTGTTGTATGATAAAGGTGATCAAAATCTTCACTCGACCTATTCAAAAAGTGTAAATACTGAGTTTCCCTTTGATCCTGGCCTCCTTACTTTTCCCACATCTTATGATGACTCTCTTCAGAGTGATGAGCCTAAAGAAAACAAAGTTGATCCCGTAGCTCTTGTACATACCCCTACACCTTGTAAAATTCCAGATCGGTACAAACCTCTTGTTTTACCTTCTGTTCTTCATGCTTTCCCTAAAAATTATGACCTATATCTACCAAGATTTGACGGTGAATGTAACAATGTCAACGCTGAGCAACATGTGCAGAATGTTGAGACTTTCCTAGATCTTTTTGAAGTTGATGATGAAGATGTCAGTATTAGGCTTTTTTCTCTTTCTTTGCAAGGCAAAGTAAAGAGTTAGTTCAAAGCCCTGCCTGATGCGAGCATCCCGGATTACCAGTAGTTCGTCACAGTTTTCCTCGATAGGTGGATGATCGGACAGAACTTTTTGTTGATTATAGAGGAGTATAATCAGCTGAAAAGAATGCCAGGGGAGACAGTACAACAATTTTCTGCTAGATTTAACCAAGTATATTTTTCGATGCCAGTTGATATAAGACCTTCTCCTAGATCTGCTCTCTTGCACTACCCGAGTGCCTTTGATCCGGAAATGGAGTTTCAGCTGAGAGAAAAGAATACAGCACTTCCACGAAATCACAGAACAAAGGCAGTGAATGTGAGGCTCATTTGCTGTCAGAGAGACAGGTTGAAGGAAGAGATGAAAAACATTGTTGGGTGTAGGGCACGATTATCTTGTTTACTTTGTATCACAGCATTGGACCCCTGTACCTTAAAAAGGGGTGGAAACGCCGCCTGAAATTAATCACTGCCATGGGGGGTCCAGGGGGGGCGGCAGCGCTTTTTGGAGCCCCCCCCCCTGGCGGGGTTCGGGGGCAGCGCCCCCGAAGCTAAAAATAGATGTAAAATTGCCTTGTAAAAGTATAGTAATTTCTAGTCAATCTGGTCCGTTCATTAGGCAAATGATCTGATGGTAGAAGTTATGTTTAGATTAGGGTTTTTGCCTAAGAAAGTATGCCTGTATATATGAGATTATTGTAATGGTATTGATTATGGTATGATACTCCATTTGAAAGCAGAAGGCTTGTGAGAAGAGAACCGAGAAACATGTGCAGTAGTTCTTTATTAGGTTTGTGTCTCTTCATTTTGTTGGATAATATAAAGGAAATTTGTTTGTTGGTTGGAGCGTAGCCAAATTTGGGTGAACACGTATATACGTATCTCTACAGTTTTATGTTTGTATTGTATTTTCCGCATATTTTATGTGTTTCATTGCTCTGTAATATTTAATTTTCTAACAACTGGTATCAAAGCCGAAGGTATATTTGGCTGATAAACTCGCAAGAAAAAAGGGTTCCTGGTTCGAGTGGGAGCAATGGCGGACAATGGTAAGTTTAGGGTCGAGAAATTTAACGGCCAAAACTTTGCGCTGTGGAAGATGCAGATGGAAGATTATCTGTATCAGAAAGATCTGTACCTACCATTGAGCGGAAAAACAAAGAAGTCGGCGACCATGACAAACACGGAATGGAACATTCTCGATAGAAAGGCACTCGGAACAGTACGGTTGTGTCTTGCGGCGTCAGTCGCCTTCAATATTTCGAAGGAAACAACAACAGAGGGTTTGATGCAGATGTTGGTGAAACTGTATGAAAAGCCCTCGGCCTCAAACAATGTATTTCTTATGAAAGCGACATTAACATATGAAGATGTCGGAAGGGAGTGGATACGTTGCTGAGGACCATTTTAAATGAATTTATCTGATTACCGATCCCGGTTAAGTTGTAGGGGTAAAATTTGATGATGATTAGAGCTACATTATTCTTGTACTCATTTTTGATTGGAATGGTTTGTATGGCTAGTAACTCTGTCTCGGATCTAGTACTTTAAATTTTGATGATGTTGTTGGTGCTATCCTTCGCGAGAAATCTTAGACGGAAAAGCTTACCTAGTATACGGAGAGTAATGCTTTGAGTGCGAGTCTAGGGGAAGAAATGGAAAGAGGAAGAGCTCGGGATATCGCGATGCATCCAAGGAAAGGCGGGTCAAGTCCGGATCGGGGATAGTGTATTTGGAGATTGTGGAAAGAAAAGGACACCTAAGAAGAGCACGGATCTTGGAAGGAAAAGAAGGAGACACACAGCAAGAAAACAATCATGAAGCAAATGTGACAGGTGATGTGTTACAAGATGCTTTGATTCTTTCTTTCGAAAATGTTACTGATTCTTGGGTTGTAGATTCAGGGGCTTCATTCCATGCCACACCCGATAAGAAATATTTTCATGACTATGTTCAAGGAGATTTTGGACAAGTTCGTTTGGGTGATGATAAACCCTGTAAAATTGTTGGAATGGGTAAAGTTATTGTAAAACAACAGAATGGAAACCAATGGCTACTAAAGGAGGTAAGGCATGTTCCAGATCTGAAGAAAAATCTGATTTCAATAGGGCAGTTAGGCAGTGAAGGTTGTGTGACAACTTTCACAGATAAAGCTTGGAAGGTCACCAAAGGAGCCCTGGTAATAGCAAAAGGTGAAAAGGTTGGTAAATTGTATTTATGCAATGGTATTTCTAACTCTGTTAATGCTTTAACTTCCAAAGGAGCAGATGCAGCATTATGGCATCATAGGCTCGGACACATGAGTGAGAAGGGAATGAAGATTCTTCACTCAAGAAATTTGTTGCGAGGTTTGAAGAATGTTGATTTGGATTTCTGTGAGAATTGCATTTATGGAAAACAAAAGAGAGTCAGATTTCTCAGAGTTGGGAAAGAAAAGAAGAGCGAAAAATTGGAGCTTGTGCATACGGATGTATGGGGACCTGCTCAGGTATCATCTCTCGGTGGCTCTCGTTATTATGTTACTTTTATTGATGATGCAACTAGAAAAGCATGGATTTATTGTATTCAGAATAAATCTGATGTATTTGATACTTTCAAGAAATGGAAAGCTTTGGTTGAGATTGAGACAGGAAAGAAGTTGAAGTGTCTCGGATCAGACAATGGAGGTGAATATTGCAGCAAAGAGTTTGATAGGTACTGTTCAGAGCATGGAATTCGTAGAGAGAAGACAGTTCCAAGAACACCACAAGAAAATGATGTGTCAGAAAGGATGAACAGAACAATCATGGAGCGTGCAAGGTGCATGAGATTGCATGCAGGATTGCCTTTACAATTTTGGGCAGATGCTGTAGATACTACTGTTTATCTAATAAACAGAGGGCCTTCAAGTTCCTTGGATGGTGGTATTCCAGAGGAAGCATGGACAAGTAAAAAGGTAAACTACTCTTTTTTAAAGCCTTTTGGTTGTGAGGCCTTTGTCCATATTAATAAAGAAAACAGAACAAAGCTTGAGGAAAAATAAAAGAAATGTACCTTTATTGGATATGGTGCTAATGATTTTGGTTATCGCTTATATGATTATGAAAATCACAAAATCATTAGGAGCAGAGATGTAATATTCAATGAAAAGGTCTTGTATAAGAATCAGTTGCAGGAAAAGAAACAAGAAAAAGAAAGCAAGGAATACGCAGTTCTTGATGAGATATCTGAAAAAGTAAAGGTGCCTGAAAATAATAATAATCAACAACCACAGCAGCAGCAACCACCACAACAGCAACAGGCACCTCAAACACTTGAAAGTGGTGTTAGAAGATCTACCAGGATAAGTAGACCCCCTGAACGATACTCTCCTTCATTATATTATTTATTGTTGACTGATTCTGGTGAACCTGAATGTTATGAAGAAGCAATGCAGGTTGAAAGCAGGAAGAAGTGGGAGCTAGCCATGGAAGAAGAGATGGACTCCTTAATGCATAACCGGACTTGGGACTTAGTCAGGTTGCCTGCAGGTAAAACTACATTGCAGAATAAATGGGTTTACAGGCTGAAGGAAGAAGATGGAGGAAAACAGAGGTACAAAGCTAGACTTGTGGTGAAGGGGTTTGCACAGAAGAAAGGTATTGATTTTGATGATATATTTTCGCCTGTTGTTAAAATGAATTCAATCAGAACTATTTTAAGTCTTGTAGCAGCGGAAGATTTACATCTTGAACAGTTAGATGTAAAGAAAACATTTCTCCATGGAGATTTGGAGGAAGAGATATACATGCAACAACCAGAAGGATATGAGGTAAAAGGGAAAGAAAAATTGGTGTGCAGGTTAAAGAAGAGCTTGTATGGCTTAAAACAGGCTCCAAGGCAGTGGTATCTAAAATTTGACAAGTTTATGTCCGAACAAGGTTATACTAGATGTCACTCTGATCATTGTGTTTATCTAAAAAGGAAAAATGATGGCAGATATA
Organism: Pinus albicaulis; assembly: GCA_034641835.2. Lineage (NCBI taxonomy): Eukaryota > Viridiplantae > Streptophyta > Pinopsida > Pinales > Pinaceae > Pinus > Pinus albicaulis. The sequence goes on from CM076578.1 coordinate 1,936,832,841, forward strand.
TTATATTGTTATTGTATGTAGATGACATGCTTGTTGCAGGGTCTAACATGCAGGAAATAAATGTGCTCAAAAGAAAATTGGCAAATTCATTTACAATGAAGGATTTGGGAGCTGCAAAACAAATCCTTGGTATGAGGATAACTAGAGACAGGAAAAATCACAAATTAACACTGTCTCAGAATGAGTACATAGAAAAAGTGTTGAAAAGATTTAATATGCAGAATGCAAAACCAGTTAGTACACCTTTTGCTAGCCATTTCAAACTTAGTAAGGAGATGTGCCCAAAGACCCAAGAAGACATGGATTATATGTCTAAAGTTCCATATGCATCAACAGTTGGAAGCTTAATGTATGCAATGGTATGCACAAGGCTTGATATTGCACATGCAGTGGGAGTTGTAAGCAGGTACATGAATAATCCAGGAAAAGAACATTGGATGGCAGTAAAATGGATTCTCAGATATTTGAGAGGTACCACAAATCAAGCATTATGCTTTGGTGGTTCAAACATTGCTCTACGGGGATATGTTGATGCAGATATGGTAGGTGACAGAGATAACAGGAGGAGCACTACAGGATATGTATTTACTGTAGGTGGAATAGCTGTCAGTTGGGTTTCAAAAATTCAAAGTGTTGTTGCACTTTCAACAATAGAAGCAGAGTATGTTGCTGCTACAGAGGCTAGTAAAGAAATGATTTGGTTACAAAGGTTTATGGATGAATTGGGTAAGAAGCATGATATGGGCACACTATACAATGATAGCCAAAGTGCTATTCATCTTGCAAATAACTCAGCATTTCATTCCAGGACTAAACACATACATCTCAAGTACCATTTCATACGGTCAGTATTGGAAGATGGAGAGTTGAAGCTGGAAAAGATACACACTAGCCGGAATCCTGCAGATATGCTAACAAAAGTTGTAACCAGGGAGAAACTAAGAATGTGCTCAGTTTCAATTGGTCTTCAAGGATGACGATGAAGATGAGGAACAACCAGGTCCAAAGAGGAGTCATTGTCTAGCAAATGAAGCAACGGTGGAGTTGCTACAATCAGTCTCCAAGTGGGAGATTATTGGGTGTGGAGCCTGATTATCTTGTTTACCTTGTATCACAACATTGGACACCTATACCTTAAAATGGGTGGAAACGCCGCCCATAATTAATAGCTATCGTGGGGGGTCCAGGGGGGGCGAAAACGCTTTTTGGAGCCCCCCCCCCTGGCGGGGGTTTTCGGGGGCAGCGCCCCCGAAGCTAAAAATAGATGTAAAATTGCCTTGTAAAAGTATAGTAATTTCTAGTCAATCTGGGCCGTTCATTAGGAAAATGATCTGACAGTAGAAGTTATGTTTAGATTAGGGTTTTTTTCCCTAGAAGGCAACCCCCTTGTATATATGAGGGCATTGTATTGTGGCTGTGTATTATGAGTGTATTCTCGGAGCGAGAAACAGAGAGGGAGACTGTGAGAGAGAACAAAGGATATTACAGCGGATCTGCTGTAGGTTTTGTCTCTTCATTTTTGTTGGATAATATAAAGGAAGGACTGGCTGTTCGGGGTGGACGTAGCCCAAACTGGGTGAACCACGTATATCTGTGTCTCTCTAGTTTTATGTGTTTTGTGTGCTTGTATTTTCCGCATATTTTATGTGTTTCATTGCTCTGTAATATTTAATTTTCTAACAAACATGGATCGAGAGAAATCGACATCTCTAGATGTAAAGCTTGACATGTTGGTAAGTGCAGTAGAAGAGATGATACAAAAGAAAACCACAAAGAATGAGTATAATGTTGAAGCCCATGACTTGCTGATTGAGGAAGAACATGTTGCTGATCCAAAACATTTTGTTCCTTATCCCAGTTGTCATAGTGATTGCTTTATATATCATCTTGAAGAAGAGAGAGATGTTGATATGACATGTATGCTTGATGATGTGTTGTATACTGATGATTTTCCTCAGTTTGATCAGTATGATGATGATTATGTTCTCCAAGCAGAAGCTAATCTTGCAGACGAATCAACAGCTATTTTGTGCGAGGAGGAAGTTCACTTTCAGCAGCTTGAGTACAGTGATCAACCGATGCATATCAGCTATGACTATGATGAGGAAAGTGCAACAAATTTTGAAGTAAGTGAAGGACCTTTTCCTTTTTGTTTTGACTCGTTTCAGTTCATCAGAGACAATTTCCATGCAATCAGAAATCAACTTCCAACAGGCCTTGATCTGGACCATATTGAGGGTAATGAAAACCTTGTTCAAGATTTCTCATATTCAGAATTGTAATCCCCGAGGGCCATTGATTGTCAAGCTGCAGATGAAGACACGGAAGCTAGCACATATGATCAAATGATAAAAAATGACTCTGTACCATTCTATTTTGAATCATTCCAATTTTTGAAGGGAAAATTGCATAGTAAATCTTCAAATGAGCAGTTTGTAGGAAATCAACAATCTTTCAATTTCAATGTCGAGGATGAGACAGATAGCAAAATTCTTGAGCTGGTTGTTAATGAGAGATCTTCTTCTGAAATAATCAATGAAATCATTTTTGATACAAAACCCTCCCTAGCATTAGATTTGCAGCCATCCAATGCAATTGAAGGTCGGATTACAGATGAAGGTGTGGAAGCTGAAATATATGAGTTAATGATGCAAGAGAATTCTGTACCCTTTTGTTTCGAAGCATTTCAGTTTATAAAGTAGAATCTTCGTAATATCTCTCAAGAAAAAGATGAACAGCTAGAAGGAGGTCATACAGTTTCAATGGATACATTGCAGCAGTCTTCTCAAGTTTTTGATGATCCCATTGCTCGTGTGCTGGATGAGGTTTGCTGTAAAAATTCTTCTCCATTGGCTAACCATGTGCCCGAAAAGAATGTTGATAATAATCTTGTTCAAAATTCAATTTCATTGTGTTGTTCAACAGATTTTCATATCAGGAGATTGATAAAGGAGACTTTTGTTCTGTCTGGAATCAGCAACAGAGTTTGGTTTTTCATGAATTTTAGGATCCTTTTGATAGCTTGCTGCAATCACCAAAGAAACACAGCACAGATGTGAGGAAAGTCTTGATATCCAGCTATGAAGATTACTTGGACCAGAGCAGTGAGGTGTTAATGGAAATGAATAGCTATGTTTATGAAGATCCTTTCACAGTATTCTTGCAGTCATCCAGTCAATTCATGCTTTGCAAGTTTATCAGCAGTCCACTTGGTTCAAAGTTTCCATGGGAGTTGCCTTTCAGTAGTTATTTCTCGTTGTTCATAAGTAAGCACTTGCGGAGAATTAAGATAGCAGCCAGCATGCTTACGTGGTTGCATTGGTTGTTTCATTTCACTTGATCAGGTGATGAATGAAACTGTTAGAGTAGGTTGTATTGAATAAGCTCTACTTTGAGCATATTTCCAGTTTGTCGGTTGTGTTTAAGTATCGAGTCAGTTTTTAGTTGAGTGAGAGTCAATTTGTGTCATCAAGTCATCAATTTTTAGTCATGCATTTCAGTTTTAGTTTTTGATTCCATTGCCCAATGGATGAAGGCACTGTCTACTTTCCAAAGATCTGTAGTTCTTGGCACCTCCAAGGAGCTGGAGCTACCATCCCCATTGGAGCCAATGTTAGAGTCGGTCCGGTCATCCCTCTGTCAGAGATCATTTCTCTGTTTGCATTTCATTTTTAGGTGTCTCGCTCGATTCACTTCGTTGCATTCCGCTAGGGGCATGCCATAATCTGACGAAAGGGTCTCTTCACTTGTTCCCCTCATGCCTTATACCTGCTGGTCTAATTTAGTTCATCAAAACCATTTTCAAATCATTTACAGTAATGATTGGTCTCTTACTTGCCAAAGAGTCATTTTAGGGTTTCTAGGTCATATTAGGTCTAGCGTTTTGTCAATTTAGTCTTCAAATGTCCAATAACAGTCAGCAGGTGCATGAGGGAGGTTTGACATTAGTTTTCACATAAAATCATTTCATCATCATATGCTTGATCATGATTTTGAAGAAATATAGTGTAGTTCATCTTTATGCAAACCCAATGTAATTTTCAAATTTCTTCATATGTAAATAGCTTCAAAGGCAGCCCTGTCACCTTACCATATTCAATAGTTCTAGCAATCCTGCAACAGATTGACAAAAAATTCATCATTTAGCCAAAAAAAAATCACAGTGGAAGCAAAAAGGAGCCAAAGTAGAGCTTGAAAAGGAAGTGCCAATGGAAACATTATAAAAGTGAGTTTTTATGAGTGGAAATTCAAAGTCTTTTGTACATATATAATTATAATGTTTCAACACTCCATATGCACACCAAAGACATCAGCAAAAGCCAAGACACATCAAGGAAGTGAAAAAAATGAGTTTTGAAGCCAAACTATGTGTTGGATCAGCGCGCGGCGCGTTGGGCTGGCGCGCGTGGCGCATTGAGAAATTTTCTGCAATGTAAAAATACACTGGCGTGGCGCACATGGCGCGCGCAGCGCGTTGGGTTGGGGCGCGACGCGTAGAGCTTAAACTCAAATTTTTTCCATTGCTTCCAGATTTTTGTATTGGTTTCGTCATTTTTTCTCCGAGTAAGTTTGACTCACCTTGCAATTGCCCATAAACTTGTGAATGGTGTGGGTATATGATGGATTATAAGAGAGTGAATGTCAAAGACTTAAACCCTCTCATTTTGTAAAAAATTTCTCCCTTAGGGTTTGAAAGAGGTGGTTAAAACTTGGAACGTTGGTGCTCAAACTCTCATTCTATTGTCATTTGTGTTCTTGTCATTATTATCATTATTGTCACTGCTGGTATTGTCACGTTGTTATACCACCGTCCCTCTTTCCCTTTTGTTTCCATGTGGTAATCCTCAAATCCTACTTCTCACTATCCATTGACTAAACCAAATGACCATAACATTCAAAAGATTCCTTGTGTCTTTGATTTCATTTATATATCCCCATTTCATTCACTCCTTCCCATCACCTATAAATCCCCAAATCCCTGACTCCCCAAACAGTGACTGTCCTCACCACTAAATTTCACTTGGAAGTCTACTGTATCCCTTGTGATATTTCTCCGCAGCCTCTCATTTCATATGTGGCACACTTGGCATTGAGAAACAAACATATATTTATCATCATAGACTTTTCAAACACCTTGTTTTCTGCACCATGACAGACACATTCATCATACAACCAAGACAGTGATTTTACAATTGAAACTGCATGCACCAGGAGAGCACTGAAACGACGAAAAAGGCCTGATAGACTTCGTATCTTGGCCGAGGCTTCATTGGCTGAGCATGAGGCATGATGGGGGATCTTCGCTCCGAATTTCAGAAAATTTGGAGAATTTTTTGTCATTTTGAAAATTTTGGCCACAAAACAGGTTTTTCTGCCCAACGCGTTGTGCGTCCCGACGCCCGCTTATGATTGGGACACCTTCTAGAGGAAAAATTTGTATTTTTGGGTTTTTCATGGTAAGTTATGCATGCTCAGAAATGGCCGAAGCATTTCATCAAGTTCTGGATGATCAAAAGGGCCAAAAACACCATGAAAATCACCTTTCTGCCACCTTTTGCACTAGCAGGAAGTACTTTTGGGAGAATGAAGTTTTCGAGGGGCAAATGAGCTCCAAATAGAAAAATTCCACTTGGGTTGGATAACAGACATCCAGGGCTTTCCCACAAGCTATCATGAGCTTGATTTTGACTTCAGGAAGTGCTCAAAAAGTAGGTCCAAAGTCGCGTGGCGCATAAAGCTTTGGCGCGCGACGCATAGAGGAAATTAGCCTATTTTTCACCTTCCAGCTCAGAAATTCGGCCAGTTTGGACTAGTTTCACCTCTTGATGTAATTTTTGACCCAGCTTGATGTAATTTGATAAAAATGATGTAATTTTGGCATGTATTTACTTGTTCTAGATGATTCATTCACAAAAAAGTGAAAATCAAGTGAATGAATCAGTTTCCTTCCTTTTAGAGGCAAGTTGTTTGGTTGCCTAGATTTTAGCTCCTTGTTTAGAATTGGTTGAAACTGCTCCTAGAAGGAGGAATTCGACCCCTAGAGGCATGGGAAGGGGTTAGGATGGTCTATATGATGTATTTTCTGAGACACTATCAGGGTTGGACTCTTGGGAAAAGTTTGGCACACTATTGTACATATTTTCTGCATTTTTGGCTAAGGAAAGATCAGAGGTTTTGCGGCACCTGTTGGGATTCTTGTGGCTTTCAGTTTTGATGGTGTTCTCTCAGTTATTTGTAATTTTATTTAATGTTTAATGTATGTCATTCCCTTCTTTTGCTTCTGAAACTAAATGAATGAGTAAATGAGGTAGAATCCATTGATTCTAGTGCTCTGCCTTTAAATTTGTTTAGTTTTATATGTTTTCACCAGTTTGGAGAGGATCCTTGTTCTCCCTTGCCCTCTTCAGCTCCTTGTCATTATGATCCATCCATACACATAATCAAAAAGCATCAATACTACTGCCTACCTTGCCCCAACTCGAATTCTGCAAAGATCTGGCCTCATCCCCGAACCCAAAATTGTTTTTCCCATTTTTCCAACGAAAACCCAAAAATATAAAACAAAAATTCCTATATATTTACTAGCCTAAAATCAGTATTCCTTATTAGTCATCTCAACCCCTTTTGAAGACCTTTTGCCGAGATAGACCCGGAGAGAACCCTCTCCTGTCCTCGTAGGGCTAGCTACGAGGTTGAGCGTGGTTTGATGTTGCCTTGAGTTTTACCTTATTTCAGCCTAAGGTAGATTTGAGCGCTAACAGATTCAGAGGACTACCTCGGAGCCAAATTTCAGATATTGAAGACGTGAAATCACAAAGATAATTCAATTTCAATATCGAGCTCCTCAAAAGCAAGAAAAAGGTGTGTATTTGGTTTTTAAATTTGCATAACATTTGTTTGAAAAAGCAGTTTGAAGTTATTACAAGGGCATATTGAAGAATTTTTATCAGTATTGGGTTCTGTAATTCCTCCAAACAATAATTCCATACCCATTAACCCCTCAGAAATCTATACTATGACCCATGAAGAGGAAGAATTGCAATATGAGATATCAAAATTACGGTACTAAGTGCAACAAATTTCGATCTTATGAAGAGCAACCAAAGATGACATAGATGGTTTAAAAGAAGAAATGGAGGCTAATTTGGATGGTTTAAAGGATAAAATAAAAGCTAATATGGATGATAAAGTAGTGGAATATCACATCGACCATCAACAACAAGTTCTCCAACTCTCAAAAGATAACCTAACTTTGGTGCATAATGAAATGAAACAACATGAAGATCAACATCACGTCGAAATAATTTCTGAAGCAGTCATATAAATAAGAACTCGACAAGTACGATCAATTTTAGAGTATCTCAACAATTGGAAGAACTTTCCTGTAGAATATTCCACATGTGAGCATGAGAATTTTATATAGAAGCATCAAGAAATAATCAAGCGTTGAGGACAACACTTGTTTGAAGGAGAGGGGCATATTAGGTCCCTATATTACTAGTGTAGTCCCTTATTATGTTATTGTAACCCCCCTTATTGTTATTGTTGTACTCCTGTAACCCCCATATTATTATTATTGTGCCCTTACATTATTATTGTTAGGTCAGATAGGATTACATTGTGGCCCTATGGACTCCTATATATAGAAAGGACTTTTTTTCATTTGTATCATCCAAGAATTGTTCATTTATGTAATGTATTGGAGGTTTCCCCCTCGAAGTGGCTGATTTCTAAGGCGTTGATCTCTCTTTTCTTCTATTTTTGGAGTTGGTTTCATAACATTGACTCCCCCTGTTAGAAAACCATCCTGCAGACCTATACACACTTTCGCTCCCCCTTTATATTATGAATAAGGAAAATCTATTGAGAACTTGGGAGAATCCCAAGCTTCTGGCAAAGATATTCAATTGCTTCATGAGTACTCTTACGATCATCAATGCTTCCTTCCAAATTTGCATCTATAAAGGCTTGAATAATGAGATTGTTACCCTTGGGATACCACAATCCATATTCCGTTGTTCCCTTTAGATATTGAAGAAATATTTTGAAGGAAATAATATGTGATTCTTTTGGTGTTGCTTCGAATCTTGCTACTTGTCCAACTGCTTGCATAACATCTGGCCGGGAGGTTGTTACATATTGTTAAGCAGGTGAATCCTCTCTGTGGATAGAGACGATCCCTCTAGCCCTAGAGTGGGTCTAGAAACAAAGAGACAGGCTAGAGTGTAGGTTCCTAATTACTGAATGAAAATAGGACATGATAGATTGACCTACCTGGAATCCAACGTTGTCGTTGCGGTTGTAGTAATGGTGGCCTCTCGCTCTTGCCTCGACAAGTCACAATCCTTCTGCAGTCATTCTCTGATACCTGCACATAGAACAGTAAACAAGAACAACATATGACATAATAACTTCATTCGTAATTACTAGTCAGTCAAAGAGGACTAAGCATATTGCATTAGACAAATGACATAACACAAAATGGGAACCCAAACAATAGTCACGTATATATTGATAGAAGGAATAGGTACAACCAAATATTTAACGTTGTAGTCTCCTCTAGCGGGGTTTAGCTGAAGTGCGTCTCAGATACTCGTCAGGGGATTTAGACGGGATGAGGGAATGGACTTAAAATCTCTCAACGAAGTTCCTTCTTGTTATATCTCTTCCAAAATTTAGCTATAATATACTCAATTCTTCATGTTCAACTAGCTTATACAAGGAGAGATATATTATTTTTATAGAGGACAAGGAGGAGGTTAGGATCTCTACAAAGGTGGGAGGGAGGCCTATCCTTTAGGAGGTTCCCATAAGAGGTGGAAACCATAAAATAAAGGAGGGAGTCCGTGGTTATTCAGTCCAACCACTCCTAATGACTCATCCTCTAAGTTGTTGAAGTGGAATCTCTACCTCTATTTTAAAAAAAAATTCCATAAACAGCTCGGCGCGGGTGGCTAACTAAGATAGAATTCCAACTAGCATGGGGCCCATTGTTAATCCTCCTCATCGGCGCGAGGGCAGAATAGACTACTCACGCCAAGACAAAAACAAGGGTTTTTGAAACTCTACTCAGGGAATTATCAACAGAAGGAATATTGCTCTCATGTAAAGGGATAAAATGATGGTCTTTGCAAGGCATGAAACTGCATATTGATCACAAAAATGACCCTCCAATGAGTGAGACAGGGATTGCAGGGACAGTGACAAGATGCTGTGTAACATATGCCCCCTAAAGCCTGAGGTCCAAGGGAGAGGGAGGGGCGAAATGCTTTATGAGAACCCGTTCGAACTAAACACCGTTGTCAGAAAACCTGTAATTACAAATACAACTGATATCTCTGATACATGAACATGTGGTATGGGCGCAGCCATCCATAATAAAGTACATAAAAAACTGAGATCCAAGGTATGGACGCAGCCACCAAGTAGTAAGGATCAAAAAATAGACTCAGGTATGGCCACATCTATCCAATCAAAAGAGTCATGCAATAATTCATAATAATCCACAAGTATCTGCAACCTGGATTTTATTAGACAAAACCCAGGGTCTTGCGCTCCATCTCGACCCGAACAAGTATAATTTAAAGCATGCGAATATATGAGTTGATGTCGAACATGCAAGAAAATCATCTAATTACCAGCCAATGATGAAACCTGTTAATAGACGCGAGAGAAACCACCAATAATGACAATGTCCCTCAAGGTACGAAAGGTACAATCTACGAAATTTGAATAGTGATCCGACGTCGAACACCTACAAAATCACTTGATCAAAGGCCAATGATGTGGAAATAGTGTCAAATGCGAAGAACCTGCCATTGAAGCATGCAGGCTACAAGGTACTTAGAAATAACACAAATAGATGCTGTTAGTGTAGAATTAAACATTCTAGCCAAAAAATATAGACTAAGAAATGAGAGGAGAGTGACCATTAAAGAAGAAACTTCCAATTCAGACACAAAAATAGACATGTTAGCTAAAAATTTAGAGAGGAGGATGGATAGTGTTAGGGTCCCGTGATTTGGTTGATTGGTAAACCAAATGACAGTGTAACATCAAACCAATCTTTGGAGCCCCAGGACCTAGCCTTCCTGGACTCAGAGAGGGCTCTCTCTATTCGTGTCAGGGATATCTGTGTGTTTGGTTATTGTGTTCTGATTTTAGGCTAGTTATGAAGTAAGTTTTTGGTTTTAGTTTTTTAAGTTGTGAGGGATGAAACTGATTAGAGATATAAGATAGGTAAAAATATGTCAGATCAACTAGGCTATGGGGTCGAAAAGGTCAAGAAAGCTATAAGATGGTGATACAAGGCTGTTGAAGGGCCGATTTGATTCAAGGTAGAAAGGATCTTTGGGCAAAATGGAGTAAATGGACATCAAGTTTGTGAACAACAAGGATTTCAAGCATAACTAGTTTAATAACAGACATAAACATGGTAGGGCAAACCATTAATCATGCAAAATGTAACTATAAGCTAATCAATACATAGAAATAAACATTCAAGCCATGCATAGAGGTATATAACTCTCTAACTTTGGGAAATGGCTATCCGACTTTGGGGAAATACACTTAAGACAGAAAAACAACTCAAATCACTATGTCGGAACTCCTAAACACAGTACTTCAAGTTATTGGGCACTTTGGAAACAAGATTTCATAGTTTTAGACAAAGGGCAAGATCGAAACAAGACCTCCTTGGTTCAACAAATGACAATCTAATCATTCAAAGATAAATTTCATGGATGGAGCTATAGCTAGCCATAGGTAAGCAGGGCATACCGTAAATCATACTTAGCATGCATAAAACCATAAATGAAACAAGCAACAAAATCCTTAAGTTATTAAAGAGCAATCAAGAATTATTTAATGTGACTAAGGATGAAGAAAACATGGAAGCTATGAAGAAACAGGAAATTTGAGGTGCCTCCAAGGGAATGTCTCAAATTTTTTCTCTACTGATCTATAGAAAGCAAGAAACATGTATTCATGAATGAAAACTAGAAAAAAAACAAAGAAAGAGACACTATACCATTCTACCAAGTCATGGAATCCAACAACAATCCTCTTTCATCATCCAAGAACATCCAAGAGACTATCCAAAAGCATGAGAAAAGTATTTCTTCCAAAGCTTATATGACCATATATTGCTTCTATCATCAAGTTCAGCCTTGTTTACAATGAAAGCCTTTGGAATATATAGGCTCAAGTGAGGAAAACCTCTTAGTTCAATTTGCACTCTCATTGGCCTATTCAAAATATCTAAACTTGTCCTTGAGGCTTTGCAAACCCCAAGGCACAATATATGTCATAAAATATCTAAAAAATGCTAAATAAGGGAAATAAATTGAATTTTCACAACTTCTCATGTGAAAAAATAGCTAAATGCACATGAGGAAAAAACAATTTTTAAAGGTTCAATTTTTACAAAACTACTCAGAAAAAACATCAGCAAAAGGTCCCCTGACTTGCCGGCAACATTTGGCAGCCTTCCCGATGTCGAAATAAGGCTCATGATAGCTCATTGGAAATATCTTAGTGTCTACTTTCCGGAGCAACTGGAATTTTCCCAATCTAATGCCTATAAGTCCTCCAAAAATAGGACTGTGTGTAAAAAGCCAAAAAATAAGGCTTGCTGATAGATCGGGCAGAGTGTGGAAAAAGCGGACATTTTTCGCCATTTTGGGGGAGAAAATGATCTTCAAATGTCCAGAAAATTGCTGAGTGTGTGCTCCTAAAATTATGGCATCCAATGATACCATTATCCTCCTTTTATGATCCCCCAAACTGAAAAGGCGAATTTCATGAGTTTTAGCCCAAAACCCAAAAATGCCAAAAAACCAAAATATGTCGAAAATCGCCCAAAACTGGTGAGCATGACCCTCAAGGGTTCTCAGAAACATGTTGCGAAGCAGATGCCAAAATATGAACTCCTGATGTGTCTTTCCTCACTTTCCATGTCGAGTGCTTCCTTTTAGCCTCCTTGAGCTTTTCTTGAGCAGCCTTCAACTTGCGCCGGGAAAACTGATTTAACCTTTTATAATGCTTCGTCATTTTCCTTTGAAGGTCTAAATCTCTGTTTTCCCTCTCCAAATTCTTCTCCAAATGGTCATTGACTCTCTCAAGCCATGCCTCCTTATTGTTCTCTATCTCTTGTTCAAACAACGCAGTGAGAGGGGTAGTTTGGAGAAGGGCATTTTCCTCTTCTTTTTGCTTCTCAAGGGATTTTTTGAGCCCCATGGTTCTAGGCCTCTTTCGCTTAGGCTGATCATCGCCTTCACTTTCATCAAACTCGCTCATGAGTTATTCCAACCTTTCTTGGGCTTTGGATGCCTCCTTCTTGTATTTAGTCGCCCGTGTCTCATAAACAGCCATATCGACACTCATTTGCCTATTTTGGATTTCCTGAAATTGATTGAAATTCCTTGCCCTATGAAGATCATCCTTTAATGCATCAATTTGGGCTTCTCTATGAATTAAGAGGTTTTCTAGAATCCAAGCCTCATTCTCACTATCATCATTTTGGACTTGGATGATGTCGAATGCACTCTCCCTTTCATGAATTTCTTCTACCTTGCCCTTCCCTTTGCTTTGGGTGGCTATTCTAGTGCTCTTCCTCCTAGGAAAATCAATGATAGGCTTCTTTGGCAATTTTCCTTTACTTCGAAGAGCCCTTGTCACATTTGGAGTGACCACTCTAGGCACTCTCTTCTTTACTGTCCGAGGCTTGGCCTTTTTAGGAGAAGAGGGCATGACCCCTTTACCTTTGTCATCTTGCTTGTCATCCTTTTGAGTTTGCTGTTCTTCTTGAGGAGGCTGCTGACCCTCAACAAAATTTTGTTGTGTATCATCAAAGGTCTGCTCACCTTCACTGTGTTGTCCTTCTTCATCTCCTTGCTGCTGCTCAACATCACTGTGACGCTGCTATTTGGCACTATCATGCTGCCTCTGTTCAGTTTCTTTTGGCTGCCCCTGCTCATCACTTTTCTGTCCAGTCTCCTTATCTTCATGCTGCTGTCCTGTCTCACCCTCACTGTGATGCTGCTCTTCCTACTGCTGCCCTTCATCATCAGTCTGATGTGTGTCATGCTCTTCTCCCTACTGCTGCCCTTCATCATCACTGTGATGTTGCTGTGTGTCATCATGAGTTTGCTTCTCACCCTCATCACTGTCATGCTGCTTTTTGTCATCATGAGTTTGCTGCTCACCCTCATCACTATGACTGTCATGCTACTATTCAGCACTTTCTTCTTCTTTTTCTTGCTCATGTCCTTCCTCCTCTTGCTGGTCACTTCCTTCTCCTTCTTCATATTCCTTTGTTTATTCTGTAGTAAAATTGAGCCTTTTAGGAGTAGGTCTGCTAGAAGAAGGCGAGGGGCAATGAGTAGGAGATGTAGGGGATGTATGGACTGGAGGGACAGTGGAGAAATCCGGATGAGTGATGAAAACATCCCAAGAGACCTCTCTCTTTTCAAGCTGGTGAAGGATGATGAATTTGATGAGAGAGTGATGGAAAATAAAGGCTATTTGCTGTGACGGAGGCTTCTTCTAGATAGTAGAGGCCATTTTCTCAATGCTTTTGCATAAGAAGACAAGAATATTTAGCTCTTGGTCCTTGTGAAATGCATCAACAGTCGAATGTGATAAGCATAGATTCGGGAGAATCTCCCCTCAAAAGTGAAGTACTTCATGATAATCTTCATGAGGGGGGCGTAGCTGGCTAAAAGATATGAGAAAGGGAAAATAGAAGGACAAGCATCTCTGTGTTCAGGCTTTAGAAAGGGCTTGTAAACATCTAAGTCCAAATAGCTTTGTTTAAACCATTTTTCGCCAATGTAGGGAATTTTAGTGGCTTTGGAGATGGATCTTGGGGAGAACTTGAAGTCAAGGCCTGCCAACTGGAAATTCTTGTCTCGAAACCTCAAAGCGCAAAGGTGTGTCAAAGGAGAGAAACTCTTCACCTCTTTCCCCCTTTGGAAAAAATCTAAACATCCGACCTCATGAAAATTGAACAGTACTGATGGGTGGGAATTCACTTATTTGGTGGAAATAGGCTCATACCTCTTATGCAATCCACTCCTACTATCCTGCCTAGGAGGCATCTTGTCTTGGATGCGCTTCAGCAAAACCAAACTGCCTCAAAAGTTCTTGAAATGTCTTCTTTAAAAAAAACTCTGCCTCAGCTATCAATCACTGTTTGATAAGGCAAAAATGGTTTCAAATGTTGTGTAAAATTTTTTCTTTGGTGTTAGGTCCCTGCTCCTCCAAAAACCCTGTTCTTTCTCGTTCCATGCCAATCAACAAACAGTTTTAAGAATAAGCACATAGTCAATTTAAAAATACATACACGGTCAAATGATTTTCTGAGCTTGGATAAGGTCATAGAGCTTCTGGTGTTTCTGATGTGGGCACAAAAAAAAACTTGTAACAGTTAAACAACAAAACTCCTCTTAACCAAAACACTGCCCTTGTATTCACTGTTCTTCACACAAAGTTTGAAAATACCTCCAAATGCAATGGTAGCTTCATTCACTGACTCTGCTTCATGGAATGAAAGAGAAAACACTGTTTTTGCCTTTTTTAACACATAGAGGAGACTTTTGAAAGGACAAAAAAGGTCATACAATGATCACTTCTATTCGAAAATAGACCCACTATTTCACCTTTCAAAACCCTGTGTTTCTCCTTTCAGACAGTGCCTTCACCTTTCAATACTGTTTGAGGGCAGTTTGTGAGGTTTTTGAATCATCAATAGGAACCTATCATTTTGTTATGCTCACTGCTGGTCAATCACAGCTATTTCAAATCCAGATCTTTAAATAAAAACAACAACCCTCCTTAACACTGTCTTCAATAATGCACACAGCTGACAGAGTTTAAATTTTGTGCTACAGCAGTTAGGAGGTCCTTGAAGTTTGAAAAACCCACTAGAATAGGAGTATGATGTTTTAGCACCTTTAAGGGCAGTTTTAGGCTCCTTTAAGCTAGAATTAACACCTCATTATCAACCAACTGTAACCCTATTTCAAACATTCACTCAAAATATCTTGATTTACACCAAGGATTTTACTGCCTCAAACACCATCTAGCAGTTTGAAATTTGTAAGGGAGGCAAGACAAAATACCTTAAAAAACGGTGGCAGGCTTTGCTTGAGAGTTGGAGGAGATTTGAAAGCAATTTGGAGGTGTTTTGATGACTTAAACTGTGCGCGACACGTTTAGGATGGGAGAGCGCCGCGCAAAAAGACCGTCGGGTCACTTGTCGGGCCGACATGACAAAAGTCTACAAGCGCGCCGCGCGCCGCTACAAGCCAAAAAATTCTTTCTCCGGTCTCGTGAACAGAAAGAGGAGTTTTTCCTGTGCTTGGGAATTTGCAAAATGGATCGACAACAATCCTTAACCCTTTTGAAAGTGAAAAAATCTAAGCCCTTTTCACGTTCACTTGGTGGAGGTTTTGAAAACTTTTTGAAATGCTTTTAACGACCCTTTGCACCAATTTTTTGATAAAAAAGTGAAGTTTGATTTTTGAAAAGGTAGCATAGTGAGAAATTTGCTTTAGGTAAAAAGGCTTTGTTTAGGAGTTTCAAATCTCCTATACTACATTTTCACTGTGCTTTATTTAAACGAGAAACTCTGCCACTGCTGACCCTTTTAATGTCATTTTCAAAATGTAACACTTGGTCAACAATACACCAATGAGTTATGAAGCACATTTGCCATTTTGCAAGGAGGAGGATTTACCATTTTGAACTTTAAACTAATAGTGTCTGCTCTAGATGCTTTAAAGGTGATAATGCTCACTGTGAAACTGATTTAACTGTTAGGTGTCCTTTAAGCTCATCTTCTGACTGTGGGTGCAAAAATTCAGTTGCATTTACTCATGCTTTACCCATCTCTGTTCATTTAAAGGGAACTTCTTTGGACCTCTTCTTTACTTGGAATGCAACAGTGAGGTGCTTTTGAACTTTTAAGAAAAATGCCTTCATTTGAAAATGGTGACATGCCCTATTGGCTTTGAATGCTGTTCCAGAGATTTGAAACTCATGCCATAATATTTTTATATTTTGGTGAGCTTGTGTATCTATTTGCAACGCCCTTTTTGGGAAGACTAAACTCGAGTTTCCTCTATCTTTTATGATGAGTTTGTTGAAAGAAATCTTTCATGAATAGGAAAAAATTCATTAACCCTGTTTTGTTTGAGCTCCAGACTGTCTTTGGAAGCAAATTCTGATAGGAGATAATCCATCCTACCTCTGTCTCAACAAAATAAAACATGTTTGATGAACATCCTGATAGTGGTTTTCTTCATTCATGATGGCAGAAGATAGTTAGAGACTAAGACTGGACTCCTTTGGCCATCTGCTCAATAATATTTCTTCATTGATGATCAACATCCTTAGCTTAATATTGCAACTCAATAACAATGGAGCTTATGAAAACAAAATTTGAAAAGCACCACTGCTTTGCCTCTGCCTTTAATCATCATTTTCATGCAGAGACCTTCATTTTATGTCTCACTGTACTTCAAATTTTGTCTTCACAGTTACTGAAAAACTCAAAAACAGACTTTACCTATTTTCCCTCTGCTTATAGATGAAGGAGGCACTCTTAACCCTCTCCTTATAGATGAAGGAGGTTCTTCAGTCTTCAAACCCTCTGCTTATAGATGAAGGAGGTTTTTAGTCATGTCATATCATCAGCCTCTTGACAGTGTTGTTTTTTCTTTCACTGTCCTTTCAGGCTTTGACTCTGATCGCAAGAGTTTAATGAAAAACTCTCTGCTCTGTAGCTGCATCCCAGGCTTAAGATGTTGTGTAACCAGCTCCAAAAATAGAAGAAAAGAGATATGAACGCCTTAGAAATAAGCCACTTCGAGGGGGCAACCTCCAATACATTACATAAATGAACAATTCTTGGATGATACAATTTACAAAACCTCCTTTCTATATATAGGAGTCCATGTGGGCATAATGTAATCCTAGTGGGCCACAATGTAATCCTAGCCGACCTAACAATAATAATGTAAGGGCACAATAATAACAATATGGGGGTTACAGGGGTACAATAATAACAATAAGGGGGGCTACACTAACATAATAAGGGGCTACATTATTAATATAGGGGCTTAACATGCCCCTCTCCTTCAAACAAGTGTTGTCCTCAACGCTTGATTATTTCTTGATGCTTCTGTATAAAATTCTCATCCTCCCATGTGAAATCTTCTACTTGCTGAGATACTCTGAAATTGATCGTACTTGTTGAGTTCTTGTTTCTATGACTGCTTCATAACTTATTTCGATGTCATGTTGATCTTCCTGTTGTTTCATTAGATTCTGCACCAAAGTTGGGTTATCCTTTGAGAGTTGGAGAACTAAATTATCATCCATATTCGCTATTATTTGATCCTTAAAACCATCCAACTTAGCCTCCATCTCTGCTTTTAAACCATCTATTTCATCTTCAATTTCTCTTCGTAAGATCGAAACTTGTTGCACTTGGTACCGTAATTTTGAAATCTCATATTGCAATTCTTCCTCCTCATGCGTCATAGTATAGCTTTCTGAGGGCTTAATGGGTATGGAATTATTTTTTGGAGGCATAATAGAACCCATTACTGACAAAAATTCTTCAATATGCCCTTGGAATCAATTCAACTTGATTCTTCAAACAAGACTTATGCAATTTGGAAAAAACAATACACACCTTTTTCTTTCTTTTGAGAAGCTCGATATTGAAATTGGATTTTCTATGTGATTGCGGCCCTTAAATTCAGCACTAAAGTAGCCCTCTGAATTATCTTTTGAATGCCATAGGTCTGACCTAATTTTTATTCCCCAAGACAAAGTTGTGTCCAATCTCCCACAATGACCTAATTCTGGACTGGTTCAGTAGAGCACACTTGTAGGACTTGCCACGTGTCACTGTTTCGTCCTTTGTCTCTGAAATTGATAGCCAAGAAACTACAGTCCGTGTAATTGTGACCAACTTTTATGGCACTCAAATCCACTGCCCAGAGAGAGAGTTATTGAACTTTTCCCACGATCACCTCTTTGAGATGCAATTCAGGAGCCTGAAAAAGCACTACCTTCCACAGATCATATCTCCAACAATATTGCGAACCAAGCTCTGAAATATTTTGACGAATTTCCTCAGGATTTCAGCTTCACACCATACGAATTTCAGATTCCGAACCTTCGTAGAAAAAAATTTATAGCGAAAATGCCACGATGACCTGTTTAGGAGCTTGAAAAAAGACCTAACTTCCACAGATGATATCTCCGAAAATATTGTGAACCAAGCTCTGAAATTTTTAGAAAATATGCCTCAGGATTTTAGCTTCACACCCTAAAAATTTCAGCTTCTGTAACTTCGTAGAAAAAAAGTTATAGCGAAAATGCCAAATTGACCTATTTGGGCTTGTGAAAACCCTAGAATCCCCAGCTCGTGCAAATGTTGTGCAACCAACTCCAAAAATAGAAGAAATGAGATATCAGCATATTATAAATAAGCTACCACTTAGAAACCTCCAATACATTACATGAATGATCAATTCTTGGATGATCCAATTTACAAAACCTCCTTTCTATATAGGAGTCAGCAGGGCCATAATGCCAACCTAGTGGGCAAAAATGTAATCCTAGCCGACCTAACAATAATAATTTAAGGGCACAATAATAACAATATGGGGGTTACAGGGGTACAATAATAACAATAAGGGGGGCTACACTAACATAATAAGGGGCTACATTATTAATATAGGGACTTAACATAAGATAACATTGAGAAGCAACTATCTACTCATGTGGAGCCAAATATTGTCTTCTGAGATCCTGGTATGCCTCTTTCCTTGAAAGATCCATCAAAACACCTAAAATCAACTTGACTTAAGGTCCATGAATTGCTGAGACTTGAGGGTGTATTAGTGGTGCGACCTATGGCTGTAACCAACTTTATTTGCAGAACAGGAAGGTCTGTTATGACTGGTCTATAGCAGATGGAGGTTCTTTGGCTTTTGGATAGTTCGCCAAGGGAGAAAAGCCTAAAGCGCCACTTCCTAACTTAGGGGAGACCGTTTGGATAGATTTGGGTTGTTTCTTTAGAGCTGATGGGCAGACTAGTATGGCTGAGGCTAGGTAGGATTTGATAATGAGGGTTCATCTCGTCACGGGCGGACTGAAAGGTAAGAGGGAAAAAAATTTCATGGGTGTTTTCCAGCTAGAAAATTTGACAAATTTTTAGATCAGCTGCTAGAAAAATTGGCTGTTAGAACTGGTCATCACCAACAAGTGAAAAATATTGATGACTAACAGTGGCTCCATTTGGGGAGGGCATCTCCTTTTCAGGAGGTGTCCAGAATTTCAGATCTTTGGCTTATGAAGACCATTACCTTACCCATTGGCGCAAATTTCATTCTTCCTTGATGCTACTTCTGAAAAATGACAGCATGATTAGCGTCAATGATATTTCTACCTACCCCACTACCTTTCCTAACATTTTTTTCTTTCTTTGGGTGCATTTGGAATAGCAACCCTTTTGGCAATATATTTTTTCTTTTTGTAAAATGAACCTATCTAATTCTACACTTATATCTGCCGGGATTTCAGATTAAACTGATGAACTCCTTCATTACCCTACCTATGCTAGATCAACTGTCAAGGTTAAGATGTTTGACATGATTTTGTTCTCTAATCTAAAACATGAAATTCAAAATGATCAAATCAGGGTTAAACAGTCCGATTTGTCATGTATTTGCGGCATGAAAGGACAAACTGCACACAAATATTATTTTACAAAAAGGAAATCTAGAAAAACGGGGCTAAGATGCACAATTTGTTTTTCATCTCCGCTTCTCTCTTTGTTTCTGTTTTGGGCGTGTGGAACCAATATCTTTTCCTAATATACTCTCTTTGATAAGTCAATCTTACACAATGTTGACCATCTTTTTCACTCACTAACTTATCAGCAAATAAATTTAAACATGTTTAGCTATGATTAGGCTAGATAACTGAACAAGAAATTTGAGTACTAGTAGCGGCATTTAGACTTGCACGCTTTCTGAATGACTATTTTTTGGAACATGGGGCCTTTTTCTATTTTTCAACTGCCCTCTTTTCTATCTTCTATTGTTTTTTTTTGAATTTTCTGTTTTATCTATTTTTCAAACAATGGTATATACAATGATTGAAATGTTTTAAACTAAGAAATCTTGGAAATGGCGAAACTTAAGCATCTTATCCTTGTAAGGATCTCCTACCCTTCTTGGCCCACTCAACTCCTAAAAAAAGAAATTTGGAAAGTTCTCTCTTTCCAGCATGACATAGGGATTCAAGCAAGAATCTCTGAACAAACCCGTATCTTCCCGCTATACCTCTTTATACCTCTGATTTCCACTCCTTCCTTTACTATACATCTTCCTTAAGTAATGCATATACTCTTGGTCATTTTTGAAATAAATAATGACATCATCAAGGTATGTTAAAATGCAGAAATTCAGGACTGGAAACATTGCTTTCATGAGCATGTTTTTGATATCCGATGGTTTTGAAATTTCGAGTCTGAAACTGGAATTACTTCCAGCATACTGAAAAAAACTTTGAGCTGTCTACTTTGCAAGGGAATCATTTGGCTATAACCTGAAACATCATCTTGCAAAGGCATATGATTAAAAGCACTTATCATCGGCATATCATGATCTTGAGCAGGAAGGATAAAATTTATGTTATAGGGAAGTGCATTAGTGTTTCTAAAATCAAAACAGATCCTATGACCAGCTATTTTATCTTTGATTATTACTGATTGGTTCAGATTGTTATATTTCCTTTTTTCGAAGTTGTTTCTTGGAGTGATGGTAGTGGCATAGTGTTTTTCCCTGTTTTCTCTGTATGAAGTAGTATTCTGCATGAGATTTCCAATTCTAGCAGTTCTAATTTTTTGATGGAATGACAAGACTTTAGCCAATTCAAGTAACTCATGTATATTTGGACTGCAGTTATCATGTTTGCTCATAAGGAGTTTATCAGGCATTTTTTCTGGATTTTGAGCTGTTATGGCTACAGTCAAGGTTTCACTTGCAGTGGAAGAGTTAAGTGATGGTAAATCTTTGAGGTATGGTAAAAACATTAAGCTTCCCTGCTCCTGGGTTCTGAAAAGGTTTGTGATATGTAAGTCTTCTAATGCCTTTATTCTGAAAAAGTTTCCTGATGTTAATGCTAATGTTTGACTAAGGTTTGAGCAATTCGCTTGATAATACATAATGGTTTGTGCTTCTTGCTCTATTCCTATTTCAGAAGGAACATACTTACTTCCCTCAAGACATGTCTTTTTATGATCATGGTAGTTTTGAGTGTCTAGTTCATCATAGAGAACTAGGGGTAGCTGATGTGGTTGGTCTAAGTTTGTTTCAATCTCTTCTGACTGTTCTTCAATGTCCTCATCAGTGTGCAGGATAAAAGAGTTTAGGTCGGAATGCAAGGAATACATTGGGATGTTATCTGACCTCTCTTGACTACTGATCATGTATTTCATGTGTGACTCTCGATAGAGTATTCTTGTTTGGTCAAACACCGGAATGGTGGCATAGGACATATCAAGTTGAATATTACCTTGGAGCTTGGCTCCCCAAGATCTGGATAGAAGCATTCCGTACTTGGGAGGATTGTCTTCTACTACTAGGTCCATAATTAGATGTTTTGCAGGTATTTGGGCCAAACTAAAACAAAGGTCTTTTATCAAACCTAGACATTTGACTCTACTCGAATCAAAAGAGTATAAGTCTTTGTATGGTCTTGTGATTTCTAGGCGTAGTCTTTCCATTACAACCTTCGGCATGAGATTATGCGAAGCTCCAGAGTCTAACATGGCATTGTGAAGGATTTGGTCATGGATATTTAGACTGATGTAAAAAGGAAGAGTGGTTCCTTCTTGGATTTTTCCTTCTATTTTTGGACCAAACAACACTTTAGGAGTGTCATCAGCTAGATTAAGGGTATTCACACCATTTCCTATATTTAGGACTTTTAACACTTGGGATTTATAAGAGCCTTGGGTGATAAGTTCAGTGAGAGGCATGGTGATATTTATTTTGGAAATTTCTCCCTCAAAATTAAAAGGCATTTGTAGTTTAGACAGGTTTACCTCAGCTTTTTCAGCCATGACTTTCTCTATGTTCTGAGTTTGTTGGTTTTGTTTTGGGATTTTGTTTGACATAGCCATCTCGGGAATCTTTTTGTAAGTACTAGGAGCATCTGAGCCAAGACTTGTTTGGGTAACTTTATCTTTGTTTTGGTCATTTTTCCTGACCATGATTTTGTTACTATCCACTGCTTTCTTAAGGATGGTATCGGGGGTTTTAGCAATGTCTGAGTTGTCCTTTTTGGGGCAGTCTTGGTTTTTCTTTCTTCTAAGGTCATACTGCCTGTGAGCTTCTATTATGGCATTTTGAAAATCTATGGCAGGATCCTCGGGATTTTCATAATTGGTTTCATCCTAGTTTGGAGAGAAGAATTCTTGTTCTTCTTCCATGAGGTACGCCTCACTCTCATTGTCAGACCCTATGAGGTTCAAATTATTTTCATCGATGGGTTCTGTATCCATATCATCTTCATCCACATAATTTTCATTAAATGGTGGCCTAATCTATTGGTCATTTTCCCTTGGTTTGTTTTGAGGCTGTTCCCTCCTAAAATTTTGGTTCCGGTTTCTGTTTGGAGGGTTTGGCAGGTTGTCTCTAAGAGGGGTCTTTTCACTTATCTTTTCCCACATTTTGGCCATGGACCTAACCAAGTCATCTATTCTAGGATCTAGGGAAGGGGATGAAGTGGACACCTCATCTCAGTATGTGACTTTCCTTTCTGATCTAGTCCTAGCTCTTTTTTCCTCTAAGTTGGCTTCTGCCCTTATGGCTACTTGTTGCATTTCCTCTAAGGTAGGGGGGTCTTTGTCTCTTAGTTGATAAGTTGTGTCTGGGTCAAAACCCTCGGGGAATTTTTCCAAGGCTGAGACAAGTGGGGGTTTGAAGTGAGGTGGGAGGGCATTATACACACTGTTGAATCTAGTGCAGTATCCCTGGACACTTTCCCCATTTTCCCTTTTTAGATTGTTATAGTCTGACAGGATTTGAATGGGGTTCTTTCGGATTTCCCACTTGTTTATGAAGACTTGGTAGAGTTCTGGGAGGTTGTGGATGCTATTTGGAGCTAAGCTCTTAAACCATTTTTTAGGTTCCCCGCCCAGGCTTTGGGCGAACATTCTCATTCTGATGGTCTCGTTTTCTATTTCCATGTATTCAAAGGCATCACTAATCCTATCTACATGTTGTTGAGCTATGGTAGCCTCAACTCCGGTAAAGTGTGGGATTTTGGATTGATAGTCATTTTATAAGGGAGCCAAAGGTTGTGGCAACACCAAAGGTGCGTACCAGGCTACCATGATGGGAGCTAATGGATGATGTACAAAATGAGGGCTTACGGGATGAGCTGAGGTGGTTTGAATAGTAGTGGTTTGGATAGGTGTGGCGGATGTACTTGGACTAGTGATCTGATTTTGAGCAGATCTGGGATGGTAGGAGCCAAAGTGATGGAGAAGCTGAAGGTCGGGAGGTGTAGTAGGCGAGGCTTCTCTACTAGGACTCTGTGGCAGATCTAGGGGCTCAAGATTGCCAAAGTATATCTTACTTTGTGACTTGATTTTAAAAAGGGGTTTTGCTGATTTTAAGTCAAAGGGTGAATCCTGCAAGGCAGTGAAATGTACAGGTACTGATCTTGCTTTACGGATGGACCTATCGGTAGCTAGATTGCCAGTTTCGGAAGCTTGCCACAGAATATTCTTTGGGTCATCTACTATCATAGGGGGATTTGGGTCTGGATGAGATCTGGTGTTGATTCTTCGTGAAGCCAGATTTCGAATTTAGAGCTTAGATAGGATGGTATTTGCAAATTTTTCGGATGAATGGCCTCTCTAAGGCTTTACTAATGTGAAGGATGGTAAAAAAAAAAAAGGATGGACTAGTGGAGTCTCCAAGTGGATTTCTATGAGAACTATGGTCTACCACCGATACTTATCAAAGATGCTAATGGAAAAAGTTTTTAAAGCACAATCTGAGATGGAGAAAACTTGCAAAGAAGAGTGATTCACTTGGTTTCAACAGTTTGCTAGGCTGTATAGACAAGCTAATGGTTCTCTTGGAAATAATACTTCTACTTATCTCCTATGTTTTAGGTGAGGTTTTCTGAATCACTAAGTTATACTTAGTTTGTCACTGATTACATGGTTTCCAACCTAAGCTTAAGTTTATGGAAGGATGAGTTAGCAGAAAGGTGTGGTTTATGAATTTTTGGTCTTTTATGGAGTTTTCTGGCCTACTAGAGGCTAGTGGAGTCGTTAGGTGGAACTTGGTTGTTTTTGTAAAGATGTAGCTATGGTCCACCACCAGTAACTAGGGAAAAATCCAATCTGGGAATGTTTTTTGGGGTTTTTCTGAGTTTTTATGTGCAAACTATGATTTATTAAAGTATTCTAAACTTGTTTCATCACTTTGCTAGGGTGGCGATAACAAAAAGAGTTTACTCTAAATGATTCTATGGACTTCTTGCCTGTGAGGTTTGGAAAAGTTTCCTACAACTGAATCATCATTTTGCTAAGATGGTGAAAGAGCTATATTCTACTCTTCTAAGTTTGACTGAGATTTTGAAAGTTCCTAAGGGATACCTAGGATGTTTTGACTCAAAGTCCCACCGTGATCGCCATTATGTTAGGGTCCCGTGATTTGGATGATTGGAAAACCAAATGACAGTGTAACATCAAACCAATATTTGGAGCCCAAGGACCTAGCCTTCCTGGACTCAGAGAGGGCTCTCTCTATTCGTGTAAGGGACATCTGTGTGTTTGCTTATTGTGTTCTAATTTTAGGCTAGTTATGAAGTAAGTTTTTGGTTTTAGTTTTTTAAGTTGTGAGGGATGAAATTGATCAGAGATATAAGATAGTTAAAAATATGTCAGATCAACTGGGCTATGGGGTCGAAAAGGTCAAGAAAGCTATAAGATGGTGATACAAGGCTGTTGAAGGGCCGATTTGATTCAAGGTAGAAAGGATATTTGGGAAAAATGGAGTAAATGGACATCAAGTTTGTGAACAACAAGGATTTCAAGCATAACTAGTTTAATAGCAGACATAAACATGGTAGGTAAAACCATTAATCATGCAAAATGTAACTATAAGCTAATCAATACATAGAAATAAACATTCAAGCCATGCATAGAGGTATATAACTCTCTAACTTTGGGAAATGGCTATCAAACTTTGGGGAAATACACTTAATATAGACAAACAACTCAAATCACTATGTTGGAATGCCTAAACACAGTACTTCAAGTTATTGGGCACTTTGGAAACAAGATTTCATAGTTTTAGACAAAGGGCAAGATCGAAACAAGACCTCCTTGGTTCAACAAATGACAATCTAATCATTCGAAAAGAAATTTCATGGATGGAGCTATAGCTAGCCATAGGTAAGCAGGGCATACTGTAAATCATACTTAGCATGCATAAAACCATAAATGAAACAAGAAACAAAATCCTTAAGTTATTAAAGAGAAATCAAGAATTCTTTAATGTGACTAAGGATGAAGAAAACATGGAAGCTATGAAGAAACATGAAATTTTAGGTGCCTCCAAGGGCATGTCTCAAATTTGTTCTCTACTGATATATAGCAAGCAAGAAACATGTATTCATGAATGAAAACTAGAAAACAAAACAAAGAAAGAGACACTATACCATTCTACCAAGTCATGGAATCCAACAACAATCCTCTTTCATCATCCAAGAACATCCAAGAGACTATCCAAAAGCATGAGACAAGTATTTCTTCCAAAACTTATATGACCATATATTGCTTCTATCATCAAGTTCAGCCTTGTTTACAATGAAATCCTTTGGAATATATAGGCTCAAGTGAGGAAAACCTCTTAGTTCAATTTGCACTCTCATTGGCCTATTCAAAATATCTAAACATGTCCTTGAGGTTTTGCAAAGCCCAAGGCACAAAATATCTCATAAAATATCTAAAAAATGCTAAAAAAGGGAAATAAATTGACTTTTCACAACTTCTCATGTGCAAAAATAGCTAAACGCACATGAGGAAAAAGCAGTTTTTAAAGGTTCAATTTTTACAAAAATACTCAGAAAAAACATCAGCAAAAGGTCCCTTGACTTTCCGGCAACTTTTTGCAGCCTTCCCGATGTCGAAATAAGGCTCATGATAGCTCGTTGGAAAGCTATGAGTGTCCACTTTCCGGAGAAACTAGAATTTTACCAATATGATTCCTATAAGTCCTCCAAAAATAGGACTGTGTAAAAAGCCAAAAAATAAGGCTTGCTGATAGACCGGGCAAAGTGTGGAAAAAGCGGGCATTTTTCGACATTTTGGGGGGGAAAATGATCTTCAAATGTCCTAAAAATTTCTGAGTGCGTGCTCCTAAAATTATGGCATCCAATGATACCATTCTCCTCCTTTGATGATCCCCCAAAATGAAAAGGCGAATTTCATGAGTTTTAGCCCAAAACCCAAAAATGCCAAAAAACCAAAATATGTCGAAAATCGCACAAAATTGGTGAGCATGACCCTCAAGGGTTCTCAACAACATGTTGCGAATCAGATGCCAAAATATGAATTTTTATGCGTCTTTCCTCACTTTCTGTGCCGGGCGCTTCCTTTTAGCCTCCTTGAGCTTTTCTTGAGCAGCCTTCAACTTGCGCTGGGCAAACTGATTTAACCTTTTATAATTCTTCGTCATTTTCATTTGAAGGTCTAAATCCCTGTTTTCCCTCTCCAAATTCTTCTCCAAATGGTCATTGACTCTCTCAAGCCACGCCTCCTTATTTTTCTCTATCTCTTGTTCAAACAACACATTGAGAGGGGTAGTTTGGAGAAGGGAATTTTCCTCTTCTTTTTGCTTCTGAAGGGCATTTTTGAGCCCCATGGTTCTAGGCCTCTTTCGCTTAGGCTGATCATCACCTTCACTTTCATCAAACTCGCTCATGAGTTCTTCCAACCTTGCTTGGGCTTTGGAGGCCTCCTTCTTGTATTTAGTTGCTCGTGTCTCATAAACAACCATATGGACACTCATTTGCCTATTTTGGATTTCCAGAAATTGATTGAAATTCCTTGCCCTATGAAGATCATCCTTTAATGCATCAATTTTTCCTTCTCCATGTATTAATAGGTTTTCTAGAATCCGAGCCTCATTCTCACTATCATCGCTTTGGACTTGGATGATGTCGAATGCACTCTCCTTTTCATGAATTTCTTCTACCTTGCCCTTCCCTTTTCTTTGGGTGGCTATTCTAGTGCTCTTCCTCCTAGGCAAATCAATGATAGGATTCTTTGGCAATTTTCCTTTACTTCGAAGAGCCCTTGTCACATTTGGAGTGACCACTCTAGGCACTCTCTTCTTTGTTGTCCGAGGCTTGGCCTTTTTAGGAGAAGAGGGCATGACCCCTTTAACTTTGTCATCTTGCTTGTCATCCTTTTGAGTTTGTTGTTCTTCTTGAGGAGGCTGATGTTCTTGAGGAGGCTGCTGACCCTCATCAAAAGTTTGTTGTGTATCATCAAAGGTCTGCTCACCTTCACTGTGTTGTCCTTCTTCATCTCCTTGCTGTTGCTCAACATCACTGTGACGCTGCTGTTTGGCACTATCATGCTGCCTCTATTTAGTTTCTTTTGGATGCCCCTGCTTATCACTTTTCTGTCCAATATCCTTATCTTCATGTTGCTGCCCTGTCTCACCCTCACTATGATGCTGCTCTTCCTGCTGCTGCCCTTCATGATCAGTTTGTTGTGTGTCATGCTCTTCTCCCTGCTGTTGCCCTTCATCATCACTGTGATGTTGATGTGTGTCATCATGAGTTTGCTGCTCACCCTCATCACTGTCATGCTGCTGTTTGTCATCATGACTTTGCTGCTCACCCTCATCACTGTCATGCTGCTGTTTTTCATCATGACTGTCATGCTGCTATTCAACACTTTCTTCTTCTTTTTCTTGCTCATGTCCTTCCTCCTCTTGCTGGTCACTTCCTTCTCCTTCTTCATATTCCTTTGTTTGTTCTGTAGTAAACTTGAGCCTTTTAGGAGTAGGTATGCTAGAAGAAGGCGAGGGGCGATGAGTATGAGATGTAGGGGATGTATGGACTGGAGGGACAGTGGAGAAATCTGGATGAGTGATGAAAACATCCCAAGAGACCTCTCTCTTTTCAAGCTGGTGAAGGATGATGACTTTGATGAGAGAGTGATGGAAAATACAGGCTATTTTCTATGATGGACGCTTCTTCTGGACAGTAGAGGCCATTTTCTCAATGCTTTTGCATAAGAAGAAAGGAAGATTTAGCTGCTTGGTCCTTGTGAAATGCATCAACAATCGAAAGTGATAAGCATAGATTCAGGAGAATCTCCCCTCACAAGTGAAGTACTTCATGATAATCTTCATGAGGAGGGCGTAGCTAGCTAAAATATATGAGAAAGGGAAAATAGAAGGACAAGCATCTCTATGTTCAGGATTTAGAAAGGGCTTGTAATCATCTAAGTCCAAATAGCTTTGCTTAAACCATTTTTCACCAATATAGGGAATTTTAGTGGCTTTGGAGATGGATCTTGGGGAGAACTTGAAGTCAAGGCCTGCCAACTGGAAATGCTTGTCTCGAAACCTCGAAGCGCAAAGGTGTGTCAAAGGAGAGAAAATCTTCACCTCTTGCACCCTTTGGAAAAAATCTAAACATCCGACCTCATGGAAATTGAACAATACTGATGGGTGGGCGTTCACTTCTTTGGTGGAAATAGGCTCATACCTCTTATGCAATCCACTCCTACTATCCTGCCTGGGAGGCATCTTGTCTTGGATGCGCTTTAGCAAAACCAAACTGCCTCAAAAGTTCTTGAAATGTCTTCTTTAAACAAAACTCTGCCTCAGCTATCAATCACTGTTTGATAAGGAAAAAATGGTTTCAAATGTTGTGTAAAATGTTTTCTTTGGTGTTAGGTCCCTGCTCCTCCAAAAACCATGTTCTTTCTCTTTGCATGCCAATCAACAAACAATTTTAAGAATAAGCACACAGTCAATTTAAAAATACATACACAGTCAAATGATTTTCTAAGCTCGGATAAGGTCATAGAGCTTCTGGTGTTTCTGATGTGGGCACAAAAAAAAACTTGTAGCAGTTAAACAACAAAACTCCTCTTAACCAAAACACTGCCCTTGTATTCACTGTTCTTCACACAAAGTTTGACAATACCTCCAAATGTAATGGTAGCTTCACTCACTGACTCTTCTTCATGGAATGAAAGAGAAAACACTGTTTTTTCCTTTCTTAACACATAGAGGAGACTTTTGAAAGGACAAAAATTCTCATACAATGATCACTGCTATTCGAAAATAGACCCACTGTTTCACCTTTCAAAACCCTGTGTTTCTCATTTCAGACAGTGCCTTCACCTTTCAATACTGTTTGAGGGCATTTTGTGAGGCTTTTGAATCATCAATAGGAACCTATCATTTTTTTATGCTCACTGCTGGTCAATCACAGCTATTTCAAATCCGGATCTTTAAATAAAAACAACAACCCTCCTTAACACTGTCTTCAATAATGCACACAGCTGATAGAGATTAAATTTTGTGCTACAGCAGTTAGGATGTCCTTGATGTTTGAAAAACCCACTAGAACAGGAGTATGATGTTTTAGCACCTTTAAGGGTAGTTTTAGGCTCCTTGAAGCTATAATTAACACCTCATTATCAACCAACTGTAACCCTCTTTCAAACATTCACTCAAAATATCTTGATTTACACCAAGGCTTTTACTGCCTCAAACACCATCTAGCAGTTTGAAATTTGTAAGGGAGGCAAGACAAAATACCTTAAAAAATGGTGGCAGGCTTTTCTTGAGAGTTGGAGCGGCTTTGAAAGCAATTTGGAGGTGTTTTGATGACTTAAACTGTGCGCGACACGTTTAGGATGGGAGAGTGCCATGCAAAAAGACCGTCGGGTCACCTGTCGGGCCGACGTGACCAAAGTCTACAAGCATGCCGCAAGCTGCTACAGGCGCACTGCGCCACAATGTAATCCTGTGTAAAAATCATGCCTAAACTCGTCGCGCAACTTTACAGGCGCGCCGCGCAGTCTCCAAACCCAAAAAACTCTGTGAAATTTCCAAAAAATTCTTTCTCTGGTCTCGTGGACAACAAGAGGAGTTTTTCTTGCGCTTGGGAATTTTCAAAAAGGATCGACAATAGTCCTTAACCCTTTTGAAAGCGAAAAAATCCGAGCCCTTTTCACGTTCACTTGGTGGAGGTTTTGAAAACTTTTTGAAAAGATTTTAACGACCCTTTGCACAAATTTTTTGATAAAAAAGTGAAGTTTGATTTTTGAAAAGGTAGCATAGTGAGAACTTTTCTTTAGGTAAAAAGGATTTTTTTAGGAGTTTCAAATCTCCTATACTACATTTTCACTGTGCTTTATTTAAACGAGAAACTCTGCCAGTGCTAACCCTTTTAATGTCATTTTCAAAATGTAACACTTGGTCAACAATACACCAATGAGTTATGAAGCACCTTTGCCATTTTGCAAGGAGGTGGATTTACCCTTTTGAACTTTAAACTAATAATGTCTACTCTGGATGCTTTGAGGGTGATAATGCTCACTGTGAATCTGATTTAACTGTTAGGTGTCCTTTAAGCTCATCTTCTGACTGTGGGTGCAAAAATTCAGTTGCATTTACTCATGCTTTACCCATCTCTGTTCATTTAAAGGGAACTTCTTTGGACCTCTCCTTTACTTGGAATGCAACAGTGAGGTGCTTTTGACCTTTTAAGAAAAATGCCTTCATTTGAAAATGGTGACATGCCCTATTGACTTTGAACGCTGTTCCAGAGATTTGAAACTCATGCCATAATCTTTTTATATTTTGGTGAGCTTGTGTATCTATTTGTAGCACCCTTTTTGGGAAGACTAAACTCGAGTTGCCTCTTTCTTTTATGATGAGTTTTTTGAAAGAAATATTTCATGAACAGGAAAAAATTCATCAACCCTGTTTTTTTTGAGCTCCAGACTATCTTTGGAAGCAAATTATAATAGGAGATAATCCATCCTACCTCTGTCTCAAAAAAATAAAACATGTTTGATGAACATCCTGATAGTGTTTTTCTTCATTCATGATGGCAGAAGATAGTTAGAGACTAAGACTGGACTCCTTTGGCCATCTGCTCAATAATATTTCTTCATTGATGATCAACATCCTTAGCTTAATATTGCAACTCAATAACAATGGAGCTTATGAAAACAAACTTTGAAAAGCACCACTGCTTTGCCTCTGCCTTTAATCATCATTTTCATGCAGAGACCTTCATTTGCTGTCTCACTGTACTTCAAAGTTTGTCTTCACAGTTAGTGAAAAACTCAAAAACAGACTTTACCTATTTTCCCTCTGCTTATAGATGAAGGATGCGCTCTTAACCCTCTGCTTATAGATGAAGGAGGTTCTTCAGTCTTCAAACCCTCTGCTTATAGATGAATTAATTTTTTAGTCATGTCATATCATCAGCCTCTTGACAGTGTTGTTTTTTCTTTTACTGTCCTTTCAGGCTTTGACTGTGATCGCAAGAGTTTAATGAAAAACTCTCTGCTCTGTAGCTGCATCCCAAGCTTAAGATCACGTTGAGAAGCAGCTGTCTTCTCATGTGGAGCCAAATATTGTCTTCTGAGATGCTGGTATGCCTCTGTCCTTGAAAGATCCATCAAAACACTGTAAAAACACCTAAAATCAGCTTGACTTAAGGTCCATGAATTGCTGAGACTTGAGGGTGTATTAGTGGCACGACCTATGGTTGTAACCAACTTTATTTGTAGAACCGAAAGGTCTGCTATGACTGGTCTATAGCAGATGGAGGTTCTTTGGCTTTTGGATAGTTCGCCAAGGGAGAAAATCCTAAAGCGCCACTTCCTAACTTAGGGGAGACTGTTTGGACAGATTTGGGTTGTTTCTTTAGAGCTGATGGGTAGAATAGTATGGCTGAGGCTAGGTAGGATTTGATAATGAGGTTTCATCTCGTCATGGGTGAACTGAAAGGTAATAGGGAAAAAAAGTTCATGGGTGTTTTCCAGCTGGAAAATTTGACAAATTTTTAGATCAGCTGCTAGAAAACTTGGCTGTTAGAACAGGTCATCACCAACAAGTGAAAAATACTGATGACTAACAGATAGATTAGATAACATAGAAAGAAGACCTTAATGGGATAATCAACAACAAATCAGAAATCCCAATTTTAGGAAAAGAAAAAGAAACAACCCCATACCAAACAATTAGGCCCCCCTTACAAGAGAACTATGCTGAAATTTCTCAGAATAATGATAATGATGAGGATGCAATAAATATAATGGGAATATATGACAATAATACTATTTTTCCCACTCAGGAAGATCAGGAATTATTTGAACTCCAACAACTCAAATTAGATTCAAGAGAATCCTTTTATTATAAACAAGGTTATGATTACGTTATAAATGAAATACACAGTCAATATAACCTTAGAAATAAGAAAAACAATGAGTCTTCTACCAAGAAAACTGCCCAAACATAGAATAATAAAACAGTAGAAGCTCCCAAAACAAAAGTTCTGCAAATTCTCCCAAGGGAAAATAAGCAAAACTCCAATTCTTTCCAAAAAATTTCTAGTCCTAAGAATACATCAAGCCCTAGGATTGTTAATATTATTAATGAAGTTGCTCAAGCTACAAAATATTCACAGAAATCTACTGCTGCAAAAGCTTCTAATTCTGTTAAAATAGAAAATTTAGATTCTAAAATACCCTTTGTTGATCCTAAATCAGTGTATCCAAAAACTACTACTTCAAAAACACCTGCTGATAATTCTAAGTCTGAAAGAACATCTACTGCTTCACAAACAATCCCTGAAAACAAAATTAGGAGTAGTAAAACACAAGAAACTCAAACAAAGGATGTCAAACCAATTGAAAATGAAAACATAACTTTAGAAAAACATGATAAACCAAGCCAAACTATAGTTACCAAAGAAGAATTAATTCAAATTAGTAAATCTCAACCTTCATTTAATATACAAACTGAAATTACAGACTTAAAAATACCAATTCCTTTGACAGAATTGGTAAAACATGACTTATATAAATCAACTATCACTGAAACACTAAATATGAATGATGGAGAAGATGTTATTAATTTGAATGATGATCAAACATAGTTGATTTTTGGCCCAGATGTGAATGGAAAACATGCAGATGGAGTAGTTCCTCCATTTTATATCAGTCTTACCATTCATGATCAAATTTTACACAGCACAATGTTAGTTTCAGGAGCTTCCCATAATCTAATTCCCAAAGCCATAATGAAAACTCTGAATTTAGAAATCACAAGGCCCTACAAAGATTTCTTTTCATTTGATTCGATAAAGTTAAATGCCCAGGTTTAATCAAAGATTTGTGTGTAACACTAGTTCAATATCCTGGAAAGAGTATATTAATGGACATTGTAGTAGCTGATATCCCACCTAAATATGAAATGTTACTATCTCGCTCATGGGGAGCAAAGTTATACGGATCTCTACAATTGGACATGTCTTATGCTACTATATCAGTTTTTGGTCAACCTAAGAAGTTATATAGGGAAACATTGATGAAGTGCATGGTCAGTAGTGCAGAAATATCTATAAATTACCCAATTTACTCTACACCAATTGACCTTGATTATTTTATCTTATGAAACTCTGAAACTATTGAAATCCAAACTGAACTAATAGAAAAAAAGAAAACACCAAACAATGATAACGTCTTTCATGAATATTTATGGCATTTAGACTTTGATGGTTCAGTAAATAAGTTAGGAGCAGGAGCAGGACTTTGGATAACCAACATGGAGACTAATCACTCAGAAGACCATGCTTTCAGGCTCAATTTCAAATGTACTAATAATATGGATGAGTATGAAGCCCTCATTCTAGGACTCCAAATTATTAGGAACTCAGAAGGCAAAAGAATATTAATCATGGGAGATTCAGAGTTTATCATAAAACAAATAAATGGAGTATATTCTGTTTACAATCCTATATTAAGCCGATATAGAGAAACTGCGCTAGATTTAACTGATGACTTATTGGAATGTAAATTTTCTGCTATACCTAGAAAACAAAATATACAGCCTCACTGTCTATTAACCTTTTCTAGTACATGCAATTTACCATTCCAACCTAATCACAGATATACTGCTAAAGTCAAGCATAGACCAATAATTTTAGAAAACCTCAAATATTGGCAATTTTTTTCTCAAGATGAACAGATTTACAAGTTTATGAACAATGAAGGTGAATTTCAGAACTGTAAGATAGACACAGATTGTACTATAGATCAAGATTTAAATTGTGAAATTAATTTGAATAACTTAGATGTAAATAAAGTAAAGTTTGCTAAACCAACTAGATTTAGTCAATCATATATAGATAGCTTAGAGAAAGTAGAGATTGAAGAAATTAATGATGATGAATCTGACATATTGAATCTTAAGGATAATTTCTTACCCAAAGGTTTAACTCCTTTAGAAGATCTTTTTGACTCAAATGATGTAGCTAGAAAACCCAAAATGGAGCCATTTAGATCTGATATAGAAGAAGGCAATATTGGTACAGAGTTAAAACCCAAAATAATCAAACTTTCCCAAATCTTACCTCAACAAGAAAAGGAAAAATATATTGCTCTTTTAAAGGAATATGAAGATTTGTTTGCTTGGAGTTATGATGATCTCAAATTCTATGATACCAACATAATTCAACATAAAATTCCAATAAAAGAAGATCAAAAGAACTTTAAACAAAAGTTGAGAAGAGTTAACCCTGTTTTATTTGCTTTAATAAAAAAAGAAGTGAAAAGAATGTATGATGCACAGATAATTGCACCAATCAGATATTCTGATTTGGTTTCCAACTTAGTTCCAACAAGAAAGAAAACTAGAGAGATTAGATTATGTGTTGAATTTAGGAATCTAAACAAAGTGTCCTTAAAAGATAATTACCCTTTACCTAAAATGGACCACATATTACAAAGGGTAGTTGGCTCTTCTAGGATTTCACTTTTAGATGGTTTTTCAGGATACGACCAGATCTTAGTCCAAAAAGAAAATCAAGCCAAAACAAAATTTACTACTCCTTGGGGCACTTTTATGTATGTAAAAATGCCTTTTGGTCTAATGAATGCAGGGGAAACCTTTCAAAGAGCTATGGACATAGATTTTGCAAAGGAAATACATGATTTCTTAGTGATTTACTTAGATGACATTACTATGTTTTCCAAAACTGATAATGAACACTTGGATCATCTGAGACAAGTTTTTATTAAATGCAGGAAATTTGGCATCTCTTTAAACCCTAAGAAAATTTTATTTGGATTAGAATAAGGCAAGTTACTTGGACACATAATTTCTAAAGAAGGAATCAGAATAGATCCTGCTAGGATAGAAGCAATTCTTAACATCAGTCCACCAAGAAACATCAAAGAGTTACAAGCCTTTCTAGGTGAGATTAATTTTTTAAGAAGATTCATATCCAATTTAGCTAAGATAATTAGAGAACTAAACAACATGCTTAAAAAAAGACTCAGTTCTTAAATGAACTATTGAGGCCAAACAGTCATTTGAATCCATCAAACAGGCCTTAACTAAAGCTCCAGTCCTAATAAGTCCCAACTTTAAGAAGGATTTCATAATTTTTTCATTTGCTTCAAAACACACCATTGTTGTAGTTTTACTGTAGAAAAATGACGAGGGATTTGAACAGCCCATAGATTTCTTTAGAAAGAATCTTAGAGATGCCCCTTTGAAGTACAACATTATGGAGAAGCAAACCTTAGCATTGGTAAAGGCCATTAAATACTTCAGAGTTTATATTCTCTATTCTCACATCATTGCCTATGTCCCAAATTCTCTATTAAAAGACATTCTTACTTAGGATGGTCCTGATGGAAGAAGAGGTAAGTGTATTGCCACTATCTTGGAATATGACATAGAGATAAAACCCACAAAGCTCATCAAAGGTCAAGGATTAGCCAGACTTATGGCTGATTCTAATTGTAATGCCCTAAACATAAATTTTATTGCCCAAATAGATGATCAAGAAGAGATGGCGACTCCAATGATCAGTGAAGCCTTTTAAAAATCACCTTGGTATATAGATATCATATTTTTACTACTAAAATTACAAGCTCCTCTTGGATTTTCAAGAACCAAAGCCAGATTCTTAAAAATAAAGGAAATAAGATTTTGTATTTTAGCCAATGTGATTTTTTGGAGAGATCATAGTGGGATTTTATTAAATCATTTATTAAAGGAAGAAGCTGAAAAAATACTTGAATATTTCATGCAGGTGACTGTGGAGGACATTTATACTAGAAAACCACTGCAGACAAGATCCTGAGAGTTGGTTTTTACTGGCCTACTTTGTTTGCTGATCTCAAAAAGTTTGTGACTTCCTGTCA
Organism: Pinus albicaulis; assembly: GCA_034641835.2. NCBI lineage: Eukaryota > Viridiplantae > Streptophyta > Pinopsida > Pinales > Pinaceae > Pinus > Pinus albicaulis. The sequence goes on from CM076578.1 coordinate 1,936,869,376, forward strand.
CAAGTGCAAAATTTTTGAGGGTAAGAAAAAATGTTACCCTTGCCTTTAAAGCCCATTTCAACTGAAATTCCATTTCAACAATGGGGTTTAGACTTCATTGGTGAAATTCACCCTCCATCTTCAAGCCCACATAAGTGGATTTTGATAGCCACTGACTATTTTACCAAGTGGATTGAAGCCATACCCTCCAGACAAGCCACAGATACTGTCATTATTTCCTTGATAGAAAACAACATACTTTCAAGGTTTGGATGTCCCCAAAAGATAATTACTGACAATGAAACAACATTCAAATCCAAAAAGATGGTTGATTTTTTCCATAAATACCATATTACCCTAGGCCACTCTACTGCATATTACCCTCAGGGTAATGGCCTAGTTGAATCCTCAAATAAAAGCCTTATAAACATCATTAAAAAATTACTGGAAGATAAAAAAAAATCTTGGAACAAGAAGTTAGTCAATGCCTTATGGGAAAATATACTTACAACCAAAAAATATATTGGTACATCTCCTTACCGGCTTGTCTATGGAATGGATGATGTTTTTCCATCCTCCTTAGGAGTGCCAGTGATGAAGAGTATCCAAGAATTACAGGTTGAAACAAATGACATTCGGAGAAGGATTAATCAAAATATTCACTTGCAGCAAACAAGAGAAGAAGCTTATATTAGATCCCAAGTTATCCAGGATAAAATAAATAAATTTTTTGATAAAAAGAGTAAAGCAGATGATTTTTACATTGGAGACCAAGTGTTAAAGTGGGATTCCATAAGAGAATACAAAGGTAAACATGGAAAATTTGATTTTCTATGGAAATGACCTTATGTGATATATGGATATAGAGGTAATAATGCTTTCTTTCTGAAAGAAATGGATGGAACAGATCTGCAAGAAGGACCAGTAAATGGCAGAATGCTGAAGCACTACTATTCATCTGAGATAACCAATATTTAGTCTCATTTACTTTTGATCATTGTACATATACATTGAATATTTTAGATTGGATTGGATGTTTTCCTAACAAAGTTGAAGCTCGGAGAGAAGGCCTTAAGCTTTGAGAGGTAAAATATCATAAATATAAGTTATTGCAGAAATCAGAAGACACTCACAGGATCATCACAGTCAAAGGTCAAAGGCTATAGTCTTAAAGTTCTTGACATTTCACCAAGAAATGCCATCCCCATGTGGAGCCACTGTTAGGGTCCTATAATAATAGGGTTCATAAATTTTGAATTGACTTTGATAGTATTGTAAATATGTACATACCTTGCTTTCTGCAAGTTGTTTTCCCATATTTTGAAAAAATGAAAAATAATTTAAAAAAAAACCAAAAAGAGGGTAAAAAGTCCTAAAAGAAAGATCAAAGGACTTAGAAAAATATATACCCCAAAAGAAAAAGAAGTAAAATAAAGACCTAAAAGTGAGCAAGTCCAAATGCCACTACTTTTATTTTTACTGCAAGAATAATGATTATGTGTAGAGTGTTAATAAATGCCATAATCCATGATCAGTTAAATAGTTTAATCTTAACTTTTCATGCTTTCAATTTCATGTTTTAGATAGAGAAAAAAGACATGTAAAACAATTTAAACTTGACAAATCAGTAGATATGTAGAGAATAATGAGGACCTCAACAGTTTAATCTAAGTCCTCAGATGAAATAAGGTAGACTTAGATAGTTTTATGCTTTGGAAGAAAAATGTTTTAGGGTTGCAAGCCTAAATGCACCTATAAAAATGAAGTAAAAATGTTATAAATAAATATGGGTAGGTAGAAAGCAGTTGAGAAATCATGTAATAAAGCATAATCGGGAAAAAATTACTAATTTCCCCTCCCCTACAAATATTCAGTATTCTAAACTATCAGTCAAAAAGGCTCAGAGAATTTCTCTGACTTTTGTTGGGACCAGACCCAAGGCTCGATGATTGGTTAGTTAAAAAATATTGAATTCCCACCCTAGACCCACATTCATCAGCATTTACCCTTCATTCATAGATCATAATCCCGTTTTCCTAAGTAAAAACCCATTTTTACTTAGTAAAAGTGAAACCCTAAATAACTAGTCTCTTTCCATTTCAAAAATCATTCATAAACCCTAAAAATACATTTTTCCTAAGTTAAAGTGTAAAAAATACAATAAGATAAACTATGCTTATTTGCACTTTACTTAGAGTTAAACATGTATTTTCATTCATTTCACTACCCCTTTATTCATATTAACTTCTAACTTATTCTATTAAATCCCTGAATACACCTACCTCTATAGTATTATAACCTTTCATTTTAAATAACCCTCTAAACCCACTATTTTAAAGTTAAAACCAATGTTTAATATCCCATGTGCACAATATTATTCCCGCCCTTAACCCATTGGTTTAACATATCCATATACAAATATCCCGCCCTCTATAGTTTTAAACAAATGTCAATACCGTTCGATAAAACTATATAATAAAGAATCGTGCCTATACACTGATCGAAACATTGTAAATATTTTATTAAAAGCATGTAAATAAACCTAACCCCTCCTCCATTTCATAAACCCAAAGTTTAAACTTTGATTAAACACCTGTTTATTAAGGTTTAAAGTTTAACCTTGTCACATATATGAAATCCTGGCCCCACTCCATTCCGACACAACTTCCCAATCAAACTGGGCCGTTCACATTCGAACCCCAAGATTCGACGGATGAAAGCCGATATCACATAGAAAACTTGCGCGATCACCCCCATCTCATTTTTGCGTGAAAGGGGCGGTTTCGTGATTTTATCTCTCCTCCACGTGGTCAATCCTTATTGGATTGCGTTGGTTTGTCCCGAAGCCACTTACTGCTGAAAGGGCACACGATAGCCACTGCAATTTTAATCTTTTGACCCCGAAAACCATTGTTCCCGCCCTATGTGACTGTCATTTATTACCATTCCCCATTAGCCCTAATATGCTTCATAAACTGTGGAAATGTATTATGTTTCATTTCTTTCTGCGTGTTAACCCTGAATGAGCCTGCCAACTGTTAAAACAAGATTTTCCACCATTTTCTTGCCAAAATACCTCAAATATCAGGCTGTTACTCTTTGAAGACTGCTGATGAGCTTTGCGTTGCTCCAGAAACTCCACAGAAACTGTTCAACTGTTCAAAGACTTCAGAAACTCTTTACAAAACCATATACCTGCACATAATAGGTTTTCTTCTCAAATTGGAACCTGTTTTTAAGTTTTGAGAGACCTTTTAAGAATATCTTCCATTCAGAGATTAAAAATTAACAAAAGAAGTTGTCAAAAAGACCAAAAAATAGGCCAAACACTATTAATTTTTTTCCAGAAACCCTGTTTTACTGTTGCCTACTACTTAGGAGGAAAATTGTGAGTTTTTACAGTTTTATGAAGTATTACAAGCTCCAAATTAGCCAGAAAACCTCTGAAGGTATCCTAAGCCTCTGTGCCTAATTCTAAAATATGTTTTAGCCCAATTTCTCAGTGAAAGACTCAGGAAACCCTTGTTTCTTGCTTAAAACCAGTCAAAAGCTATTAAATTCTTTTTGACAGACCTAATTGGAAAGAAATCCCATAAAAGAGACCATACTTTCCCTATTTAATCCAAGAAACTTCTGCTAAAAATAAAAATACTTCTGCAAATTGTCTAAACTTGCAGAAGTAGCCAAAATGCCTAAAAGGCAGAGATCTAGCAATATTGAAGCTTCCAAAGTGCCAAAATCCACTCTAGTCATGTCTTCTAAGACTGGTATTATTGTCAATCCTTTAAAACCCCAGTCATAGACATTGAACATATTCCATTGGCTGATGTTGATTACAAGATAAAAAATCCCATTGTTAAATTTAACCTGCTTTATATTCATAACTGGTGCTATGAGAAATCCTTAGATAATGAAGAAGAAGTCCATATTTGGGAATCCCACTTGCCCAAATATGTTGTCCCATTAACTCACCCATGCCAGGAAGTCATTAGGTTATGTCAACAGTGTTATGTGCCTGAGCAAAGAGCCATTGTAAATGCCAACAAAGAAGTGCTTTTCACCATCACTGCTGAATCTATTAACCAAATGCTACAGCTTTAGCCTAACTCCCAAGTAGTCCCTTTATCCATAGAGGCCCTAACCAAGCTGTATATTAGCCTAGATTTTCCCAAGATATTCATGATTTTCCAGACATTCATGCCCTCACATGTAGAAATTCATAAAGTGAATCCCCCATATTCTACTTCCAAATTCCCAAAAGGTTCAAGACATGTGATTTCCATGATTTCCTTCATCCTAGGATATTTTACTGATGAACACACAGATGAATCCATCTTGGGGTTCTTATCCACTTTTACCCTAGGGTAACCCCCATCAGTAATCTTTGATTATGATGGTTACATTGCAGATAATATTCATTATCAATTGATCAATTTTCCAATTGAAGGAGTGTTTAGATACACCTCCTTCCTTTTTCATATGTTCTTATACTTTCAATCAGATAGTTTTCCAGTTACTCTTCAAAAGTTTGACATAGAGGGAAATTCTCTATCTGTCATTTTTTGGACTACATTGCTCAGGAAAGGGTGTGTAAATTTCACATATGCAGAGTTTTCAGAGTTATTCCTACATCCAGTGATCACAATGTTAACAAAAACAAAGCAACCAATGATAAATGAAGAAATGAAAAAGATATTGCAATTTTCAGAGCAGAATAAGGTTGGTGACTGGTACTTATATGAAAAATATACTAAGATCAGAGTATTTGGGTCAAAATTGTTACCTTACAAGTTACCCAAGCATGTTACAATGGGGATCTTTGCCTTGGAGTATATAAAAAAGATCCTAAATTTCTGATTCTATAAATTTCATGGCAGAAAAGAAGAAAAATCAATTCAAATTAAAGAATCAGATAGGGCCATTCATTAGCAATCACAGGGATGCAGAAAAAGAGGAAGCTAACCAACTATTGGAATACAAATCTGAAGAAAGTTTTCCTTGGAATTATGATCCACAAGGGATCCTGAGTAGACTAAGGGTTAAATGAAATTTAACCCCTTTCATTCATGAAGCAAAACCAGAGATAGAAAAAATTTCAAATTAGATTGAGTGGACTGAAAATACCTTAACAGATGCAGTAAACAAAAGTGATACTAGTCAAACTTTGGAGACTGAAAATCAACCAGAAAAATCCACTAAGAGAATAAGGGAAGAAGGTGCCTATATTGCAGAAACTAAAACTGAAACTAAATCCAAGTTAATATATAACAAAAGGCCTAAGTTAAGTTCAGTTGGTAAAGGAAAGATAACAATTGATGTTGAAGAAACAGATCTCCCAGATACTAATACAGATTTTCCAGAGACAAATGTTGCCACTACCATCATAAATGAATCAGTTACTGAAAAACAGGTTGAAGAATGGGTTGATACTGAAGATACACAATTGATAGAAAGACAACATAATATGGAAGCCTCATCTTCAAAAACAACTGAGGAGAAAGATCTGGATATAAAAGAGAAATATAAACAGATCAAGTTGAAGAATGAAGAGATCAAGAAAAATATTTATTCTCAATATCTCAAACAAACACCAAGTGGCCAGAATAGACTTCTGTCTGCATTTGATTATTCAAACCAAAAACTAATCATGTCAATGTTGCAGCCAACAGTAAAATCTCTCAAGACAGTGGCAGATTATAAAAAAGTTGATGTAGAAATCCCAACAAAAAAGATTCATGCTCTTGATGAGATTGAATTCCATAAACAGACTTGAGAAAAGTTGTACTCTACTGTTACAACTAAAGCCATGCGTGCTCAGAAGTTCCAGAACACCATTTCCAACATGCAAGATCATATGAAAATGGACAAAGCCTCATTATATGCTAAGGATCTCATAATTAAATCCTTAGAAGAATTAGTAATTAAAGTGGGATATGACCCTGCAAATGTCAATGCAACAGAATTGTTATTAAAGAAAAAGAATGAGGACATTGCAGCTTTGAGGAAACAACTTAAACTTCCTCCAAGTGAACATCCCGAGGCTAAAGAAATTATAGAGTAAAATAATGACAAACATGACATGATGAACATCATCTTTCAACTTACAGGACATATTAAGGAGATGGAGATTCAGATGGACAAACTTGTCCATGAAAAAAAAACAGTGAAAGTACCAAAGCCACCTATAGTTATCCCCATGGTCACTACAACTATGCCTTAAACTCTAACTGAAGAGTTGGCACCCAAAGTTCCACTGACTACTACAGTGCCAGTGACTTCATCCACAACATCAGCTGCTAAGTCATCCACAACAACAGTTCATCCTATAGATGAGGCCAAAAATTAGTGAAAGCTATGGAAGAAATGTCTCTAAAGACAAGTGAGATTAACAGGTTGACAAAGATGGTCAAAAATATTGAGAATTCAAACAAATTGGCTCAGATAAATGAAAAAACACATGCGCAAAATGCCATCAGACCTAATGAAGAATTGAAGAAATTGCAGAAGGAATTAACCTTGAAAGAACAAATTTCCTATGTGAAAAATAATTTGTGGAACAATACCATTGAAGCCATCCATGATGTGTGGCCTTCAATTCAGGTAAGTTTTGAACAGAGAGAGTTATTAATAGCAACCCAAGTATAAATTCAAAAGACTCAAAGTGAACTGGCTGATAAACCAGAGCAAGCTTTAAAGCTGATCACATTCCTTAACAGCAAAAACAAACAGGAGTTAGAAGAATTCAAGATTACTGACAGAACTGAAAATATCCTAGAAATTAGGAAAGTTACTACAAAGAAGAATCTAATGAAGCAACTGGAAGAAAAGTGTAAGAATATGAATACTTCCATAACCAGGTTTATGGTCAAGTTTACAAATTTGAGGCAAAAAGGACTACTTGACATTATGGTTATTAATGATAAACCGATGCCTCAAAATGACTATGATAAGAAGATCAGAGAATTTGGAAAGGAACAGGTAAATAAACCACAAGGACAAGACACTCCAACAGGAAAGGTCTTACTCAAAAATTTTGAAGACTTATTCTATTTATAGCATGAGATAAGACACTTGTTTGTCATCAAGACAACTTTTTCCAGATACACTGAAGCTGATGAAAAATTTAGGAAATTAAAAAAGATACAAATTCCTAAAAATGAGGATTGGAATTCACTCATAGATTTATTATGAAAGATAGAAAGAGAGACAGATGAAAGGAAGTAAAATTGTTTGCTGATTTACATTCAAAACATATTTTTTCAGCAGTAAACAGTTTTGACTATGGTTAAAGAATATCAGAGTTTAGAGAGTATCAATGAATAAAGAGAATTAGAGAAAGAGTATCAGACAAGGCAGATCAAATTCCAAAACAAATTAAAATATCTAAAGCCAGCAAGGATGGACACCAAGGCAGCCAACTGCATCTTATCCTCAAAACAGTTTCTATTTCTTTTGAATAGATAAGACAGCTTGCTGATTTTTTAAGCAGCTGTCTCTATTATTATTGTAAATATATTTGATTTCCCTTAGATAATTCCTAGAAGCATTCTAGGATATTTTTTAAAGAACTATGTATAAATACTTCATTTTAGAAGTATTTTGTGTGGAATAAATTGCTGGAGATTGTTATAGTCATTTGTTTTGGACTTGAAAAATTTTGTGTGTCAAATTTCAAGTAGCAGGCTGGAACAAACCAATTGGCATCATACTTCAGGATTTCTTTGATGAGCTATTTGGAGTGAAGTATTTCCTTATTTGTCATTGTTTTCTTTATTTTTTACATGCATCCATCTATGGTTGTTCTAAATTTGAATGCATAACTCAGATTATTACTACATGATTTATTAAGAGCACCCTGTTTTTAACTAGTTACCATTTCTATGTTTTCCTTTGATTTCTAGTGTAGGGAACCCTTAATTTCTCCCTCTCTCGTTTGACCTCTTCCTACTACTTCCTTTTCCGGATCAAAGGACTATTAATTTCCCTTTATCCCAATCATACCACCTCATAAAAACAACTTTCCAAGATCTTGAAAGGTTATCTATCTTGCCTTGAAAACATTTGACTTTTTGGCCTTGATCCCAGTTTTGTTTGCTTGATTTTGACTCCTTAGCCCAATGGAAAAATAGATCTCCCACTGTCCATCCCTTCAAGTGATTTTTTCCCACCAAATCAAACAAAACCAAAACCAATTGCACAATCATAACTAGCTTGATATTTTATAAAAAAAAACAAAGTTAAATTTTATAGAGAGAGCCCTCTCTGAACCCTAATAAGGCTAGATCTTAGAGTTTGAAAGTTGGTCCATGGTTACCTCTAGTGTTCTTTGACTAAAAACCAAAAATATCACAACTTTATAATTACTAGAGTGATAACAAAGGTCACTCAAAGAAAGAGGTGGGATTCCCACTCAGGAAAACCCTATGCTAAACATCACTACAGACTCTGCTAAACAACCCAAGTCTACATAGAAATGTTCTAAGACAAATCTACATCTAAACATCTCAAGAAGTGAATAATCCAAATCATGCCTTCCATTGTGCCTTCACCTTCATTATATACATGAGCCTTCCATAGCCTAGGCCCACTCCAAAATTGCGCTGTGCATGTGGACATAAGTCTCCATGTTTGACTGTGTTGTTCCTCTATGTCCTCCATCATGTTTACAAGGGGTGATCACCCTCTCCATCATGTATGCATTAAATGCATCACTTCCTCCACTATCTCATCATAAGTGCTTTATGATCTTCTTTGAATGCACTATGATCTCAATTGACCTTGTCAAAGATCCACCTGATTTTATATTTAAGATCCATGATCTTATTTTACTATTTCATCCTCCATAATCTATCTCATAAATGAGACATGATCTCCATTAATGGAGCTGCTCCACTGCTCCATGATTTTAGACCTATGCTTAATTAATCCACATTCACACACAATAAGTGGATATTTATTCATATTAAGGATTATGGGTCCCTCCACCCTTTTATTTACTTAAGTAATTAAGTTTATTGAGAACTATAATATTCCAAATATCGTGTGAAAATTTGGGAATATTATATTCATCCTCGGCAAAATGTTGCTTGTCCTCTGTTACCACCAAAATTGTACTTGATTGGCTACTGATCAGACAACTTCAGTGTAACTGTTTCAAACCACTTCTAACTGAATCTTTGCCTCTTCAGTCTGAGAGGGCTCTCTCAAGGGGGTTTTATGATTTAGATAATGATAAAGATAGATGGCTAACTCTATGAATTATGTCTTGCTTTTGTATATTTGCAGGTTGAAAAGATAAACGCTTGCTAACATTGGGCTATGGAGTCAGTGACAGGGATAAAGATGACAAATGCTCTCTTGTGGAAGCTGAGGCATGTAAATACTCAAATGAAAGTAGAATACACACACACATGGTTTAATCAATATATAAATGTTCAAAGGAAGTCAGAGCATGAGACATGAATTCTGAGTAATGAACATTAAGATACTGAAAGAAGGACATTGAAAAAGATATCCAATAGTTTAGTGCTTGAAAGTAAGTCAGAGCATGCTAAGCAAGAATTCTAAGTAATCAAAAATTAACATATTTTCAGAAACTAATAAGATACATAGGTTTCATGGAAGTATCAAATGAATCTCAGGTGAAGGAAGAAACCAATAGCCATTCTCCATTACTGATCAAAAACCTATTTACAATAGCAGCAGTCAGGCATAACATATCCCAACCCTTTCTAACTATAAAACTCAGTCCTTTATAGAATCATTACTCATAAAAATTATTTTCCACCTTGCTAGCCTCGAAATCCCACCTCAAAGACCTATTTCAAATAGGATTATCTCACTTGGAGACTTCCTAGGGATATTTATGTTTTGCAGAGTTTGAATCCAAAAAGGACTCTTATTTCATTAAATAACTCAAAAAATCCATTTAATAACCCTTATCCACTTCAACCAACTAACTTTATGAGTGTTCTAGAGTATTGATATATCATTATGTCATGTGAATGAGGAGTTGAACCTCCTCCAAGTCAAATTTTAAATTTTTTTCACAAATCTGGCTAATGAAAATTATGATAACATAGGCCTCCAAGATGAGTGTATAATTTCCAAACCCTAATGGATTTGCAGAAAATGAGAGAGGTTTTTGTAGCTGGGGCAGTGATGAAGAAAAACCTCTTTCATATTTCCAAAAAAAGTTTCTATTTTGCCAGAAACGGAACTTGAAGTTGACTGCTAAAATAGTCATGTTCAGGACAATTTCATAACAGTAGTTTCGTAGTGAATGTAATTTATCAATTTATGCCACCTCCTAATAAATTTGAAGAAACTGAGAGAGGTTTTTGTAGCAAGGTATGTCATGAAGAAAAATCTCTTTCATATTTCCAAAATTTGTTTTCATTTTGTCAGAAACTAAACTTGTTATCTCACTACGAAAACATGACAGTTTCGTAGCGTTTTGCTATTCTTCAAGCCCAGACACGCTACGAAATTGCTAAAAAGTGCTAAAATTCCAGATTTTTGTGTAATTTGAAAAATGAACCTTATAAGTGCCAAAACCTTGTTTTTAACATATTATTAGCCTTAAAAACCATAATCCAGCTCACCTTATGATTCTTGAGGCATTTCTTCCTCATTTATGATGGGTTAAGCTATTGGCTCTTCAAGCACTATCATTTTAATGCCTTTTTTCTCTAAATCCTCATGAATTAGTTCGGATGCTCCTAGATTTCCTTAAACTGATCTTTCAACCTTCTATTGGTGGCTTTCAAATGTGTGTTCATCCTCCTGACATGTTTGGCATCTTTATTCAATGGAATAGTCCATTTGATAATCTACTGTGTGCTATCAAGAGTCTTGGAAGCACTGTCAACCTGCTCTTTCCAAATATCCTTCATCTTTTCAAACTGATTATTATCTACACTATGTTTCCTTGCTTCTCTTTTCATAACAAAAATTTCATGATTTTCCAATTTCAATTGTTCTTAAAGCATTTGTAACTCTGTTTTTTCCTTCACCTTCTCTTTTCCTTTCTTTGATTTGCTAACTGTATTTTTCTCTATAGGTGATGAGAGGTCTGTGATCTCTTGTGTTGGCTAAACTGTGTCTGTAGGTGGTTGAAACTCTTTACTCCTCTCTAATATTTTCCTAACATGCCTTGTCATAGGCTTTCTTGCTTGGAACATAAAACCTGAATCTTCTCCCTCAAATTATAATTTCTTTGTAGTTTTTGCCTTTTGTAACTTTTGTCCATCTTTATTTGTCTCTCTTTTCTCTACCATGGTCTCTTTAATTTCTTCACAACCTCAATTGATGATTTGGAGCCTCGCTTGATAATTCGCAGGCTCGCTTGATATTGTTCAATATAAACCTTTGAAAACACCATCCAAAACTTTGGCTTAATGCAATAGCTCTCTAGAGATCGATATCATGCAAGAAGGAATGAGAAATGAGAAATGAATGAATTAGGAAAGATTTTAAGGTTTTGATGTCTTCTCATGACTCAATGATGACTCATACACACCTAAACTGATGATGATGACTTCAGACCTGACCATGTACCTTGGTTTTACCCCTCCATGACTCGAATGGCATATAACTTATGCTTTCCCAATGATATTATAACACATAACAGCTAATCTGATAAGACAGATAGGAAACCACGCTTTTGTAGTGTATCTAGTGTAAATTTGATTGTTTTCGCTACGAAACTATCAACATTTTCGTAGCGAAAAGTGACTTTTCTTAGTGTATTTTGCTATGAAACTGTGGTTTCTTGGCTTAAAAGACATTTTTGGTAAATAAACCTTGGTAATTGAAATATGTCAGAATATGATGAATGATGTGACATGAGGAAACTTGAAAATGAGTGGGTTTAGACCTTAAGGTAAACTTAAACAAGAAAAATTTAATATTTCCCTTGACCAAGCATATAAAAAATGAATCCTACAACCCAACTTTTGACACATGAACCTATTTAACCTTGTCAAATGATGCTTCATTTTTTGGGTGATAACAATGGCTCCAATAGGGATACTATGACCCAGTGGTATATCAAAGAACCAGTAGTTCCAATGCCATCCATCTTCTTGGAAATAAAAACTATGAAATTTATGAAAACTTCTCCAAGCTCTTATGGCCTTTTCCTTGGGCTCAAGCTTGATGATTACTGCTGAAAAACCAACTTTGTACCTACTGAAAAAATTCTCATTCAAATTTGAGCTTATTCACACACTCCTACCTACCCTAACAGTTGCAATATCCATTTTTAACTCAAGCAACATGAAACTTCCAATGAAGCTAATCATTGATCTGATCTGACACTTAAACCTCTTGACTGCGCTTGAACCAAAATTAAACATGATACTGAAATGACCAAGGCAACATAATATGTATCTGATCTTCATAATGAAAACATAACTAGAAATTTGGACTGTAGAACTCTTTCATATAGTCAGCTATAGGATCATAGAAGACATAATCTGTTTGATAATTCTCAAGACATTTTGCAGCTTTGGAAAAATCATATATGCTTGCTAAGACACAAAATATTTTAGTTGTGTGCTATCAAACTGATTTTCAAACTAATTTTCAAGAACAAGGTATTCTTCCTCAATCTCAAAATATAAAGGAAGCAACACCCTCTCTTTGTGTTCCGGCATGGAAAGCTTTTGAAAATAATGATCATGATCATGAAGACTAAAGGATTGAATTTGGTCTTCTAAAACTTCAATGTCTTTCTCAATGTTCTTAGAAAATTCATCCAAAAATTGAATCTTATCTTCTGACTTGCACTCAAATGATTTTAGATAAGAATACAAGGACAAAGAAAAATTTTCATCCATTTCCTCATTACTATGATCATCATTGCATTGTTTAAAACATTGAATTGAAGGAGAGTCTGCCACCAACTCTGTTCTGTCTATCCATTCTTCCAAAAATATAATCCAAAAATCTGCAAATGACTTAATATATCTGACAGGAAAAAATTCAATCCAATGTTTACATTTCCCTTGAAATGAATCATAGAACAATATAATGCAAACATCTTCATGTTTGACTCTAAGAAGCTTAGTAAAGTCACATAAATCTGATATGTGCTTCAAGGTCAAACTCAAATCTTCCATTAAATTTTGGACCATTCCTTAAAAAATATGCATCCATGGGAGAATGATTTTGGAAACCATAAATTCCTGAAAAATCTACACATGCATACCTTGAAACAAGAATGGCAACATCTGAGTTCTTCATAAGTCCAGTGGAATCACCATGAATCTATGAATTTTGAATTCTTCAACAATGGAGTCGCCAAGGTAGTTCCACAACCTCAAACATTTCTAAGCTCCTGCTACCTTCAGAAATTCAACTTCAAAATTTTAGGAAAATTATATCTTCAGGCTCCCGACAGATGCACCAAAATGTCATCACCAAAATCATACTTGATTGGCTGCTGATCAATCAACTTCAGCGTAATTGTTTCAAACCACTTCTAAATGAAGCTTAGCCTCTTCAGTCTGAGATATCTCTCTCAAAGGGGTTTTATGATTTAGATAATGGCAAAGATAGATGGCTAACTCTATGAATTATGTCTTGGTTTTGTATATTTGCAAGTTGAAAAGATGAAGGCTTGCTATGATTGGGCTATGGAGTCAGTGACAGGAATAAAGATGACAAAGGCTCTCCTTGGGGAATTTGAGTCATGTAAATACTCAAATGAAAGTAGAATACCCACACACATGGTTTACTCAATATATAAATGTTCAAAGGAAGTCAGAGCATGAGACATGAATTTTGAGTAATGAACATTAAGATACTGAAAGAAGGACATTGAAAAAGATATCCAATAGTTTAGTGATTGAAAGTAAGTCAGAGCATAATAAGCAATAATTTTGAGTAATCAAACATTAAAATATTGTCAAAAAGTAATAAGATACATAGGGTTCATGAAAGTATCAAATGAATCTCATGTGAAGGAAGAAACCAATAGCCATTCTCCATTACTGATCAAAAACCTGTTTATAATAGCAGCAGTCAGCCATAACATATCCGAACCCTTTCTAACTCTAAAATTCGGTCCTTTATAGAATCATGACTCATACAAATTATTTTCCACCTTTCTAGCCTCGAAATCCCACCTCAGAGACCTATTTCAAATAAGATTAGCTCACTTGGAGACTTCCTAGGGATATTTCTGTTTTGCAGAGTTTGAATCCAAAAAGGACTTGCCTTTCATTAAATAACCCAAAAAATCCATTTAATAACTCTTATCCACTTCAATCAACTAACTTTATGAGTGTGGTGGAGTATTGATGTATCATTATGCCATGTGAAGGATGAGTCAGACCTCCTCCAAGTCGAATTTTACAATTTTTTCACAAATCTGGCTAGTGAAAATTCTTGAAAAATAGGCCTCCATGATGAGTGTATAATTTCCAAACCCCGATGGATTTCTAGAAACGGAAGGAGGTTGTTGTATCTGGGGCCGTGATGAAGAAAAAACTCTTTCATATTTCCAAAACACTTTTTTGTTTGGCCAGAAACTGAACTTGAAGTTGACTACTAAAACAATCATGTTCAGGGCAATTTCATAACAACAGTTTCGTAGCGAATTTAATTTATCAATTTTTGCCACCTCCTAATGAATTTGAAGAAACTGAGAGATGATTTTTTAGCTGGGTTTGTGATGAAGGAAAACCTCTTTCATATTTCCAAAATTTGATTTCGTTTTGTTAGAAACTAAACTTGTCATCTCGCTACGAAAACATGACAGTTTCATAGCATTTTGTTGTTCTTCAAGCCCAGGCATGCTACGAAATTGCTGAAAAGTGCTAAAATTCCATATTTTTGTGTAATTTGAAAAATGAAACTTTTAAGTGCAAAAAAATTGTTTTTAACATATCAATAGCCTTAAAAACCATAAAACAGCTCACCTTATGATTCTTGAGGCATTTCTTCCTCATTAATGATGGGTTGAGCTATTGGCTCTTCAAGCACTGTCATTTTAAGGCCTTTTTTCTCTAGCTCCTCATGAATTAGTTCAAGATGCTCCTGGAGTTCCTTAACCTGATATTTCAACCTTATATTGGTGGCTTTCAAATGTGTGTTCATCCTCCTGGGATGTTTGGCCTCTTTCTTCAATGGAATAGTCCATTTGATAATCTGCTATGTGCTATCCAGAGTCTTGGAAACACTGTCAACTTGCTCTTTCCAAATATCCTTCATATTTTGAAATTGAATATTCTCTACACTATGTTTCCTTGCTTCTCTTTTCATAACATCGATTTCATGATTTCCGAATTTCAATTGTTCTTAAAGGTGTTGTAACTCTGTTTTTTCCATCACCTTCTGTTTTCCTTTCTTTGATTTTCAAACTGTATCTTTCTCTGCAGGTGATGAGAGGTCAATGATCTCTTGTGGTGTATGAACTGTGTTAGTAGGTGGTTGAACCTATTTACTACTCTCTAATAGTTTCCTAGCATGCCTTATCATAGGCTTTCTTTCTTGGAACATAAAACCTGCATCTTCTCCCTCAAATTCTAATTTCTTTGCAGATTTGTCCCTTTTTAAAACTTCTGTCCACCTTTATTTGTATTTTTTTTCTCTGCCATGGTATCTTTAATGCCTTCACAACCTCACTTGATGATTTCCAACCTCGCTTGATAATTTTCACGCTCGCTTGATAATTTGCAGGCTCACTTGATATTGTTCAATGTAAACCTTTGAAAACACCAGCCACAAATTTGGCTTAATGCAATAGCTCTCCAGAGCTCGATATCATGCAAGAAGGAATGAGAAATGAGAAATGACTAAATTAGGAAATATTTTGAAGTTTTGATGTCTTATCATGACTCAATGATGACTCATACACACCTAAACTGATGATGATGACTTCAGACCTGACCATGTACCTTGGTTTTATCCCTCCATGACTCGAATGGCATCTAACTTACCCTTTCCCAGTGATATTATAACACCTAACAGCTAATATGATAAGAAAAACATGAAACCACGCTTTCATAGTGTATCTAATGTAAATTTTATTGTTTTTGCTACGAAAATATCAGCATTTTCGTAGCGAAAAGTTCTCAATGTATTTCGCTACGAAACTGTGGTTTCTTGGCTTAAAAGACATTTTCGGTAAAGAAACCTTGGGAATTGAAATCTATCAGAATATGATGAATGATGTGACATGAGGAAACTTGAAAATGAGTGGGTTTAGACCTTAGGGTAAACTTAAAAAAGAAAAAATAAATATTTCCCTTGACCAAGCATATAAAAAATGAATCCTACAACCCAACTTTTGACACATGAACCTATTTAACCTTGTCAATTGATGCTTCATTTTTTGGGTGATAACATCCTCAGGCAACTGCAAAAGTAGATGATGGAGCAATCTGTCCCCCTCCAAATGGAATCCACACAAGGAAGGTCTCCCCATTTTCTGCAATGAGTTATGTATGCCTAGCACCAAAGTTGCTTCTCTAGGATTTCTAGAGTGATCTCCAACTATGTAGCTAGATGCCCCTTGTTATCACTCAGATTTTCCTTGAAGTTGTTGGAAGAGGAAAGGGGTCCGAGGTAACCAAAATATTTATTCCAAAATATTCAATGTTACATCAAAGTACAAGAATCCACCTTCAATAATTCGATTGAGGGCTTATTTATAAAAAAAATCATACAAAATATCTCTTAAAAAAATGAGATATAATCTAATATGACTCACAAATAAGTTACAATAAAAATAGAGACAGATGGTCTCATACATAAGACAAGAAGTAACTGATGTTGTGCTGTTTCCTCCTTTCGAGAATGTGCTAGAGGCTGGACCTATATTTTGGCTCATTGTTGTCTTCTTCAGTAATTTTTTTCTAACTGCCTTGCTTCACTGATACTCTTTGTTTTTACTGATACACTTTAACTGAACTGATACTATTTGACCCTTGTTTGTCCCTTTACCCTTTATACTGTAGTAAATAGGCAAAATTTCATATAAGGATAAATTTTACAAAAGTTCCAATAGATCTTCCCACCATTTAACTTTTGCTATTTTGGTCCGTTGAAGTTTCCTTAATGTTTCATCAACCTCAGTATATATGAAGAAATTAGGCTGATTAGGAAACACATGTTTTACTTCATGTTCAAGATAAAACAAATTCTTTGATCTGTCATGAAGATTCATTCCTGTAGGTAATGTTGCTTCTGATGAAATAGTTGAGGAACTGGCTTGATTGTGAGCATGTATGTCCAATTTCTTAACATAATTTTCAGGTCCATTATTTTATCTTCTGAAACCATAGGGCTGGGCAACCCTTTATTCAATAAAACATCAAACCTTTCTCTGAAAGCAATGATTTCACTTTTCATGTCAAAGCATCTTCGTTCTAAATTTTGCATAAGAGTTCTTTTAGTAAAAACTCTTTTTATCTCCAAGATTGTTGCAGTCCTGTCCTGAATACCCAAATCTGCAAGTTGTTGTCTGGTTTGGGTGTTTATAAATTGTATAAGCTGAGTGGCTTCCTCAGACCTATTTCCTAATTCTGCTCGTGTATTTTCAACTTCATCTAGAGCTACTTTGACCACATCATTCTGCTCGTATATTATCTGGATTGAAGACCAGATATATTTTATTGACTGAATAATATCATCCCAAAGAATTTCATTTATTTCTCTTAAAGGTTTCTCCAATGTGAGATCCCTTTCCAAAGATTTAACTAATTTTTCCAACTTTTTTACTTCTCTTGTTTTGTCAGCGACAGTTATTTTTGAGAGATCATATTTCTATTACAAACTAATAAGCTGTAACTTTGTGTGCTGAAGTTCTGTTACTTGAAGTTTTAAGTCATTCATTGATTTTATTAGTTCTTCTGTACTCAAATTTGAAGTATTTACCTGTGATGGCTCTGTTGGTTGACCTGTTGGCTGACTTGTTGTACCTGTGATAACCTCTGCTGTAGATACTGGAACACTGGACTGCTTGTCTTTTAATGCTTTTTCAAGCTCTTTTTCTATTTCAGTCAGTTTATCATTCATTTTAAAGAGCAACTCCATCATTTCTTCTTCAGAATTCTTCTTTATTACTTCTTCAGTTTGAGGATGTCTTGAAGCTGGCAATTTCAACTGCTTTCTCAAAGCTGTAATGTCGTCATATTTTTTCTTGATTAGAGCTTCTATACCTTTGACATCCTTTGGATTGTGACCTAATCCAATTATTATTTCCTCCAATTTTTTTATCCTTTTGTCTTTGGCTTGAGAAGAAGCCTTTTCAAGCTGCAGTTGTGTATTAGTGTTCTCCAAAGAATCATGTATCCTGTGAGCTGCCATTGCCTTATCAGTAAAAGTATAATAGATCATTTCACCAATCTGCTTATGTAACTCAATCTGATCTAAAGGATGAATATCCTTTGCTAAGACTTTAAAATCTGTTCTGATATAATCAACAGCTGTTTGGGGTTGCTGCACCTTGGGTTTGAAATGGCTCATTATCATTTTGCCCTGTTGGATGTCAAAAGCTGACATCAATCTTTCTTGATTCTTTGGAGCCATTTTCAGATCTTGATTATATACTTGAATTCTCAGTGGATCATTCCTGGCCTTGATATTGATAAATGTCTTTTTGATATCTCCTGCATCTTTAACCGGTGTTTTGAAAGAAGATATTTCAACACTTTGTTGCTTCTGTAGCTCTTTTCTTTGTGAGGTAGTGGATGCTCCACTGACTGAACCTGTTTGTTTACTGCCTAATTGTTCTTGTCCTTGACTATCAAGGATTTCATCAATATATTCTACTTCTGGAGGAGTATTCAATTTCTGTCTCTTGGCCTGAGGTTGTTGTAAAGATTCAGTGAGAGGAGTAGCAACTTCAGCATCTCTCTTTTTTCCTTTTTCCACATTTGATGAAGTCTGAAAAATTGATATTTCTACTGGATTGATTTGAATAGAAGAAACCTGTACTTGATCCTGTCCTTTGGAAGTTTGAGGTTGTTCTGTCATAGTGAATGTTTCTTTAACTTGTATATCAACCTCTTTCTCTTTTCCCTTAGATGATAATGCAATGTTTTCTTGTAATTTCTGCTGAAAAATCCCAGCTGAGGAAGGACCAACTTCTGATCTTGGTACCTGTGTAAAAGAGTCTAGGTCAAGCATATTTTCAAGATCTTTCATAACATTGTCTACATTGACCTGCTCATTATCCTGCTCTATCAATGTTCCTTCTATCCATTCATCTATATTAGCATATTTTTCAATCTCTGGGATTCTTTGATGTATGTGTGGTGCTGATTTATTTTTCATTCTTTTATCACAAATGAAGTTGAATGGGTCATAAGGCACCCAGTAGAAACTCTTTTGTAATCTGAAACGGTCTTCTAATATCTTTTCAGCTTCTCCCCCTGCATCCCTAGAGTTACAGATAAAGGGACCTAATTGACTTTTGATCCGGAGTTGAGCCTTCTTCTTTGCATTACAAAAATGAATTATATCAGAATTGTTCATCTATCTGAAATTTTCTAATGCAAAGATTCTCATGGGGACATATTTTGGCAATTTGAATGGACATAATTCACATCCATATATTCTGACTTCTGTGTGATTTTGGTATAAGTACCAATCACCAACTTTGTATTGTTTTGAGAGCTGTAAAGTTTTCTTGATTTCATTGCTGAGTCTTGGAGGAGAAACTCCTGTCAACAAGGTGGTTGCAGGGTGTATAAAAAGATCAATGAACTCATTATAGGAATAGGGAGAATCTCTAGAACTATGAGTGATGGCTGACCAAAAGATAACAGACCTAGGATTCCCTTGGGCATCAAGCTTTTTTATATAGAAAGGGAAATTTTCCGACTGGTAATAGAGTATGAGATGGTAAATGACAGAAGAATATTTAAACACTTTCTCATTTTCTAATCTCATAAATTGATCATGGATTTTGTCTGCAATATAAGATGCAAAGTCATACTTGACAGCAGGAGGCTGCCCAGGGGTAAAAATAGACAATAATACTAGAATTAAATGGTAAACATATTCACTGGTATTAAAGCCCATTATAAAGGATATCATATCCAAAACAAGTTTACCCTCCTCAGTGAAAAAATCATACCCGTAAGGGGGAGGGCCTTTAGGCTGATGATCAAGCAACATAAAGGTCTGGCAAATGCGACTTAATTCTTCATGGGAGAGTTTGGTGGATTTCTCTAGTAATTTCCCCATGGATAGGGAAGTGAGGGTTTGATCAGGTTGAAAATGTAGCATCTCATTGATAGACTGAGCATTAATTGGGAAAAGGACTTCTTGATTTGGGGATAAGACTGCTCTTTGGTTAGGATCATAATTTGCATGGCAAAAATGGATTATTTCAGGGAAAATATGGACAGAAGGAAAGAGGTACCTGGGAAGATTAGATTCCCATAACCCAATCATATCCAAGACATTCAAATAATTGTCTCTGTAGCGACAAAAAATTCGAAGAGGGCTATCACTAAAAACTAGGTCTTTAATTTGGAAATCTCTGTCGACTAATGATAAATAATCCAAGTCTCTATGAGGGGTGTTCAATGGGGCTACATTTAAAGCCACAGGAACTTCCATTTTTGGTTCTTGTGGATTCAAAAATGGAAATTCGGCTTATGGTGAAAAATTGAGCAAAATTACAGGTTTTTGGGGACGCAATTTGAAATTATGGGAAAAGAGAAGACTCAAAATAACTCTGTAGCAGTCTTTGGTGCGGAATTTAAACGAAAGGTAGGATTTCACAGAGTTTAAATGAGAAATGGGGTAAATAAATATTTTTAGGAGATGAAATATGTTTAAACAGGTACAGGTTGCGGTGGGTGAATGCTAGAATACTGGTCTGGCAGTGGTCTTCAGCAGAATTCAGTTAAATGGCACTTGACAGTCGATTTTTTGAAATTCTTTGCATGGAGGGTGAAGTCGTTTTCAGCATACAAAATAATGAAAAATACGTGGGTTTTTGTTTTATTCACAAATTCAAAGGGTGGAAAATTTTTTATTATTATAATAAATGACGTCAGTATGTACGACAGATAAGTCACAGGAAGGGGAGGTGGTAAGCGGTTTTTTCCGCACCGCTTTTGAGGGAAGGTGGTATTGAGTGAATAGGCAGCAATTCCACAGAACGAATGACACGTGATCATGGTACTGTTTGAAAACCACCGGCATTTCACGCGTTATTGTTCGGATTGGGGATGGCCAGCGGAATTATCAACAGCCGTTGATCTTGGAGCGGGTGATCGAACGGTGGTCGGGGCGTGAAGTTGACGGGGAGTTAATAGGAGGGCCCGACGCAATTTATTATCAATTAATCATTTTGGGAGCGTTTTGATTGGCGGGTGTCGATTATTAATTAATCATAAGGATTAATTAATCCCTTGTACAGTGGATGGTCAGGGAGGAAAATGCGCCAGGGATGGTTTTATTTTTTGTTTTAAACATATAAATCATACGTTTAAAAGTTTTTTCATAGATTTTTTTTATAAAGATATGTTTAGCCAAAGGGTTTGTAGAGTAGGTAATTTATTTAATCACATGGGATTTATTAACTTTGGCTAAAATTATATAAGTGGGTTTTTTGGGTTATTTATATAAATGGAGTTATATACTATAGGAAAGGGTTATTTCTATAAGGAGTTAATAAATAAAATTAATGTTAATATGACAAGGGGACAAGGTAAACTTCAAAATAAATTAATATAACTAAGAAAGTGAAGTTTTTAGAAGCAAATTGCATTATAATCACTTCATCACTTAAACTTAGGATAAAATGTGATTTTGAGGGTTTTTTATGAAATATCTCATGATTTTCCTAAGTAAAATGGGATTTTACTTAGGGAAGAATTTTTTGAAGTAAATGAGTGTGATGATGAATGCTTTTAAGTAGTTAGGTTTTTTCCAATTATTGGGCCAAGGGTCCAGTCCCTCCAAAAGTCAAGGAAATGCCTTGAGCCCCTTTAATTTTCAAATACCTTAGCACTTAGGGGAAATTAGTGAAATATTTAGGGAAAAATGAAGGGGAAGTTAATAATCTTGACTTTGCTTTGCTGTGAAATTTTTCCAATGTAGTATCTGCCTTTGCACTTGTGATGAAAGTGAAATTGAACACATTTAGAACCATCATTCATCACATGTAATTCTGCAACAACATCTACCTACCCTACTTACTTTACCCTACCATTTTCTCTTCTTTATTAGGGTGCACTTAGACTGGCAAACCCTTATCACACTTTTTCTTTTACATGTGGAAACCTATCTAATTCTACACTTATTACATCCAAGGGCTCAGATTAAACTGTTGAGCACCTTTTATTAACTCTACCTATCTACTTATCTGCCAAGATTAAACTGTTTGGTCAGATATTTATTCTCTATTCTACAACATGAAATTGAAAAATAAATGAGTCAAGTTTAAACAGTTTGACTCTTCATAAATTGTGGCAAAAGTTTGACAAGCTGCACACAATTTTGTTTATTACAAAAATGAAATAGTAGTGGCATTTAGACTTGCACACTTTCCTTGGCCTTTCTTTTTATGGGGTTCATTTTCTTTCACTTTTTTGGCCAATTTTATTTTTTCACCCTTTGATTTTTCTTTTAGGGTATACCCTCTTTACATTTTTTAAATTTTTTGATTTTTTGAATAATATGGAACACCTTTGCAACAAGAAAAAGGTTTGACATATTGCATAGTTCAACAAGTCAATCATGAAAAATGACACCTATTGGTATAGGAGTCTAACACTGGCTCCACTTGGGGATGGCTTTTCCTGGTGAAAAGTCAAGAACAGCAGGTCAGATGCCTTAAAATGTCTTTAACTGAACCATGATATCTTCTTTTTCTGGTTGCTTTATTGTATATATGATAGTAAAACTTCTAAAGCTTAGGGCCTTCACTTCGGGCTTCAACTTCAGCAAGTCACCGTCTAATCAAAACTGGTGCATTAAAAAGGATATATTATATACATGTCAAAAATCAGAATATCCTAATAGATAGGATCAAAGTAGCGTTTTAACATCCGACCATTAACTGGCCCTTCCTCAGCTTCTGAACCATCCAAATTCTTCAAAAAATATGTTTTATTTCCATGTAAAGCATGAATGATGTAAGGTCCTTTCCATAAGAAATCAAATTTCCCATGTTTTCCTTTATCTTCCCTTCTGGAATCCCATCTTAAAACTTTGTCTTCCAGTTGAAAATCTTCTGCTTTGGTTCTTTTGTCAAACATCTTCTTTAATTTTTCCTGCAAAACTTGGGATAATTGATACACTTCTTCTCTGGTCTGCTGCGCAAGTGAATTGTTTGATTTATTCTTCTCTGAATATCATTTTGTTCTACTTGAGCCTCCTGAAGTAAATTCATTACAGGAACTCCTAAAGATGATGGAAATATAGCCTCAATACCATAAACTAATTCACATGGACTGGTCCCAATTTATTTTTTGGTAGTAAGTCTGTCTGCCCACAATGCATTGGTAAGTTTCGTATGCCAATTCTTCTTATTTTCTTCCAATAATTTTTTAATAATATTAATGAGACTTTTATTGGAAGATTCAGCCAGTCCATTACCCTGAGGATAATAGGCTGTTGAATGGCCTAAAGTGATGTGATATTTATTGCAGAAACTAATCATTTTCTTAGACTTGAAAGCAGCAGCATTATCAGTTATAATTTTCTCAGGACAGCCAAATCTTGAAAGTATATTGGTTTATAAGAATCCTATGATTACAGAATCATTGGCTTGTCTGGATGGGATTGCTTCAATCCATTTAGTAAAGTAATCTGTAGCAGTGAGGATCCATCTGTGTTGGCCAGAAGAAGGAGGATGGATTTATCCAATAAAATCCAGGCCCCATTGTTGAAAGGGTTTCTCGGTGGAAATTGGTTTCAATGGTAAAGGTAATAATTTTCTCTTGCCTTCAAGGATCTGACACTTATGGCAAGCAGTTACAAATTTCTTTACATCTGAAAACAAGATTGGCCAATAAAAACCAGCCCTTAAGATCTTATCTGCAGTTGACTTCCAGTAAAGGTGTCCACCACAATCTCCTGCATGGAATTCATTGAGAACCTTGTCAATTTCATCTTTTAATAAACAATTTAATAGAATTCCATCATGATTCTTCCAAAAGAGAACATTATCTAAAATACAATACTTTAAAGATGTCATTTTCAAAAACCTTTGTTTCGTTCTGGATAACCCTGGAGGAGCTTGCAGGTTTAGCAAAACATAAATGATATCAGCATCCCAAGGTGAGTCTAAAAAGGCCTGACTGATTTGTGGAGTCGCCATCTCTTGTTCGTCATCCAGTTCATTAATGTCCAGGGCTTGGCAATTTGTTTCAGTCATGAGTTGAGCCAAACCTTGTCCTTTTATGAGTTTTGTAGGTCTTATTTCAATATCATATTCTAATATGGTAGCTATCTGTTTACCTCTTTTTCCTTCAATTCCATCTTGAGTTAAGATGTCTTTAACGACAGCATTAGGTACATAAGCTATCACATGATAATACAATATATAAACTCTGAAATCTTTAATTTCTTTCACAAGTGCAAAAGCTTGTTTCTCCATGATGTTGTATTTTAATGATGCATCTCTAAGTGCTTTACTAAAAAAGGCTATAGGATTTTCACATCCTTTATCATCCTTTTGTAATAAAATAGCTGCAACTGTATGTTCAGAAGCAAATGAAAAAATTATGAAATCTCTATCAAATTTTGGACTGGTAAGAACTGGTGTTCTGGTCAAAGCCATTTTGATTTCTTCAAATGATTGCTTGGCTTCTACTATCCACTTAATACTCGAATCCTTTCTTAACATGTTAGTAAGCAGTCTAAGTAATTCAGCTAAACTAGAAATGAATCTTCTCAAAAAATTGATCTTTCCTATGAAAGCTTGAAGTTCTTTGATATTCTTGGGATGAGGTATCTGCAATATGGCTTGTATTATTTCAGGATCAATTATAATGCCATCTTTTGAAATGATATGACCTAGGAGTTTACCTTCTTCAATACCAAACAATGACTTTTTAGGATTTAAAGAAATACCATATTTTCTACATTTTATGAACACCTGTCTAAGATGGTCCAAATGTTGTTGATCTGTCTTGGAAAAAACAGTCAAATCATCCAGATATATGACCAGAAAATCATGAATTTATTTGGCAAAGGTAATTTCCATTGCTCTTTGGAAGGTTTCTCCTGCATTTTTGAGTCCAAAAGGCATCTTAACATATTTGAATGTACCCCATGGTGTTGTAAAAGCTGTTTTGTCTTGATCATCAGGATGAACCAGAATCTGGTTGTATTTTGAGAATCCATCCAGAAGAGAAATCCTCGAAGACCCTACTACCCTTTGTAAGATATGGTCCATTTTAGGCAAATGATAGTTATCTTTTAAAGACACTTTGTTTAAATTTCTCAAATCAACACATAGTCTAATCTCTCCTATTTTCTTCCTTGTTGGTACCAAATTAGAAACCCATTCAGAAAACCTAATAGGAGCAATTATTCCTGCTTCATACGTTCTTTTAATTTCTTTCTCAATTGAAGGTAGTAGCACAGGGTTGATTCTTCTAAGTTTATGTTTAAATGGTTTCTGATCTGGTTTTAAAGGTATTGTATGTTGAATTATTGATGTATCATATGATTTCAGATCTTCGTAACTCCAGGCAAAAACATCCTGGAATTCTTTCAAAAGTTCAACATATTTAACTTTTTGATCCTCTGGCAGAGATTTAGATAACTTAACCATCTTAGGATTTTCTTCAGTTCCCAAATTGTATTCTTCAATATCAACTTTTAACGGTTCCATTTTGGGTTTTAGTGGAATGTCATTTGAGTCAAAAAGATCTTCCAAATGAGTTAATCCTTTAGGTAAATGATTATCTTTCAGATTAATAATTTCAGATTCATCTTCTATAATCTCATCGACTTCCATTTGTTTCAGATCCTGCATATCTTTTTTGGTGAATTTAGTTGGGTGAAGCATGTGAATTGCAGTCTCTTCTGAAATATCTGTTTCTTGTTCATCTATTTGATCAGATTCATTGATTGTTGTGTCTTCATCTATACTACTGTTAGAGAATTCATTTTCTAAGGTCAAAAAATTATTAATCTGATTATTATTTACAAACACTTGCCAATTCATAAGATTATCCGGTATAGCAGGTCTATGTCTAATCTCAGCTGTGAACTGATGATTAGGTCCAAAAGGTAATTTACAGGTGCTAGCGAACATTGCAAGACTGTGAGCATGCAAATTTTGTTTTCTAGGAATTTTGGCAAGCTGAGCTTGTAGAAAAGTATTGAGAATTTCCACAACTGTTCCTCTGTATTCTCTTAATCTGGGGTCTTTTGTTGAACATTCACCATTGATCTGTTGAATAATTAACTCAGAGTATCCTATGATTGATACTCTAATTGCTCCTAATTTTTTGACATGTTTAAGCCCTAGCAAAAGAGCCTCATATTCTGCCATATTATTAGTGCATCTAAAGTTCAATCTATAAGCATGGCCTTCAGCATGATCATTTTCAATGCTGTGTATCCAAATTCCAGCTCCAGCTCCTAATTTATTTACTGAACCATCAAATTCTAAATGCCAAATAATTTCATGTTCATAATCTTCATCGACTGTTTTAACAAATTTCTTAACAGGGAGCTTTGGTTTTTCAGATTTTTCTGGTATTTCTTGAATGTCTGATGTTTCTTTTTTTTCAAAAATTTCTTCAATTTGAACAGTAGTTTTAGTTGCAGTTTTTGTTTCTGGTGCTTCTAGTTCAGTAGGAAGGTCAAATTCAGCATTATAAAGGATGAATGAGTCCATATCAGAATGTACTGAGTAGATGGGGAAGTTTTCAGGCTTCTCCTGACTACTGACTAAATATTTCATCAAGGTTTCTCTGTATAGTCTTTTAGGCTGACCGAACACTGAAATAGTAGCATATGACATATCTAATTGAAGAGATCCTCCGAGTTTGGCACCCCAGGATCTGGACAACAACATACCATATTTGGGAGGAATATCTGCTACTACTATATCCATCAGAATAGATTTCGCAGGGTATTTCACCAAAGTAACACACAGATCTTTAATCAAACCTAAACATCTTACCTGACCTGATTCAAAAGAAAAGAGATCTTTATATGGTCTGGTAATGTCTAGATTTAATCTTTCCATCACAGCCTTGGGCATTAAATTGTGAGACGCTCTAGAATCAAGCATGGCATTATGAAGTATTTTTTCATGTACATTCAAACTCACATAAAATGGAGGAGTTACTCCACTTTTTGGTTTTCCATTTACTTCAGGGCCAAAAAGTAATTTGGGTTGATCATCAAAAACATTTACTGAATCATCCATTCCAGTAATGTTAAGGGATCTGCTGATTTGGCTTCTATACACATCATGTTTATCTAATTCTGCCAATGGCACAACTATCTTTAATTTTCCTATTTCAGCTTCTAGATTAAAATATTTTTCTGTTTGAGCTCTAGTATTTTGAACAGTTGGATTTTCTCTATTTTTTGTGTCTTCAGTGTTTTTCTCTTTTTCAGGAGTGGGATTATGAGTTGAAGGTGTTTTTGAATTAACTTCTACTGGTTCTTATACGTTTCCTATAGGAGGAAAAGTATTGGAAAGTTGTTTATTATTCAGTTGATTATCAGACACGTCTTCAATTATTGGGTTAGCGGGGTTAGGAGTTGCTCTAGAAAGAATTTGTACAGGAGGAGTGTTAGTTTTACCTTTGAGGTTTTGTTTCATAGCTTTATGTTTTCTATTCTCTAGCATGTCAATCCTTCTGCTTCTCAAATTTTATTGTTTATGAACTTCTTAAATTGTTGAATCATATCCTTCTTTAAAATCAAAAGTTTCTCCTGAATGAGTTTGAAATGTTTCAAGAATGTGATTTTCTTGATCCTATTGAGATAGGAAAAATTCTGGTTCATTCTTGTTTTCAGTCAAGTTATTTATTTCAACATCCTCAATTGGTTCCTCAGAAGATGAACCTTCAACAAAATTTTCCTGGAATGGTGGCCTGATGTTTTGGTCAGGAACATTTTTCCCAGTATTTTGGTTTTGATTTCTTCTAAAGTTTGGGTTTCTAACAGGATTTTGACCATCGCCAAAAGACTTCCTTTCGATTGTCTCTACTCTATATCCCAGTCTTTCCATCCCTTTAATAATTGCATCCAACTTTCTTTCAAAAGCCGAAGGCTCTTCGTTTATAGGAATCCTTCTTTCAGCTCTAGCTCTAGCTCGTTTTTCTATCAAGTTAGCTTCAACACTAACAACTATGCTTTGCATCTCTTCTAGAGTTTGAGGTGCTCTTTCCCTAAGTGAATATGCTATGTCAGAATCAAACCGATCAGGGAATTTAACCAGTACTGAATTTGGAGGGGGTCTAAGGTTTTGGGGAAAAACATTGTAGGCTTCATTGAATCTAATGATATAATCTTGCACTGCTTCATTAGGTCCTCTTTTCAATTTTCCAAAGTCTGATAGGATTTGAAGAGGGTCTTTCTTCTTCTCCCATCTATTTAAAAATAATCTATAAAGGGTTGGTAAGTCAGAAACACTGTTTGGAGGAAGAGCCCTAAACCAAGTCCTGACTTCCCCAGTAAGACTCTGGACAAAAATTCTCATTCGAACATCATCAGCGTCTATTTCATAAAATTCAAAGTAATCAGTCATCCTTTTGGTATGTTGTTGAGCAGTGTAAGTACCAGAACCATCAAAAGGGGTGATTTTACTCTGATAGTCTTGGGGCAAAGCACCAGGGTTGTCTGGCAATCTCAAAGGAGCATACTTGTTTGCCATCGGAAGGTGTAATGGAATAACAGGTGATGATGGTCGGGAAGTAGTGGGTGGTGGGGAAAAAGAGGTAGTTTATGTTTGAGAAGTTTGGGGAAAAGTAGATGAACTTGGGGAAGCTGTAGTAATCACAGAAGTGTTTGAAGTTTCTTCAAAGGTCAGCTCGGATTGAATGGAATTTTGTAGATGTTTGTCAAGATGTGAAGTGATAAATTCAAATTGAAAATCTTCAAGAAATAATGGACCAGGAACCAGATTGGACAACTCAGATTCAGAAAAATTTATGAATAGAGAAGTTTCAAAATGTTCATCAAATGGTTCGTCTTCAAGATATATAAACTTCACAGGACAAGAATTTGATCTAAAAAGAGGTCGAGAACTCCCAGAGCTTTCTTGACTCTCTTGTCTTCTCATAATTCTGGGAATCAGATTTGGATTCTCAAATATCGGTGGTGGGTTAGGGTCAGGATTTGACCTGGTATAATGAGTCCTTTCTGAAGCCAGTTTTCTGGATGATTTATATTTTTGGGTTTTTGGTTTAAATAAAATGAAAGTACAACTTCGACAAACTCTTCAAGAAATTTAAGATTTTGGGTTAAAATTTTCTCAAAGATTTATTGAACTAGAGAAACTGATTAAATGTCTGAAACCAAAGTTCAGTCTATAAACTAAACCGGATATTGACTGAAGTAGCATTTATTTACTATGCAATTGCAGAGCAAAAAGCATTTCAAAGGCTACCTGGCTAATCTTCAGACTCCGTCTGTAGTTTATAAATCAAACAATAGTAACAATAAAATGATTCAGAGTCCCTAGTATGGTCGCCACTATGTTATCACTCAGATTTTCCTTGAAGTTGTTGGAAGAGGAAAGGGGTCCGAGGTAACCACAAACCAACCTTCAGGTACAGAATCTAGCCAATATGTAACCAGAGAGGGCTCTCTCTATAAAATTTAGCTTTGTTTTTTAGAATATTAGGATAGTTATAAAGTCCAGGGGTTTTGATTTTGTTTGGGTTGATGGAATTCTTTAGCTAAGATTAATATCAAGTAGTTTCAATCCATTGGGCTAATGGAGTCAAAGGATTGGCTGCACTGGCTTAAGTTTTTTAACAAAAGATGGTTTATCAGGGCAAGATAATCAAACTAGAAACAATTTATAGATCTAAAGTGAATGGAATGGAATTCAAACGGCTGAAAGGCAACGAAGAATATTTCAACACATTCAAGAGAAAAGAAATAGATTGATTATCAATAAAGAGCAGTTAAGTATTCTTTACTAAATAACCAAAGATGTATAAACTAGACAAACAGGAGCAATTAAGAATTCACTGTTTAAAATAGTTTAGAAGAAAACATTTAGAATAATAATGACTGAAATCAGATTACACCTAAGTACTTTCTGATTTAATCCTTTTCGTTAAATATCAAGATAATGAAACACAGATGATATTGTAAACAAATATTAAACTTCAAAACATGAGATAGAGATGACTTATTGATCCTTCATTCGACACATGAATCCTGAGAAAAGTCTTCTGCCTCAATTCCTTGTCCAGTTTTGCCACGAAAAATTTCTCCAACGCTCTTTATTCCAAAATATTCAATGTTACATCAAAGTACAAGAATCCACCTTCAATAATTCGATTGAGGGCTTATTTATACAAAAAATCATACAAAATAACTCTTAACAAAACGAGATATAATCTAAGATGACTCACAAATCAGTTACAATAAAAATAGAGACAGATGGTCTCATAGATAAGACAAGAAGTAACCGATGTTGTGTTGTTTCCTCTTTTCGAGAATGTGCTGGAGGCTGGACCTATATTTTGGCTCATTGTTGTCTTCTTCAGTAATTTTTTTCTAACTGCCTTGATTCACTGATACTCTTTGTTTTTACTGATACACTTTAACTGAACTGATACTCTTTGACCTTTGTTTGTCCTTTATCCTTTATACTGTAGTAAATAGGCAAAATTTAATAGAAGGATAAATTTTACAAAAGTTCCAATAGATCTTCCCACCATTTATATTCTTCTATTTTGGTCTGTTGAAGTTTCCTTAATGTTTCATAAACCTCAGTATATTTGAAGAAATTAGGCTGATTAGGAAACAAATGTTTTACTTCATGTTCAAGATAAAACAAATTCTTTAATCTGTCATGAAGATTCATTCCTGTAGGTAATGTTGCTTCTGATGAAATAGTTGAGGAACTGGCTTGATTGTGAGCATGTATGTCCAATTTCTTAACATAATTTTCCAGGTCCATTATTTTATCTTCTGAAACCATAGGGCTGGGCAACCCTTTATTCAATAAAACATCAAACCTTTCTCTGAAAGCAATGATTTCACTTTGCATGTCAAAGCATCTTCGTTCTAAATTTTGCATAAGAGTTCTTTTAGTAAAAACTCTTTTTATCTCCAAGATTGTTGCAGTTCTGTCCTGAATACCCACATCTGCAAGTTGCTGTCTGGTTTGGGTGTTTAGAAACTGTATAAGCTGATTGGCTTCCTCAGGCCTATTTCCTAATTCTGCTCGTGTATTCTCAACTTCATCCAGAGCTACTTTGACCAAATCATTCTGCTCGTATATTATCTGGATTGAAGACCAGATATCTTTTATTGACTGAATAATATCATCCCAAAGAATTTCATTTATTTCTCTTAAAGGTTTCTCCAATGTGAGATCCCTTTCCAAGGCTTTAACTAATTTTTCCAACTTTTTGACTTCTCTTGTTTTGTCAGCAACAGTCATTTTTGAAAGATCATATTTCTGTTCCAAATTAAGAAGCTGTAACTTTGTGTGCTGAAGTTCTGTTACTTGAAGTTTCAAGTCATTCATTGATTTTATTAGTTCTTCTTTACTCAAATTTAAAGTATTTACCTGTGATGACTCTGCTAGCTGATCTGCTGGAGATGTACCTGTACCTGTAATTGCCTCTGTTGTAGATGATGGGAGAGAAGATTGTTTGTCTTTTAAAGCTTTTTCAAGCTCTTTTTCTGTTTCAGTCAGTTGCTCATTCATTTTCAAGAGCAACTCCATCATTTCTTCTTCAGAATTCTTCTTTATTACTTCTTCAGTTTGAGGATGTCTGGAGGCTGGCAATTTCAACTGCTTTCTCAAAGCTGCAATGTCATCATCTTTTTTCTTGATTAGAGCTTCTATACCTTTGACATCCTTTGGATTGTGACCTAATCCAATAATTATTTCCTCCAATTTTTTTATCCTGTTGTCTTTGGCTTGAGAAGAAGCCTTTTCAAGCTGCAATTGTGTACTAGTGTTCTCCAAAGAATCCTGTAACCTGTGAGCTGCCATTGCCTTATCAGTCAAAGTAGAATAGATCATTTCACCAGTCCGCTTATGTAACTAAATCTGATCTAAAGGATGAATATCCTTTGCTAAGACTTCAAAATTTGTTCTGATATAATCTGCAGTTGTTTGAGGTTGCTGCACTTTGGGTTTGAAGTGACTCATTATCATTTTGCCTTGCTGAATGTCATAAGCTGACATCAATCTTTCTTGATTCTTAGGAGCCATTTTCAAATATTGATTATAAACCTGGATTCTTAAAGGATTGTTCCTGGCTTTTATATTGATAAATGTCTTCTTTATATCTCCTGCATCTTTAACTGGTGTTTTGAAATAAGATATTTCAACACTCTGTTGCTTTTGTAGCTCTTTCCTTTGTGAGGTAGTGGATGCTCCACTGACTGTACCTGTTTGTTGACTGCCCAATTGTTCTTTTCCTTGACTATCGAGGATTTCATCAATAGATTCTACTTATGGAGGAGTATTCAATCTCTGTCTCTTGGCCTGAGGCTGTTGTGAAGATCCAGTGAGAGGGGTAGCAACTTTAGCATCTCTCTTTTTTCCCTTTTCTAAATTTAATGGAGTCTGCAAAATTGACATTTCTACTGGATTGGTTTGAACAGAAGAAACCTGTACTTGATCCTGTCCCTTGGAAGTTTGAGTTTGTTCTGTCATATTGAATGTTTCTTTAACTTGTATATCAACCTATTTCTCTTTTCCCTTAGATGATACTGCAATGTTTTCTTGTAACTTCTGCTGATAAATTCCAGCTGAGGAAGGACCAACCTCTGATCTTGGTACCTGTGCAAAAGAGTCTAGGTCAAGCATATTTTCAAGATCTTTCATAACATTGTCTACATTGACCTGCTCACTATCCTGCTCTATCAATGTTCCTTCTATCCATTCATCTGTATTAGCATATTTTTCAATCTCTGGGATTCTTTGATGTATGTATGGTGCTGATTCATTTTTCGTTCTTTTATCACAAATGAAGTTGAATGGGTCATAAGACACCCAGTAGAAACTCTTTTGTAATTTGAAACATTCTTCTAATATATTTTCAGCTTCTTCTCCTGCATCCCTAGAGTTACAGATAAATGGACCTAATTGACTTTTGATCCGGAGTTGAGCCTTCTTTTTTGCATTACAAAAATGAATTATATCAGAGTTGTTCATCTGCCTGAAATATTCTAATGCAAATATTCTCATGGGGACATATTTTGGCAATTTGAATGGACATAATTCACATCCATATATTCTGACTTCTGTGTGATTTTGGTATAAGTACCAATCACCAACTTTGTATTGTTTTGAGAGCTGTAAAGTTTTCTTGATTTCATTGCTGAGTCTTGGAGGAGAAACTCCTGTCAACAAGGTGGTTGCAGGGTGTATAAAAAGATCAATGAACTCATTATAGGAATATGGAGAATCTCGAGAACTATGAGTGATGGCTGACCAAAAGATAATAGACCTAGGATTCCCTTGGGAATCAAGCTTTTTGATATAGAAAGGAAAATTTTCTGACTGGTAATAGAGCATGAGATGGTAAATGACAGAAGAATACTTGAACACTTTCTCATTCTCTAATCTCATGAATTGATCATGGATTTTTTCTGCAATGTAGGCTGCAAAGTCATACTTGACAGCAGGAGGCTGTCCAGGGGTAAAAATAGACAATAATACTAAAATTAAATGGTCAACATATTCACTGGTATTAAAGCCCATTATAAAGGATATCATCTCCAAAACAAGTCTACCCTCTTCAGTGAAAAAAACATACCCATAAGGGGGAGGGCCTTTAGGCTGATGATCAGGCAACATAAAGGTCTGACAGATGTGGCTTAATTCTTCATTGGAAAGTTTGGTGGATTTCTCAAGTAATTCTTCCAAGGACAGGGGAGTAAGGGCTTGATCAGGTTGAAAATGCAGCATCTCATTGATAGACTGGGCAGTAATTTGGAAAAGGACATCTTGATTTGGGGATAAGACTGCTCTCTTGTTAGGATCATAGTTTGCATGGAAAAAAAGGATTATCTCAGGGAAAATATGGACAGAGGGAAAGAGGTACTTGGGAATATTAGATTCGCACAACCCAATCATATCCAAACCATTCAAATAATTGTCTCTGCAGCGACAAAAAATTCGAAGAGGGCTTTCACTAAGAGCTAGGTCTTTAATTTGGAAATCTCTGTCAACTAATGATAAATAATCCAAGTATCTATGAGGGGCGTTCAATGGGGTGACATTTAAAGCCACAGGAACTTCCATTTTTTTTTCTTGTGGATTCAAAAATGGAAATTCGGCTTATGGTGAAAAATTGAGCATAATTATAGATTTTGGGGATTTAATTGCGGTTTTTGGGAACTCAGCGAGGCCAATTTAGAATCTTGTTTGAGTTTTCTGTATAGAGTTTTTTAAACAAAAACCAAGATTCTAACGGAGTTCAGTGGAAATTAGGGTAAATACCTGTTTTTTGGAGATAACAACGATTTGAACAGGTACTGGTTAAGGCGGACAATATTGTGAGAAGCTTTGATTGCAATTCTCTTCGAAAGGATAATAGTTGGCAGACTTCAACAGTTGGAATTTAAATTTTTCTGT
Source organism: Pinus albicaulis (assembly GCA_034641835.2). Taxonomy (NCBI): domain Eukaryota; kingdom Viridiplantae; phylum Streptophyta; class Pinopsida; order Pinales; family Pinaceae; genus Pinus; species Pinus albicaulis. The sequence continues at coordinate 1,936,904,087 of CM076578.1, forward strand.
GTGGGAGTGTAGTCGTTCACTGTGGAGGAAAAAATGAAAAAGACGCGGGTTGTTCGGTCTTATTCGCAAAGTCAACAGGGTGGCGGGATTTTTTATTAATTCATGGAATGACATCAGCACGTACGGGAGATGAGTCATGGGAAGGCAGGTGGTAAGCGGTTTTTTCCGCATCGCTTTTGAAGGAAGGCGATATTGAGCGGATGGGCAGTGATTCCTCAGAATGAATGACACGTGGTCAGGGTACTGTTTAAAAACCACTGGCATTTCGTGAGTTATTGTTCGGATAGGGGATGGCCAGCAGAATTATCAACAGCCGTTGATCTTGGAGCAGGTGATCAAACGGTGGTAGGGGCGTGAAGTTGACGGGGAGTTAATAGGAGGGCCCAACGCAATTTATTATCAATTAATCATTTCGGGAGTGTTTTGATTGGCGGGGGTCGGTTATTAACTAATCATAAGGATTAATTAATCCCTTGTACGATGAGGCTCGGGGGTAAAAAATGCGCGCGGGATGGGTTACTTTGAATTTTAGTTTAAATTAAACTTCGGGTTTTATTTTTTGTTTCAAAAATATAAATGATACGTTTAAAAGTTTTTTCATAGATTTTTTTATTATATGATAAATAAACCAACATGATTAACTTACCATAGGGGCGAGAATATTTATATAAAGATATGTTTAGCCAAAGGGTTTGTAGAGTAGGTAATTTATTTAATCACATGGGATTTATTAACTTTGGCTAAAATCATAATACATGGGTTTTTGGGATATTATATAAAAGGAATTATAATTAATAGGAGAAGGTCATTTCTATAAGGAGTTAATAAATAAAATCAAGGTTAATATGGAAAGGGACAATGTAAACTCAAAATACATTAATATAACTAAGAAAGTGAAGATTTAAAAGAAAATTGCATTATAATCACTTCATCACTTAGACTTAGGATAAAATGTGATTTCGAGGGTTTTTTATGAAATATGTCATGATTTTCCTAAGTAAAATGGGATTTTACTTAGGAAAAGAATTTTTGGAAGTAAATGAGTGTGATGATGAATGATTTTAAGTACTTAGGTTTTTTCCAATTATTGGGCCGAGGGTCCGGTCCCTCCAAAAGTCAAGGAAATGCCTTGAGCCCCTTTAATTTTCAAATACCTTAGCACTTAGGGGAAATTAGTGAAATCTTTAGGGAAAATGAGAGGGGAAATTAATAATTTTGACTTTGCTCTGCTGTGAACTTTTTCCAATGTAGTATCTGCCTTTGCACTTGTGATGAAAGTAAAATTGAACACATTTAGAACCATCATTCATCACATGCAATCTTGCAACAACATCTACCTACCCTACTTACTTTACCCTACCATTTTGTCTTCTTTATTAGGGTGCACTTAGACTGGCAAACCCTTATCAATCTTCTTTTTCTTTTACATGGAAAACCTATCTAAGTCTACACTTATTACATCTAAGGGCTCAGATTAAACTGTTGAGCACCTTTTATTAACTCTACCTATCTACTTATCTGCCAAGATTAAACTGTTTGGTCAGATATTTATTCTTTATTCTACAACATGAAATTGAAAAATGAATGAGTCAAGTTTAAACAGTTTGACTCTTCATAAATTGTGGCAAAAGTTTGACAAGCTGCACACAATTTTGTTTATTACATCAGAGCAAAAAGTAGTGGCATTTAGACTTGCACACTTTCCTTGGCCTTTCTTTTGGTGGGGTTCATTTTCTTTCACTTTTTTGGCCAATTTTATTTTTTTCACCCTTTGATTTTTCTTTTAGGGTATACCCTCTTTACATTTTTTAAATTTTTTGATTTTTTGAATAATATGGAACACCTTTGCAACAAGAAAAAGGTTTGACATATTGCATAGTTCAACAAGTCAATCATGAAAAATGACACCTATTGGTATAGGAGTCTAACACCCCTCATCAATCATGAAGCTCCAAGTGACAACCCTAATCTGTCCAACATCCTTTACAATACATGCGATGCATAAAGATAGATGGTTCTTCCCATAAGAGAAAGACTCCAACTCACAAAGTATACCTCCATCCATTGCTATATGAAGTAAAGTGAGGCTTTTCATGCCTCCATTCTTAACCCTGTTGGCCTTGTTGGATCTAAGCATCATACCAACCTTGTACAAAAGAAGAAGTAGAGAAATATGGCTAGAAAAAGATGTCAAACTATATTCTCCCAATAGTAGCCAACGTAGCAATGCTTTCTGTTGCCACACCACACCATCAAGATACCAACTATGGTGTCCATACTCTCCAAGTAAGAGCTATCGGAGGAGTGCCTCTTGCTTCCATCCTCCAACACTATCATGATAAGTAGGGGAGTATGTAGGACCAAATTCCCCTAATAAAAGCCACAAAAAAAAGATATCTTGCTGCCTCTTTACATCATCATGTGAATCATGGAGTAACAAGAACATACTGAAGGACATATGAAATTTCATATCAGCCCAATACAAACAAACTCCATTATCACATATCATGAGAGTATTATTCCATATTAAAAACAATACAAAACACATAGACATGGGAGATATCATGTTATGGCCAAAATCTCTCAACCAAAATAAACATGCCTCCTTCTGCTTCATTCTATCATTGATACACAAGACATGAGTCAAGGAAATATGAGCCATTGGGTGGTAACCATACTCACCAAAGAGAAACCAACGTAACCATGCCTCCTTCTTCATTACATGAGTGCTTTTCAGGGCATGGATAAAAACATAGGAGCCTTTGGGTAGTAACCAAACTCACCCAAGAGAAACTAGCATAACCAAGCTTCTTGCTGGCCCATGTCATATATCTGCAAGTGGTCATGCAACCCCTTGCTTATCATCCTCATTGTTACACAACAATTTGTCACTGTTCCTGCAATCCCCATCCCGAACATTGGAGGCTAATTTCTGTGACCAAAATAAAGTTTCATGCCTTGAAAATACCATCATTGCATCCCTTGCCATGAGTAAAATATTCCTTCTGTTGACAATTTCCTGAACATAACACCAAAAACACCTATTTTTTCCTTGGCGTTGGTGTTACAGGAAAAATGACCTCCTCATCAGCTCAGAGGAGAAGGTAACATGGAAGGAAGAAAATGACCTATACAAGACCCATTTTGGCCAAGGTAATGCACCCCAGAAAGAACTAGGCCGAGTTATAACACACCTAAGCCATGCAAAGGAAGCGTTAGTGCCTAGGGTAACGCTTTGTCTTGCCCAAGGAGTAGGGTTAACCATGTTTAAGTGTGAAAAGGGAAATATCTTGTGGAAAAATGACTGGCAATTCTGGCTTTCTCTCAAGTCCGGAGAAGACCCCCAAGTGCATGTTATGACTTACCACTTGTGGTGCTCCTATAACTCTTGGGTTGACGATTCCATCCGACTCCGTCTTTTCCAACGGAATCTTACTGGTGTCGCTACAAAGTGGTACATTGAGCTATCTCGTGGCATCTTTCAAGACTTCAACTCTCTCACCATGGAGTTCCTTATGCGTTTTCAATTACCGGTTCGTTATGAGACTGGGACACACCTCCTCACATCCTTGAAATAGGACCCAACTACTCATATCTTAGATCATATTCATGAGTGGAGACGTCATGGTCGCTTGATTAAGTTTGATATTCCTGATTAGCTTCTAACTGATTGGTTTGCTACCTCCTTTTTCAATCAGATTTCCAAAGACATAGCTATGGGAGCATGTGTAACTGAGGAACAAGCCATTGCTCCTGCCCAGTACCTTGATCTTGTGTATTCTAAGTTTGGCACACTATATGATATCTTGCCTAATGCCCCTCGACCTATAACTTCTAAAGCACCGACGACCCCATCCACTGACAATATTATTGGTTCCATGTATTAGACTTCTTAGAAGTCTTCTCCTTCAAATCCTGGGAAGAAAAATTCTAATCCTTCCAATGATGCTGCTTCTCAGCCCACTCCGAATCGTGGTAAAACTGCGGACGTCAATGTCATTCAGGCCAATCCAACGAATACAACTTCCAAGGGGAAAAAGAAGGATAAAGGTAAGGCCAAATTCGATACCCTGAAACCAGATTCATCCAAACCTCGTGTTGATGATGGTTCACAGCGCAAGCTAAAGTAACGTTGTTTGATCTATGACGAATAGCACTATACCAAGGACTATCCTCGACGGGCCGAAGTAATCAGATTTCTCAAAGGCACCCAGGGAACTATGACTATTCTTAAAGAACCTTTTCCATCTCAGTAGACCTAGATGGTAGAGAAACCTCAGTCCTTTACCCCATTTGGCTCTCAGGTGTTCATGATGCATGGTTCTGCGTCCGTTTTTATTGCTACTCGATCGAAAGATTATAACGAATCACATGATGCAACGAGGAAAGAGATCACTGATGGTCCTTCTCCTCCACCTGCTTATGGCCCTCTTCAGATTTAAAGGCCCAGTATTGAGCCCGTTGTACGGCCACCTTCTAAAGGTGTACTCCACAAGTCTTCTTACAATCCAAATGTCCGTGCCACTCAAAATTACATTATTGTTGAGGATTTGGCTCAGGCACCATCTTCAATGTCTGCATTAGAAGTACTTCAGAGTTGTCTATCTCAATGGAAAGATTTTTTATCTGCGATTGGCAGGGTTGATCTTGCTGATACTAGCCTTCTCGATTTCAAGTTAGAGAATTTCGTTCCATGACTCCCACATCAAATTACACTCATTATACAAGTTGTCATTAATGTTCTTGATATCCATCAAGAAGTTGTGGATGAAGGTGCGTCTACGTGCATCATGTCATCTTCTTGCTGGAAATCCATTGGTTCTCTGGCCTTGAATTCATCACCAAATGCCCTTGAAGCATTTGATGGAAGGGAATTAAAACCTTTAGATGTTCTCACTAGTTTACCGATTACCTTGAAAGGGAAGATAGTCAATGTCGAGGTAGAAGCAGTTAATGCCAAGCTCAATTACAATATCCTCCTCGGTCACAGTTGGACTCACATCATGCTATGAGTTATGTTCACTCTCTTTTGTGTCCTGAAATTCCCGCATCAAGGAAATATTGTTACTGTTGATCAATTTTCATTCTTCACTACTTCTTTTGAGAAAAACGTTCTGTATGTGGATGAGATTCCTACTCCCTACGAGAGCGTAGGGCTGAGACTTTTCAAAGATCTTGCCCTCATCGGTATTTTTCCTCTTCCTCCATCCAAAAATGTTCAGATCAATATGATCTCTCGGTCTGATGACCCATGGATCATCCCTTCGCCTGAATAGATAGATTATTCTGGAGATTCAATGCCTCTAAGTCCGATTGAGATTGATTAACATGAAACTGTGTAGCTTGATTATAAAAATTTGAATAATAGCTGGAGTTATTATACCGAGATTATCCGATTTTTTTTCATTTAGCTGCTCCATATTTTGCGCTCTGCAATAGAGCATCAATATGCGGAAATAGGCACGTGTACGTAAAAACATAATCAAGCACACATATAACACAATATGTAATGGGGAAAGCTTACAGCTAAAAACCCCCAACTATCTGTATATTATAATGATAGAGAACATGTAACAATACACAGCACAAACTCCTCACAAGTATCTAGTATTATCTCCAATTGTTACACACAAAACAGCTCAGATCTGAACAAGTCACAGGTTCAAATCTCCTCCACTGTTTGCCTGCCTCTACTGCGCAATCCAAGATGAGAATGAATTGGATCCAAGTTCGAATCCCCTTGGCTTATACTGCGCAATCCTCATTGGAAATCTCAATCAATGTGTGTGCAAATATCATGCACATCTATAGTCACAACTGATAGTAGACTCACCCTTTCACCCACCTCTAACACTGGTCTCCACTGAACTGTCCATGCATTGCAGTTAACTGATGTATTCTTTAGTTGATTTATGAGTTAACAATTAGTGAATTAATTAATAATTAATTCATACCACTCATCACTAGTGTATTTATCAGTTAGACTAAATACAACTAGTTCAACTAAGTTAAACCGAACACAACTCCATCAACTGTCTCATCAACTCCACCAAACTCTGCCACATGAGTTCTAACTGAAGTCAACCATGCAATAGCTCAACCAAACCCTAGGAATAGCGTAATTCCTTCTGTCAGCTGCATGTGCCACATCCGTAGCTTGAACTGAAGTGCTCCAAGAGGATAAGATAATGTTTATAGTCCAAACATTATTAAGAGCTAATAATATTCGACTGATCTATTTTTAGACTGGCAGTCTAAAAATAGACTCCGCCCAGTATGTCTAAAAATAGAGGTCCATCTATTTTTACCAACTTGACCAACCATCCATAAATAGCATCCCGCAACTCATAGACCATGATCCATATGTCTAAAAATAGACATAGTCTAAAAATAGACTTTGCGACAAAAATCACCTGTGTGGCCCCCCACCTAGTTTAGGTGATCACTTTCCAACTAGGATTAGGAAATATGTTTCAGGATGCCTCCTTCACTATTTCTTGTTGCAATCTTCAACACTCCCTCTCAACAAGAAAGGACTATCTTTGCATGCGACATGCAACTCCATGCATTCACCCTGCAACCTTCACAAGTGCCATGCAACTCCATGCATCTGCTCTGCAACTCCTTTGAAACTGAATAGGCTCCAACAACTCAATCAATCTGATGCATCTATCATCAAAGTCTTCAACTTCTGCTAATACCAACTACACATGTCATCAGGAACCACTGCGCTGTTGAACTCTTGCACCCATGCACTCTCCACTTGCTGTCAACTCTCATCCGCGCTCCAGTATCCGACACTGTCACTTTGATCTGCCTGCATCAATACAACTGATCATGCTACTGCTGCGCTGTGGGCACCTCGTAGCCAGGTTCAATTCATGATATCCACACCATCTCATGAATCCTGCCCAAAAATCTCCTCTTGGGATTACTCATGCATGTCGCCCCACCTCTCACCTGGTGGTATAGTTGCATGCACTCCCTCTGCCCATCTGGCATGAAATTTCTCTGCATGAGTGGTTTCTCCCACTCCATGATCCTCATCTTGTGGCTACTCCACATCCCGAGGTTCACTATTACCTGCATGCAAAACTTGCTCCCTCTCAAGCATCAATTGCATGTCTTTCTTGCACTTCCCAACAATAGGAAGCTCCATAGACATCCCATCTACTTCAAGTCTGTAGAGATTCTTTGCTCGAATCCCAACCTTCTTGACTTGTCTTGTTGCCTTGTGCCGAAGGAAAACTTTTCCTTCACTGAAGACAACTTCATACCCTTTATCCTCTAACATTGCGACTGAGATCAAATTCTTCTTTAAACTTGGAACATGCACTACATCTTGTAAAAGAATGAGTTTACCTGACTCCCTCTGAAAGGTTATGGTACCAATGCCGGTCGCATTGTATCATCCATTGTCGCCCAACTCAACATGCAACTAGAGATCTTTCTCCACCAAGTCACTGAAAAGATTCACATCTCTCGTCATGTGAAAGGAAGCGCCACTATCAAAATACCACCCCGATCCCAATGCACTAGACACCATGCATGCGATCAATGAGAAGTCCAGCTCAAATTGCGAGGCAAGAGCCTCACCAGCTGCAGCTCCAGCAGCCTGCTTGTTCTTCTTCTTCCGTGGACAATTCGTGGCGTAATGTCCGTGATCGTGACAGTGAAAACACTTCACTTTGGACATGTCACGCTCTTTACCATCCGCACCGGATTGAGAAGCATTCTTCTTGCCCTTCCCCTTCCTTGCTTTGGCAACCAAAGCGCAATCCTCTTCATCAGATGCCTTTGATGAAGATCCATCCCTGGTACTCCGCCTTATCTCCTCTTGTACAAGATCTGACCAAAGTCGCTCCCATCCTGGCAGTTTCTCCCGACCATTGACAAAGTCCTCGTAGCTATGCCAACTCTTCAGAAGCCCAAGGAGAGCCAAGCTCACCAAGTCTTCTTCATCCACACTAACTCCTACACTCCCAAGCTCATCCCTGCAGTGGACAAACTTTGTCAAGTATACCGGAATAGTGTCATTCTTCTCCATCTTTATTTTCCTGAGTTTATCCTTGAGCGCCAACTTCCTCTAGTCGCTCTTGCTTTGGAATAAATCTGTCAACGCTTTCCACATCAAATATGGAGAAGCTTTACCATGCAGGCTGGATACAATGTGATCCTTCACGCCCTCCAACAGAATCCTTCGACACCTTACTGTCTTCTTTTTCCAAGCCTCAACCAAGGCTGCATCGCTAGGATTTGGAACTTCAACATCTATGAACTCCTTCAGCCCATTGTCATCGAGCACCGCCTCCATCCTATCTCTCCATGCAATATAATTCGAGCTACCTTCAAGAGCATACTCTAATCGCAATCCTTGATAAGACATTTTGACTTCGACACCAAGAAAACACTGCTGCAAATTCGAATTCCACCAGCTCAAAACTCAACCGCTTCTGATCTAATGTGAGAACAATGTATTTCTAGCACAGAGATCGACTGTAGGGGCATTTACTGGATATATCACCTTTCAAAGAAAGGATGGATCCAGAGGCTACCTGTCCCGCTTACAGACTCTATCTACCGAAATAAATTGTAATCATTGTAATAGATCTGATGATCAATTTCGCTCTGATACCATGTAGAAATTTGAATAATAGCTGAATTATTCACCGAGATTATCCTGATTATACACTATTTAAGCTTCATGCATAATATAGAACCTATTCTACAATTGATCATCAATATGCGGAAATAGAAGTAGTCGCATGCGCACATTAAAACATAATCAAGCACACATATAACACAATATGTAATGGGGAAAGCATATAGCTGAAAACCCCCAACTATCTGTATATAATAATGATAGAGAACATGTAACAATACATAGCACAAAGCTCGTCACAGCTCTCAACACTATCTCACATGCTACACACAAACTAGCTCAGATCTGAACAAGTCACAGGTTCAAATCTCCTCCACTATTTGCCTGCCTCTACTGTGCAATCCAAGATGAGAATGAATTGGATCCAAGTTCGAATCCCCTTGGCTTGTACTGCGCAATCCTCATTGGCAATCTCAATCAATGTGTGTACAAATCTCATGCACAGCTATAGTCACAACTGATAGTAGACTCACCCTTTCACCCACCTCTAACACTGGTCTCCACTGAACTGTCCATGCATTGCAGTTAACTGATGTGTTCTTTAGTTGATTTATGAGTTAATAATTAGTGAATTAATTAGTAATTAATTCACACCACTCATCACTAGTGTATTTACCAGTTATACTAAATACAACTAGTTCAACTAAGTTAAACCAAACACAACTCCACCAACTGTCTCATCAACTCCACCAAACTCTGCCACATGAGTTCTATCTGAAGTCAACCATGCAATAGCTCAACCAAACCCTAGGAAAAGTGTATTTCCTTTTGTCAGCTGCATGTGCCACATCCGTAGCTCAAACTGAAGTGCTCCAAGAGGATAAGATAATGTTTATAGTCTAAATATTATTAAGGGCTAATAATATTTGACTGATCTGTTTTTAGACTGGCAGTCTAAAAATAGACTTCGCCCAATGTCTAAAAATAGAGGTCCATATATTTTTACCAACTTGACCAATCATCCATAAATAGCATCCCGCAACTCATAGACCATGATCAATATGTATAAAAATAGACATAGTCTAAAAATAGACTTTGCGACAAAAATCACCTGTGTGGCCCCCACCTAGTTTTGGTGATCACTTTTCAACTAGGATTAGGAAAGATGTTTCAGGATGCCTCCTTCACTGTTTCTTGTTGCAATATTAAACACCTTTGTCACTTGATCATGCTCCTTTGAGCGTGTCTCTTGATGCTTACTCTCAATCCCCTTGGCTCAGTGATTCAGATTCGTCCAATCCCTTGAAAGAGATATTTCCCTCCGATGAAGCCACAATGGAAACTATATCTCTTGAGGATTTTCCGTGGGATGATGCTCATCATTGTTCCTCGTTCATGCCCGGCATCAGGGCCATGTCTATGTGTCTTGAGAGGTTTTCATCTCAAGTTCCTTCTCCTCCGCTTCAAACACCTATTCTAACACATGAAGTTTTTACAGAGAGTAACTTGAGTATCATTTTTCAAATGATGCCTATTGAAATTTCCGTCAAACCAGGAATTGTCGAGAACATCCATCTTGGGGTCACTTGTTCTTCCGATGAAGTTCAGGGTTATACTAGCCTTTTCCGCAAGTTCCGCAACATCTTTACATGGTCCTATGAAGAAATGCCTGACATCGATACTAGTATAGTGGTGCATGAGATTCCTACCTACCTTGGTTCGAACTCTGTTCGTCAGCGCCTTTGTCCTGTGCACCCCGAAAGGCTGCCGCTATTAAAAGTGAAGTTGAAAAACTTCTCAACGTTGGTTTCATCTACCTGATTCCCTTGACAGAATGGGTGTCCAAAATTGTCCCTATAGATAAGAAATAGGGTACCATTCGAGTCTATGTTAATTATTGTAACATCAATTGGGCCTATCCTAAGGATAATTATCCTACTCCCTTTATTGATCAGATCATTGATGACTGCACTGGGAGTGAGATATTTTCTCTCATGGATGGATTTCATAGCTATAACTACATTAATATTCTCCTGAATGATCAGCATAAGACTCCCTTCATCTATCCTTGGGGTACTTTCACGTATAAGAAACTCCCTTTCGGCTTGAAAAATGCTGGGGCCACATTTCAGCGAGCGATGTCGTACACTTTTCACAATATTAAGCACATCATTTAGCCTTATCTGGATGACCTTCCGGATCATTTAGCTAAGCGTAAGGACCATCCTGACCATCTTCGTCAGATATTTCTTCATTTTTGATGCTATAACGTCTGGCTAAATCCGCACAAATGCGTCTTCTACGTCGATTCCGACAGACTCTTAGGGTTTATCATGTCCATAGATGGGATTTGCCTTGATCTGCTCAAAGTTGAGGCTATCATTAATCTCCCCTCTCCATCTTCACTACATTAGCTGCAGAGTCTATAGGGGAAGGCTAATTTTCTATGACGTTTTATACCTAACTATGCCAAAGTAGCTAAAGGATTCTATTGGCTAGAGGGGTCCTGACCCAGTTCGGAGCTCAAGGTTTGCCAACAAACCCTTATACTACTGTCCCTTTCAGCAGTGACCTGCTTGCGCAGGTGAAAGTCTCACCCGAAGTAATATGGGTGGGTGCTGGAACCAGGTTTTCGCACCCTGAGAAAGGATAGGTAAGGCAATCAGAGCTGCGTTAGACCCTGTGATCCCTAGATTACCTTGTTCTGCATAGGGACAATTAGGTCATGATTCGCATCCACGTGTGCTAGATCTATAATTATATGCTTTCATGACAGTAGCACAGTATTGCATAACAGAACAGAACAGATCCAGATACATAAAACACACTTACACAAATCTTCGCAGCTTAAATATAGAAAGTACACAATGCAGTAATTACCAATGATTCACACAAAGAGTACTCACAGATTCAGTTCTCTATCAACCTTTCTTATTCAATCATTCATCAATTCCTTCTTACGGTTCCCTTCCCAGCTTGTACACACAACAGTGGGGTCTGCACACAGCTAGACTTGGATCTCCGCGCACACAGCCAGTAGGAGTCCTTTCCCCAAAACCCAAACAGATAGATTAAACCACAATTCGCATCAATAGCTCTTAATTTCCTACTTTACAATACAAAAATGTTTCTCTATTTATAATAATCTAGCCTAGAATTTCCTATGGTTTGCAAACCGTGGTTTTCGGACCCCTGGTTTACCCTTTTACCCATTACAATGCTTTCAGGGCTTTGACTTGCCCCAAAACCCCTCCACTAGATTAAATCTAATCAAAAGTATTCAAAATGGACAAGTTTCGCAGCTCGTAAGAGACCCTGTTCCAATATTCCCCCAACACAATATTGTGACTCGTCCTGAGTCACTGTGGTGGTGTAGCCTCGATTTGCGCATGCAGGGTATCAAGAGCACGGGAGAGCGGAGGGAGCACTTCCTGACTCTGACAAGAGCTCGATGTGCAATTTTGACAAGTGTCAGGGAGGCAGGGCCATCTGGAGCTACGGTAACCTGTTCTAACATCCGGTCGAGGTGCATATGAGCATCCTGGGAGAGCTGGAGGGTGGTGTCACCCCATGGTTTCAGTCGTTTCCTAACGACATGCTTGGCACGGCGAAGATTCACAATCATGTCCATGACAGCCAGACATTGCGCAGAAATGCTGGAGGGCAAGGGAGCTCTGATCTGATCGAGAGCAGCTTCCACTTGCCGCAAGTCGTCCTATATATGCTGAAGCATAGGATGATACATGACCGTCGTCTAGAGCTGCGTAGCTGTTACACCATTTTTTGGTCATCTAACCTATTATCATTAGATGGACCCAAGTACATCATGTAAGATCAATTTTACTCCAAGTAAAATTGCTTTCACTATGAAAATAACTTAGTAAATCACCTTTATTAAGTTATTTGTGGTCTAAACAGGAAACCCCATAAGGAAATATTAAATAAATATATATATTTTTTATTTTCCTAAATAAATAATTAGTTAAACAATAGTTTAATTAATATTTCTGGTTATATTTAACCCAAAACAAAGAAATTAATTAGATAAATCATTATTTATCTTATTGTTTTCTAAAGAATAATTGTTTAAATCTTATTTAAATAATATTCTTTGTTAAATATGACTAATTCACCATTAAATAATTAAATAAATCATTATTTATTTGATTATTACTCAACCATATCCTTAAAATGATAAATAAATCATTTATTTATTTATTATTACTTAATCACATCCTTAAAATGATAAATAAATCATTTATTTATTTATTATTACTTAATCACATCCTTAAAATGATAAATAAATCATTTATTTATTTATTATTTACAAATAAGAGGATTTGACTCAAGTCAAATTCCTTTTCCCTCCAACAAATATAATAAAATATTCCATAAAAGTTGGATCTAGATTTGGTTAATAATATTTTAATTATGCACCAATCTCTAGACTAACTCAATATTTTGTTATAAAAAGAAGGGTTTTCCCATTCATTTGTCACCTTTTGTTTCCTAAAGATCACTCTGGATCTCAACTCTTGGTCTGGCTATTGATCCATTATCATAGCCATATTTTTCCATTTTTGTCTGGGTTTTCTACACCATCAAGAGAGAGGAATTCTAAATCTGAAGTGCTGAGGACTTACAAGAACCCATCCGATTGAGGAGAACAAGGAACACCCTCTTGTGTTTTCCTCCCAGGTGCCATTAATAAAAATTTCATTGGATATATTCTTGTCTTGTCTATTGGATCTATGGAGTAAATCTTATTTTTCTACTATTTAATGTCTTCTAATGCATAGATCTAGATTTTTGTAGCATTTTTCTTGATCATCTAATTGCAGATCTGAAGATATTAGTAGTCATTTATACTGTTAGGGTTGTTTGTTATGCGCAGCTAAAGTGGTCTTTTCTCGTACATCTCAAATCAAGATTCATACTAACAGTAGCTTCTTTGACCAATTGCATGCCCCACATAAGCTGCTCCTGAATAATATTTGTTGCTTCTGTGACCAAACTTTTGGAGGTATTTCACATTGCTATCGTGCAGTCCCGTCACGGTGGCGAACCTCTTACAACACTGCGGTGTATAATACTTGTAGCACTTCGTGAGGTAGCTATACCAAATCTATTTGTATGTCCGCAGTGGTTGGAGCATGATTGTTAATTAGGATAGTGAGAGGGAGTGAAAAAATATGGCTTTTGCTGGTCGGTAATCCGAGACTGTGGAGAAGTTGCAAGATATCCCTATATCTCAACATTCCTTCCTGGCGCAGGACTATCTGTGACCTGAATGTGACATTGTGGGTGGGGTACCATGAGAATAGCATACCCTCCTCTACCGTATCATCCGAGGCCATCCGGCTGGGTCTTGCAGTCACCCCTGGGGTGCGAAGGTCAGGTCCTCATATCGCGCGACTATGGTGCCTCTTCGTGAGGGGTTCACAGGAAATTCCATTTGCAGGAGGCCAATTACCAATCATTTGATCAAACTCGGCATTCCAAGGCCCTCTCAGTATGATGTCTGCGGGTGTGGAACAGCCAGAGACCGAAGCATCTGGCGGGTTAGGGACCACCATAGCAACAGAAGGGCAGGCATCCCAGAAAATGTCAATGATCCCCGTAAACCAGTCGTCAGATAACAGGGGCATGGTGTAGATACAATATGTAGCCTGTTGCAAAGTTATCCTGCTATTTGCACATTATCCGGAGCTATCTAATGGCAGAGCAACTCGTACGTGAAACTTACCATCAATTGTTCGAATCAAACTTACCATAATTGGCCGCATTGATGGCCTGCCGCCAATTTTGCGTAACTGTAAGGTTCCCTTCTTATCAAAGTGGGGTGGGCTGATGGTTGTTATTCATACCTGAGGTCTCTCCCATGGATCGCCAGACCTTGGATGACGCCTGCGTGCTGTTCGCATAGCCCGAATTAAGGTTGATGCCAGGTGTTTCGTAACATGGTTCAGGTACCAGTTCAGCAATTTGGCCACCAAACTTCTCGATCGGTGTGCTTCTTCCTTGGTTGGGACGTCCCCATTCAGTAGGGCTGCATCAAGCATCTTCATGCCATCTGTTACCTGAAGTGTTCGCAACTTATCCCAATTGCGCATGGGTTGGTGCAGTTCCGCAGTTGAACACAAGCCTAAGTTATTGGTAACCTGGTGAGCCTGTTCGGGCGGGGTCCTATTGCACCCTTGAATTTCGCATGTCAGCAAGTATCTGCATGGGTCTATTGATCTCGGGGCCCTCCTGTCAGCTAGGGTCCCCGAGCACAGGATCATCCTACTCCGGCATTTCTCTGGCCCTTGCGTGTCCCACCAACGCATAGGTGCTCCGCACAGGGTTAGCAGTAGTGCCCCTAGCCTGCATTCCTTGGGAGTTTTGTCTTCAAATAACTTCATAATATCACCCACGTTATCATGGTAGGGCAGGGCTCTTACCTTGGTAGAGATGCGGCGAAAATTCCTGGTGGTCCGAAGACATCGTAGTGCCGACACCTCGTGCAATCATCCTTGCCAGTTTTCCAGTTCCTGATCAGAATCGGAGAAACATTCATTGTCCTTTTCCCATCAGAGTACTTCTTCGACCATGGGGTTAACTTGATCTTCATCCCACGCAGTCAATTTGTAAATGTGATCTATTTCCTCCTTCTCGTAGGCTAGCTCTGTATACCGCACACCTTCTGCTGGATCTAGTGGTACTATTATGCACGTACCATTATTCTCAAACACCATGCTACGCTTTTTGAGATTGATGACACCCCCCATGTCTATAGCCCAGTCTAGTATGAGGAGTGCGGGGTAAGGATCCACATCTTCCACAATTTCTATGACTTTAAAGTCAGCTAGGACTTTTACTCCTACGATATCTACCATGACTTTTGGCAACCTTCTTAGAGGGATGATCTTCTATTGATTAACCCTGCGCAGCTGGATGGTGGACCATTTCAATTTAGGCTCTCCCATTCATTGCCATGTTTGCTTTGGTAATACTTTTACATCTGACCCTAGATTGAGAATAAATTGATCCATCTCGTAGTCACAAATCTGCGAAGTCAACTGCATTTCTCTTCTAGTGCATTTTTTATAATTGTATAGTTTGTGTACATCCTTGGTCTCGAGAATAAAACTGGGCCGAGTTGTGTAGGAATTCATTAATCATTGGAGGTTCTCTACGGCCTGTGGATTTCATAGAAGCTTTAGACATGCCTGCAAGAAGGGCTCAACCCCCTCCCCTATCTTGTTCAGCAGTTGTGTGGGTGATGCTAGTGATTCCTGTTCGTTGAAGTTCACTCCTTCCCGAGAGGCAAGCTCCTCCTTTGCTCCCTAGGTGATCATCCCGCTGCACGTCATGAATTTTACACTTGGATCTATATTTCTTAGCTCGGTTTTAACTCTTTGCACATACTGTGTAGGAGTGGGCTATTTTTCCTGCATCTTGGCTATTAAAATTGGGCAATCTTCCACCACATGGTCTAGCTATCTACAATACTTGCATGATGGCCTGGTGGGATTTGGACATTCTCTAGCGAAGTGTCCTATCTCTCTGTAGTTATAACAGATTAGCTGCTCATGTCCTCATCATGTGCTTCCTCCCTGACCTCCTCTGCCTCATGTTGGGGATCCTCCGAGGTGCACAGATGGTCTTGGTGACGCAGGGTCTGATTGTACCCTATATAAGTTCCCACGATCTATCATCAAGTCATAAGTACGACATTTCTGCTCATTGTGTCCTACTGATCGATAGAACCTGCACCATTGTTGCTTCAGTTCTAGGAAATACGCACCTAGCTGAGGGCAATGGTTTGTATCATTCAACCCTGTTGCACGACAGTCGTCACATCACAACACAAGTCCGGTTGAGCCTGGTCGTGATAGGATGGGTTCCCCACTTACTCCTAGGCATATCGGACTAGGTCCTCCCACCTACATGTAATCTGCCAGTAGCGGACACTGATCCTTCATGTGGCCAGATACCCGACATCGTATGCACCATAGATCCATGCGGCCATCATTTCCTTGCTCCTTTCGCAAGTTCTAAATTTCCATATGCATAGCCCCAAGCTGTTCCTAAATTTGTTGTACCCCTACCAACGTATCCTCTCTGGGTGTAGCTTCTAGTTTCATAGCGACTTCCATAGCTTTTTCCTCTGATTCAAAGGTTTGGTGACTCATTGGAATGCGCAAGTGAGGTAACAACATAGCGATGAACCATTCCTTATGTTTCCTATCATCATACTCGAATCCTCCTTCCCTGATTGCTCTTTTCAATCGATGATTGGCCTCCCACACCAACTCAAATGCACCTTGTTTAAAGTCCTTTACTTCTGCTACCAGCTGAGAGTAATGTTTTGGATTCCATAACTATTGTTTTAGAGCGTCTTTGATATCTTGAATAGATGCACTCCCATTCTGGGAAATGTATCTCATATACCAGTCTAGTGCCCTATCCTCGAATGCCAGGGATAGATGTTCCCTCTTCATCATATCGGTTGCCACATTCTGTGCAGTCCAAACAGAGTCTGCAACAAACCAAAATCGATCGATATCTTCATCCCCCACCCCCTTTAAGGTAGGTAATCTTAGGTGTGCAGCCAGATCGTTATTCAGCGGGGGTGGTGTTATGGGAGAGTTCTTACCTTTGTGCTGCCTGGGTGGCGGTGTAGCTGGGGGATCTTGCACAGCTGGTTCTTGCAATGGATTATAGGTGGATCTCCCCTTGTCAAGGTTGGTACGATAGTATTTACCACTATGCGTTGAGCTCCCATCTAGATCCGAGGTCATTTAGTCGGTATGACTACACAGAATGCTCTTTTCACACAATAATATCTTTATCAACAACGATAATGTCCTAAAAAATGTGCCCCGAAACCCTTTAATGAATCATCATTCGGCCTCAGAGTATGAGAAAAACTGATCAATGGGAAATTCTGTCACAAATCCTCCTAGCACACTATCCACCCAATGATCGACCGTGCGTGTGATAGTATTATTAGACCTCTCCAGCTGTTGAATCAACTCTAGGGTCCACTGAGTGACTCACTCATCCTTCCAGCACTTCTAGAACTCTACGATTCTGGCTAGCCACTCTTGAATCTCGATCGTAAATGTCACAAAGAACATTTCGTAGCTTTCTGTAAGAATGTACCTATTTTTCCACCTTTCCGCCGTTAAATTTTCACTGCGATTTTCTTTTACCGCAGATTCCTGGATCTACTTTTCGAACCAATCTTCGATTTCCTTTCTTTCAGGCTTCCAATATTTTCTTGTCATTACCTGATCCCTTTCTCAAGATTCTCCAGGTCCCGGCAATGGAACCATTTGTTAGCTCGAGGGGTCTTGACCCAGGTTCGGAGCTTAAGGTTTGCCAACAAACCCCTATACTATTGGCCCTTTCGGCAGTGACCTGCTTGCGCAGGTCAAAGTCTCACCCAAAGTAGTATGGGTGGGTTCTGGAACTAGTTTTCCACACCCTAAGAAAGGATAGGTAAGGCAAGCAGAGCTGCGTTAGACCCTGTGATCCCCATATTACCTTGTTCTGCGTAGGGTCAATTAGGTCGCGATTCGAATCCACATGCGTTAGATCTATAATTATATGCTTTCACGACAGTAGCACAGTATTGCATAACGGAACAGAACAGATCCAGATACAAAAAACACACTTACATAGATCTTCACAGCTTAAATACAGAAAATACACAGTGCAGTAATACCAACGATTCACACAAAGAGTACTCATAGATTCAGGTCTCTATCAACCTTTCTTATTCATTCATTCATCAATTCCTTCTTACAGTTCCCTTCCCAACCTACGCACACAATAGCATTTTCCACACACATCTGGACTTAGATCTCTATGCACACATCTAGCAGGAGTCCTTTCCCCAAAACCCAAACAGATAGCTTAAACCACAATTCGCATTAATAGCTCTTCATTTCCTACTTTACAATACAAAAATGTTCATCTATTTATAATAATCTAGCCTAGACTTTCCTATGGTCCGCAAACTGTGGTTTTCAGACCCCTGGTTTACCCTTTTACCAATTACAATGCTTTTGTGGATTTGACCTGCCCCAAAACCCCTCCGCTAGATTAAATCTAATCAAAAGTATTTAAAATGGACTAGTTTCGCAGCTTGTAGGAGACCCTGTTCCAACGAATTCACACAATTTCTAAAGCAGGGGGTCCCATTCCTCTAGGACGAGATTGCTCAGAAGTATTTTGACGCACTGAAGACGTTGCTCGTCAATGCTCCTCTGTTATGTCTTCCCAATTATCATCGTGATTTTCCCTCTATTTAGTTATTGATTTCAGAATGATTTCCATGGTTCTAGTACAAGATGATGATGATGGTGACGAGCATGTTATTTAATACCTCTCTTGTAACCTTCTTGATACTGAAACACGCTATGAACATGTCGAGAAGTTAGCATTAGCTGCGATTCAAGAATTTCAACGTTTTTGTCATTATATTCTGTTGCGTATTGTGACTATGATTTCTGAATGCAACCCCATGACGTACATATTGTCTCGAAAATTGCTGGGGCACAAATACTCAAAGTGGATTGTTATCCTCCAAGAGTTCGATTTGGAATTTATTACTGCCAAGTTGAAGAAATCATTAGTCTTTGTTGATTTGATCTTCTCCCTTCCCTTTGACTCTGCTCCATCTGGTTCTGACGAACGCATTCCAGATGATACACTTTTTCTGATTAGCACCCTCGATCCTTGGTACGGTGATATCATCGTATATTTTCAGACTTCTACTTTTAGATTTGAGTTGACGAAGGATGCTCACCGATGCATCTGCCATCAATCGAAACCTTATCGTACAGTTGGAGATACACTCTACCGCATCAGAGTAGATTCCAGTCTCTACTGGTGTTTGACTCTCGAGGAGGTTGAGAAATTTCTAAATGATTGCCAGTGGTGCCTGTGGCGGTCACATGTTTGGTTATGCCACTGCACAGAAGATTCTTCATGCTGGGTATTTCTAGCACTTTATCTTCAAGGACTGCATTATTGTTGTTCGTAAATGTCATGATTGTCAGATCTATCAACACAAGATGCACGTGCTGCCTACACATCTCCACCCTATCATTACCGTTGGTACCTTTGCAAAATGGGGCATCGATTTTATGACGTGTAATCCTCACTCAGATGGGAGGCATGCTTATATTATCGTATCTGTTGACTACTTCACCAAATGGGCCGAAGAAATGCCTACACTTTCCACCGATGGTAAGACAACGGCTCAGTTCATATTCGATCACATCATTTATAGGTTTGGTGTCACTCAAGGCATTGTTACTAATCATGGTTCCCATTTTCGGCATTATATGGTGGCAGAGTTGACTTCTAGGTTGGGCTTGCGTCACGACAGCTCAACACCATATTATCCTCAGGCCAATGGCCAGGTTGATGCTCTGAAAAAAAATTTTGTTACCATGCTTCAACGTATGATTGGGATCAAAAAATCCAATTGGCATCTCATGTTATTTTCGGCTCTCTGGGAATACCGAACCTCAGTCAAGGATGTGACCAGATTCACTCCATTCCATCTTGTTTACGATCTGGAATCTACCCTTCCGATTGAGTGTGAAATATCTTCACTCAAGTTGGCTGTTGAATTAATTCCCAACACTTCACTTGAAGAAGGGTGTCTTCTCTACTTAAAGAGGTTGGATGAAACTCGCCGCTTTTCTTCTTTGGTCATCGAGGCACAGAAGAAGTGGGTCAAATCCCATTTTGACTAGTCATTTTCCCCTCGCTCCTTTGTAGAAGGAAACCTCGTCCTTTGATACGACCAAGCTCATGATAAGCTAGGGGAAGGAAAATTTTAACCCATGTGGCATGGGCCTTACATCGTTAAACATGTTTTGAAGAATGTGGCCTATGAGCTCATTGATTACGAAGGTCATCCTTTAGATCAGCCCAGGAATGGGTTGTATCTCAAAAATTATTATGCATGAGTGATTCGTGCATGTTTTGTGTACATAGATGTTCTTTTCATTTTTGTACATTTTTCAGCTTGGTGTGTTTTGCGAGAGTTTTCATGCTTATTGGGTCATTTCTTATTGAGTAGATGTCTATTACCCCTTATGTTGATTTCGTGGATGGTGCTTCCAAACTTGTCTTTGGCAGCCTGGGTGATTTATGATCCTACTGGTGAGTTGATAAACCTACAAGGTGTTTTCCTAGGATGAACTACAAACAATGTCGCTGAATATAATGTTGTCATTGAACTATTAACCGAGGCAATTACCCTCGACATTAGTGCATTGGTTGTAAATCTAGACTCACAGCTTGTTGTTATTCAAGTTAATGGGCTTTATTCAGTTAGAAACCCTCACATTTTAAGATTGTATTTATGTGTTCGTTTGCTGGAAAGACATTTTGATTATCACATATCAACATATTCCTAGACAAATGAATGCATTAACTGATACAGTGGCTAACCTTGTATTGGATAGACATTTGCAAAATCTTTGAAATAATCATCACATGACAGACTCATATCAAATAGGAAAATATATGTATATATATATATCGAATGTTTGCATCAATGTGACCCGTAAGTTTCAAAAAATATGTGTGTTTCTGTTACATCCCGAGACATCACATCTCTAAAAAATATGCAAAAATAAAGCCCAGGTGTCTAACCGACATGATGATCATGATAGCATGTCACTGCCCTGACAAGCCACCTTAGCAAGAAGTGAACTCAATTTGACACCCCTACAATGTGTCTCTGATATGCACGAGGAACATCGTCGAATCACGCATAGTCTGGAACCCCATGGGTCATTCCCTACAAGTTGTGCAGGATCTCATCCTCCTCACCTTGAGGGGCAACATCAAAATCGTGAGGTAGTCACCTCCCTATTAGAGACATTCCTGCAGGACTCCCTGGGCCTACATCTGCAAATGCATGGATTAAGTGTTAGAACATACATACCAAAAAGAAAAATCATAATACTCATGAAAATTAAAACTGAGTCTTACCAAGTGCTTCATCCCAATCCTCTCCTTCTGGGAGTGGGAGGTCTGGATCACCAGTGAAATCTGTGCCAGAGTAGGGCCAGTCCTACATGACAATCAACTATCGGTGGAGCCATTCAAAGAAATCTGGTCTCCAGTACATCTGATGACCGCCCCCTGACCTTTTCATCAGAGCTGGCCATCGGGCCATCCGTGGTTCCAGTGCTGGTGGTGTTGGGGCTATCACCTCCTGATGCTGCAATATTGGTAGTCATTCTAGGATGAATGATACTAGGATAGACCCATAACCGAATTGATTCAATTTGGTCTTATTGCACTTTGTCAGTTGATGTTTCATATTTATTGTCACTTCCTCTTCCTAGTTGTAGATGGTCGGTGTCAATAAGTCTACAGCAAGAAGTAGCTATGTTTTTTTTCTTCGTGCGGTGCTTGTGATCCCACAGCTCATGTGATCATGTGTAGCACTACCTTCAGTGCTAAATCTGGGATAGTCTGGATGTCCACCTTCCCACTTTTTTATCCTCTCCGTGCCCCTGAACATACCCTATCAATTACCATGCCCATGCTCTCCATGGTGGGCCGGGTGCTGGTCAAGATTGGTGCTACACCCCTCCGTGACAGTCCTGTTATAAAATAGACATCTAAAGCATCAATCTCGAGCTCATGATCTCGAAGAATGAATTTTTCCTGATCCTCATCCCAGATACTAATCAAGTATTGCAGCAAATCTGGTTGAGCTCTAAGGCACGGTGTCATGAAGAACTTTTTTAATCCACAGTCTCTGAGAGCTTCCTTACATCTCTCATTATTCATGGCAATCTCGTCTTCTTCACTGTGTTCCCTTTCCTTCCACTTGATCACCATTTTTCCACTTTTTCACCTGCAAACATGTTCATATGGACATTATTTGCCAAATCCAAAGTTAAATTTTTTGAAATTTAGGCTTAATTACTTGCATTGTAAGTTTTAAAAGGTTTGCGTGGTTGGCGCGAGTCCATGCCCGAAATTCACGCCGACCGCCATGCCCTAGTTCTCACAATTTTCCCCTCAGAAATTAAAAATGAAGGTTGTCGATAATGAAATAAGGTTTAAACTGTGGGGAAGGATGTCGACTTTTAGCTGGAACAGACGAATTCGAGATTGGTCTGCTAGATTGCCCGCTATCATCGCCACAAAATCGCAGTGTAAAATGGGTAACTATTGCTCCACAAGAGACAAAAGTGAAAAGTAATTTTTTTTTACCATTTTTGGCATTTTATAACTTTTTAGAACCCTAATTAGGTTTTAAGACATGTTTTTCGATTATTACATTATGTTATTTCGAGAAATGGGTTGTACGTTTGTTTCTTGTGCTGCGACAGGTCTTTAATGAGATAGAAATGAAGTCACAAGTTGTATTTTATAATTTTTCGGACTCGGTAAAAGCACGAAAATTCACTGCTGGAGTCATCTTTCAACTCTTTTCTGACTCTCTAAAACTGAAAATATTGTCAAGACTCTTGTAATTTTGAACTCGTTAAATGGCCGCGAAATGATATCTACCTAGTATACGTTTACCCCTTTTTCAGGCTGGGATAGATTATTTACGAGAAAGGAATACCTTAGCCTATCATGACTAAGAGGTTATTTCAGATACTGTTTTTTGCCATTTTGGATTTGAGAGACTATTTACGAAAAGGGACATACTAGAGTTTTCTTTTCCGCTTCTTTTCAAACTCTCTAAATAGGAAAAGATGCTGAGTTCTCCCTTTTTCAGACTCATTAAACCCTGAAGACATCAGAAATCATCACCATGACGTTACTCAAGCTCCTCCTTCCTAGGGCTCGTAAAATGTACTAGGTTGGATTTTTCTGAAGGACAAACTTACAGCGCAAGCATATGTTATCCCCTTCAAGCTTGTTTTCAAAAATAATTGGGGTCCTCACCAGAAATGGTGGGGGAAAATTGAAATTAGGGGAATTTTGAAGTCTAAAATGGGCCTTCTAAGGAAATTATAAAATAATAGTGGAAATAATAAAATAATATTTGATTACATAATCAAATTTTAGAGGGAAAAAAGAAAAAAATACTTTCTCAACTCGTATTTTGAACTTATTCACACCAAACCTAAGCGTACTCGTTGGATGAAAAATTTAATTCCTCATCCAAGGAGTACCCATGTTGCATACTTTTGATGGACTTTTCTACACAAAAAATGAGAAATACATTAAAAAATGTGATTGCAATCACGTTTTTTTATTTATGTATTTCTCATTTTTTGTGGAGCAGGGTCCATCAAAAGTATGCAACATGGGTACTCCTTGGATGAGGAATTAAATTTTGCATCCAACGAGTATTCCTGCTCTAAATTTGAGTAAACCCTTAGGGATATAAGTTGAAAAAGTAGTTTTATTATTTTATTTCTTTTAAATATTTTTACTTTTTTACTCCAAAAATGGTGAATCAACCCCCATGGTTGAAATCATCATCTTGAATGCTATTGGTTCTTATAAATTTTATTTTAGTTGTACATTTTTCTTAGGAGGCCCATTTTAGACCTCAAAATTCCCCTAATGACCAGTCTTCAGTTGTGTTGGCAGTATGCCACTCTTGAACATGACACTCGTCTGCATTCATGTTGGGTTGGGGACATCTCATTTCATCATTTTTGCCTTCATGGGTTTGGGTAATATGTTTTGACCTCTCATATGCTCTTTTCCACTTCATCATGACCTCAAATCCCTTTGATGTAAAATACTGCCAAATCTAGAGTCATGTTGCTGATATGTTCAAGAGAAGTTTGCCTTAGTAGTTTTCAACCTCCCTCTCATTCTCTGTTGGTCCTAATTCACTATTATCACATTCCTATGTCTCGTGTCGATGATGTGGGAAACATTATGGCCCTCCTTCGACCAGGTCACTTCCTGTTGACTTCAGCTCATTATCCAGGAAGCCTGCATGCCTCAATGGCAGGTTCTTCGCATTCGATGATAGGTCCATATCATTGCCTTCAATCGAGTGATTTTGTGGGTGTTCAATGCCAACTCACTATTCAAATTCTGTGGATTGTACCTGTTGTACCTTGAAAGCCATTGTCATTATTGGTGGTTTCTCTCACGCCTGTTAACAAATTTCATCATTGGCTAGTAATCAGGTGATTTTATTGCATGTTCGACTTCAGTTCACATATTCACATGCTTGAATTTGTACTTGTTCGGGTAGAGATAGAGTGCAAGACCCTGATTTTTGTCTAATAAGATCTAGGTTGCGAGATATTGTGGTTTATCATGGCTTTATTACATGACTCTCTTTGATTGGATTGCTGCGACCATACCTGAGTCCATTTATTGATCCTTACTACTGGATGGCTGTGTCCATACCTTGGATCCCAATTTATATGTACTCTATTATGGATGGTTGTGCCCATGCCACATGTTCATGTCTCAGAGATATCAGTTGTATTTGTAATTGCAGGTCTTCCGATGGTGGTGTTTTGTTTGAACGCGTTCTTGTAAAGAATTTCACCCCTTCCTCTCTCTCGGACTTCATGCTTTAGGGGGCATTTGTTACACAACATTTTGTCACTGTCCCTACAATCCCCATCCTGAACATTGGAGGCTTATTTATGTGACCAAAATGAATTTTCATGCCTTACAAAGACCATCATTGCATCCCTTTCCATGAGTGCAATATTCCTTCTGTTGACAATTTCCTGAACAGACCACCAAAAACACTTCTTTTTTCCTTGGCACTGGTAGCCCATTATGCCCTCGCACTAATGAGGAAAATTAACACTGGCCCCCACACCATATAGCACTATGTCTCAGTTAGCTACCCATGCCAATTTGTTTATGGATTTTTTTTTTTAAATAGAGGTGAATTTTCCATCATAACAACTTCGTGGGCGAGTCATAGGGAGTGGTTCGACTGAGTAACCATGAACTTCCTCCTTTGGCTTCTTGTTTCCACCTTTTGGGGAAGCCTCCCAAGGGATAATGCCTCCCTTCCACTATAGTAGGGATCCCAACCTCCTCCTCTCCCTCTATAAATACAACCATCTTCCATTGATGTGCTAGCTAAATTGAACATATTATAGCAGAAACATTGAAGAGATTTCTATTCACGTTGCTAGAAAAGATAGAACAGAAGAGACCCCTTATTGGGTGATCTTAGGCTTCTATCTTCATCCTGTCCGAATAACCCTGAAATTCGTCGAGACGTGCTTCGACTAAACCCCGCTGAAAAAGAATGCAACATCAAGGCTTGGTTGTAATTATTTCTTCTATTAATACATATGCATGAATATTGTCTGGTTCCCATTTTGCGTTGATGTGTTTTATTTGATGCAATATGCTTAACCCTCCTTGTCTGGTTAGTAGTTATGAATGAGATTGTTGTTTCGTATGCTTCTCTTGTTTGTTGATCTTCGTGCAGGTATCCAAGCATTGCTGCAAAAGGATCGTGACCCGCCAAAGACAGGAATCGAGAGGCTACCATTACAACAACCATGACAACAACGTTGGACTCGAGGTAGGTTGATCTACCTCATCTATTTCATTCATTAATTAGAAAACTACACTCTAGCTTGTCCCTTTGTTACTAGACCCACTCTAGGGCTAGAGGGATCGTCTATGTCCACAGAAAGGATTTACCTTCATAACACTCACCCACTCATCCCAATGTGGATGATGAATGATTTTTTGCATAAACATGGTATCCTCCCTTTGTAGAATACCATCCTCCCGCAACTGATAAAGAACATTTGACTCCATGAAATGTTGAAGTGCACCTCCAATGAGATATCTTAATGAGATTCTCTTTTCACCAAAGGCCCTCCAAAACCAATGAGGTGTTGGATTTGTTGCAGGTAGAAGTTTCTCTTTGAGCTGTGAGATGCTCATTGAGAAAGTGTCATCTAGAAAGGAGAAAATATTTCACATCTCAAGATGTCTACCATTTTTCATCTTTACCTCCATTGCTTCATGAGTGAAGCTACCTTCATAATTCTCCAAGAATAATGGGGCCCCTTAATTATCACTTTTACTAAGTGACAACGCTGTAGATCTGCATGGTGGTACATATGCTGTCTCAAATCAAGGTACAATGCTGATCTCATAACCAACCATTGTACATAGGATCATGATCATCCCATCCTATGAAAATATACACTTCAACTCAAAGGGTTGAATGTAGTTTATCAATGAAAAACTGGGATAGATTTTCATCTTCTCCTTGATTAGATCAAGGGTCCTCTGCATTGTGATATGTTGCTGCTTCAAATCAGCATTTTTTTCTAACCCTTGGTTATGCATTGGTCTTGATGGCATGTTCCCATAAGTCTCGATAAGATCTACTGAAACAATATGTGATGAAAGTGCATACATACCTTGGATCAACTGATGTGTGGGAACCTCTTACAAGAACACAAGAGTTCCTCCAACCAGGAAAATGGTGTCTCCAACTGCTGGTAGGAGTGATGGATGCTCTTCTACCAATGTACTAGCGCTGAAATCTTCCTCCTCTTCCTCATGCATATCCTGAATCATGCATGGGAATCTATGTGTTAAGAGCTCAAGACTATCTTGCAAAGTTGCAAGTGTCTCTTCTCTAGATTCAATTACCTCTGCAGCTGGTGTTGAATGTAGTGACTCCTTGTCTAGAGTTACAAGATTTACATCCTCCTTGGTTTCCTCAGTAAATTTCTCTTTGTGGCACACCTCTGTTATTCTCACATCAAACTTCTTCCTCAACTTGTGAAAGAAATTTGAATATTTAGTCACTTTTGCATGCTCCATGTGACCAAACCACCAATCATTGGATTCACCTAAAATATGAAGTGCTGCAATTTGGACATCCTATCCTTTAGCCACAGGATGTAGCCCGAAAAATGTATCTGAATCTCTCCTCCAAGCCTTGACAGTGCTTGAGGAAGATCCATCAAATGTAGGCAAATAGAATCTATTGCACCTCTTTCTTCTATTGCTGCTATAGGATCCTCTTTCTTCTTTGATTTGGAAGAATTGTTGGAGAGTTAGCTTCTCCTTGAATGCTCTAGATTGTTCTTTTTACTCTTCAATATACAAACTTAGAGTCTTATGAGTCTCAAGTTTTCTTCTTTCTTCATTGCTATACCCTGCACCCTTTTCAAAGAAAGTGGGCATAGTAGATTTATGAGGACATCTATGATTCTCTATTTTTCTTTTTTGTTGAAAGGAAGTGCTTGGACTTTCCTCATCAAATCTTCTTCTTGGATCCTCCTTTTTCCTTTCCCTCTTCATTTGATTGACCTCCTTGGAGAGATATTGCATGGATCTAAAGAGAGGAGTGGCAAAACTAAAATCCACCTTCATGATAGATCTCATCTATCTGCTTATTCTTTTGATGCAAAAGATGAAGTGTCCACAAGATGAGCCAAAGATCATGCTCTAATACCACTATAATATCCCAAAAGGGAGAATGTAGTAATACTAAAACACAATATAAGAACTGCAGAAAAGTAAACAATAAATCTAAATACACATCAGAATGCACAGAATTAGCTAAGCCATTTTATTATATGGGAGGTGAAAAAGCAAGTACAACAGTGCTCAAAATATGAGACACTCAAGCCAAGGAATGGCCTAGAATGACCCTGCAATGATCCCACAAGAGGGACTGTGTAACTGCTGAACTATTGGAAGGTAAATTGTGTTGTCCCTGCTACAACTATTGGGACTACAACTGCCAATAAGATAGAAAGTCAGATCTAGGCAGTATGGGAGCTCTGATGATGCTGAAAATGTAGATCAGGGCTAAATAATGGATTCCCAAAATAACCCAAAAAGTATTTCTCAAATCTATCAATCTAAGAAAACCACCCTCTTAGGGCTTCACATATATGCTACTGGGAATGAAAATTTGAATCTAGATTTAATGATATGATGGTTGCAATGATGCACAATCAGATATATGCAAGAAGGGCTGATCCCTTCACTATATCCTTAGGCTAAAAGCTCAAGAACTAGCTCCTCCAATATCCTCCACTGAAAATAAGTATTGAATGAACAACAACTTCATAAAATTGCACTGTAAGAGAGGGAGGCTCAATAGCCTACTACTAGATGTGTCAAATCAACTCCCGAATGATGGAAACAATAGATCCAGTGTGAGGAGGTGATCCCTCACATGATTTCCCGCGGAAATACTGGAAAATTCCTTCCTTCAATAGATCTACAAGATTGTACTGCACAATCCTTGATGGGACTACTACTGCATGGAGGTAAAACCAAATGGCTTGAATGCTAGATATAGATCTTCTGCTCCTGGAAGACTGAATGTGAAGAACAAAGTGGTAGGATGAATCCTCCACTAGTTTCCTAGCTTAATTCTAGAAACAACCTCCTGAAGATGGCACCAATGCATGATAAGGAATGTACTAAAACCCTCTTCCTTAGAGGTCACTCAAAGAAATAGGTGGGATTCCTGCTTGGGAACACGCTGTGCTAAAAAACACTGCAAACTCTACTAAACAACCCAAGCCTGCATAGAAATTTCCTAAGATAAATCTAGATCTAAAGAGATCAAGAAGTGAATAATCCAAATCATGCCTTCCATTGTGCCTTCACCTTCATTATATACATGAGCCTTCCATAGCCTAGGCCCACTCCAAAAATGCGCTGTGCATGTGGACATAAGTATCCATGTTTTACTGCGTTGTTTCTCTATGTCCTCCATCATGTTCACAAGGGGTGATCACCCTCTCCATCATGTATGCATTAAATGCATCACTTCCTCCACTATCTCGTCATAAGTGATTTATGATATTCTTTGAATGCACTATGATCTCAGTTGACCTTGTCAAAGATCCACATGATTTTATATTTAAGATCCATGATCTTATTTGAATGTTTCATCCTCCATAATCTATCTCATAAATGAGACATGATCTCCATTAATGGAGTTGCTCCACTACTCCATGATTTTAGACCTATGCTTAATTAATCCACATTCACACACAATAAGTGGATATTTATTCATCTTGAGGATTATGGGTCCCTCCACCCTTTTATTTACTTAATTAATTAAGTTTATTGAGAACTCTAATATTCCAAATATCATGTGAAAATTTGGGAATATTACATCCAGCTCCCACTGGATGGATGATCCAACGTCCGAGATTCTTCAGTAGTAAACTGAACGGACGCCCCAACACCCAGTAAGCTACAACTCACCCTAGCATTGTCCTACCACCCTGAATTTTTCATAGGCTTGAACCTATTGGTGACTTCATGCATCAGCCTAGCACCACCCTACCACCATATAGATGAACAAAAGAATAATGGACCGTCGTACTAGGGAAAATGGTCCACTTGACAATGATATAGAATGATTTAGAAGAATAATACACACTAGAACATAACCCCAACTATGAAACAAACACCTAATGATGATCCTAGACCTCCTGACACTGCCTCTTCAACTCTTGGTAGATGTACACTTGTACAATTTTTACAATGATACATTTACAATGACTTAGTAAAATGATACCTTTATAATGACTGTATGCAGTGTTGCCCACTTGAAGACTTCATGTGGTGAACTTCTTTTTGCTGTTCTACACCTTGATTGCTGCTCTTTTCATGCTACCCTCTGTTGCACCTTGCTTTGCTCTGCAGCCCCAGAAAGTCTAGTCGTTTACAACCCTTGACAACACATGATCTAGCTTTTTCTTGCCTTCTAGGATCTTGATATTGAATCTGGTGTATCTTTGTTATTTCAGATTCCCAATATGTGATTTTTGGTTTTGTAGTATTCCTCTAATTCTTATTTCCAATGCCATAGGTCTGACCCAATATGGATTCTTCAAGAGAGAGTTATGCCCAATCTCTCACAATGACCTAATTATGGACTGGTTCAGTAGAGCGAACTTGTATGGTGTGCCACCTGTCACTGTTTCTTCATTCAAATATAGAGTTGATATAGCAAAAATTATAGTCTGTGCGATATTTGTCACTTTTTACAGAATTCCAATCCAATACTCAGAGACAGAGTTATGACTATTTTCCCAAGGTCACTTCTTTGAGATAAAGTTTAGGAGCCTTCAAAAACACTGAATTCCACAGATCATATCTCCTAAATTATTACGTACCTTCATCTGAAATGTTTACAGGAGCTTCCTGAGGATTTCAGCTTCATCTCATAAAAATTTCAGCTTCTTAACCTTCATAGAAAAAACGTTGGAGCGAAAATTCCACGATGACCTATTTCAGATAGCGAAATCCCTTGCATGAGGAGGATATGAGGATCACAATTTATATAAATTCTTAAGTGGAGAGGGTCTTAAAAAAGTGAACATGGGAGGGATTTTAGGAGCTTAAAAATTATTAATTATTGAAATTTCAGTGACCCATGCCACAACCCCATGGGGTTTTAGCCCACTAACTGGGGTTACAAACTTCAAACATGAATATCTCTCAAACCATGAAGAATTACATGGCGTGCCATATATCAACGGAAACATCTAGACAAGTAGAAACCATAAAAAATATTCTTGACCCAAAATATAGTAATTTGGTAGGTCAAAAATTACTATGCAAGATTAGGGTGGCCCCTGGTGTTGCTTGGGTTGACATCAATGACAACCACTGATCAAAAAAAAACCCTAATGATAGAAAACACTCATATAGTCATCAATTGACTTGAAGAAGGCAGATGGAGTATCCATTTACTAGTTTTGGAGGCCACAAGAGGTTTGTACACTGGTTTTGAGGCTTGAAAAGATGATTTGAAGAGTGAAAAGAAAAAACTTAGTAGTCTTTGCAGAAGTGTAGCGCTTCCCCAGAAAAGTAGCGCCAATACTTAGAAACGTCGTGCTGCTTCAGAAACATCGCACTACTCCTTCAGAAACGTCGTAGAGCCTCCAGAAGCATAGCAAATTGGATTTTCTTGCAAATATTTGTAGTTTTCTTCCACCTTAGGCAATGGTAAGGTATTCTGAAGGTGAGATATGCACTTTATTGAGCAAGAGAAGATAAAATGAGGGAAAGAGATCATTTTTTCCCTTTTTATAACATCAGTATGACACATTTTTGTCATTTAGTGAAAACATGACTTTTTTGAAGAACACTTTACTTTTTGAAGAATTTGAAAATGTAATAAACTTTTGAAAGAAGACAAATTGTATTTTTTTTATTCACCTACCTAAGCTAACTTCCTTTGAAAGATAAATTTGTATGATGGAAGTGAATGACCCTTATTTTTTCCTTATTTATGACATATTTTGGAATTTTATGGTGGTGAATGAAAGACACCTAGACACTGACTTAGGTGAAAACATGGCAACCTGACCTAAGACTCTAGATGAAAATGAAGGACATGACCCATGAAATGACAATAAACATGAATAAACTGGAGGGAGTAACACATCAAACGATCAAAATTTTGTTTAAAAACTAACTTGGAAATACAAAATTTTGACCTAGAACCACTAATAGACAAATTTTAAAGAGTACATATTGATCACTGAATATTGGACACTAACACATACAAAAAATGAAGACTCTCTATAATTTATTTGGTAGTCTTTCATTGAATCACTATTTTGGAGTCTAAATCTGATAATCCCTTCAAGATGATCCTTCTGGCTTCGCTATAAAACTCATTATTTACTCTATTCACTAAATATCACCATATATCAAGATATTGAGACATTAAATAGGCTTCCATTCTAAACTTCTAGATCACATATTCTTCTCCATTAAAAAATGGTACTCCTTTTGGTGAAAGCCAAAATTTATTAGCCATGTTTCATTTTGGTCTACATTCAAGCAATTAAGTTGTTCCTGAAGGAACTGGCTCTGATACCAATTTTTGGAAATACTGTTTAATACTGAGGGGGGGGCGGGGTGAATCAATATTAAGGCTAATTTATACTTTTGCACCCTTTTGTAATTTTCATTCAAGCTTGGAATTTATTCATGTAAACAACAACCATCATAGCATGTGAAACAATATAATGGAACACATGAGCACATCACAAGGCCATTAGTAGCATACACATGTGGCAGAGAATATTTTAACGTGAAAAGCCAAAAGGGAAAAACCACCAATATTTGTTATGATGTAAATATAATATCCTACTTTATTACATCAAATTTTTTATGATCCACCACTCATAGGAAGCACTAAATCCCTTTAATTATTTGCTAGCAACCACTAGTAGGAAGCCCCAAATCCCTTCTTTGTAGACACCTGATCAACTTACCACAAAGTACCAACTTCATGGATTTATGAAAGAACCCACTTGCAAGAGGCACCGACCAACAAACTCTCTTTAGGCACCCACTAAATGTAAGCTCCAACTCCTTGTTTTACATGCTCCAACCTACAATCGATAGGGAAATATCTTCTCTCTGTAATGGCACCCACTTGGCCTGGTTTCAAGTCTATATTCTTCAATCCTTGGCCTTCTAAATTTACACTCACTCTGCCCAATTATATTTTATTCTTATCACCAATTATCAACCCTCCTTCCTTAGTGTTATAGCACTTTGTTCTCGTAAGTATCCACTTTTCTTCACTAAGCCCATGCAACACTTTGTATTCTTCTCATTTTCCTCACTCTACAACAACACACATTCAAATCTTGAACCTTATGTGTTTCTCATGCTTTCTATGGGCCCATAGTTGTTCCACAAGCACAATCAACCTTTTTTACCAGTGCACACTCACTCAGAGCTCTCACCACAACTCAACTCCTACAATTCACCCAATTACATTGCATTGTTGTAATCCATGGTTTTGTTCCTCTACTACACAAAGAACGATGCTAGAACTTCTACACATCACATTTCCCGAGTGTACTCTCAACATGGCTCATTCTACCAGGAAAATATTGCTTATTCAGTCTCATAATTACAACATGGCTTGTTGGGATTTATATTCATGATTATGCAAGTTAGTCCTCCCTTAAAAGCACCATCAGAGTAGCTTCATTAATCATGTGAGCATGGGCAGAATTAACTTAGTCAATAGACTTAGGTACGGTCCTCATTATCAAGCAACAATACTTTTCGAGGCACAGAAGGCTCAAGAAGAAATATCTCCAACACTCCATCAGACTTATTAACTACATAGTATGTTTTCCTATGTTGAGAATTAAATCTCATTCCAACCACACACTCAAGGAGTACCATAGTTAAATTTTGATTATTTAATTCTCTGAGTATTTGTGTGGATTTTTATGCCTATTAATTAAGGCTCACAAATCTCAAAATTTAATCCAACATGGCTCACTAAATTGTGGTCAAATCTCTATTAATCATAGGGATTTTTTCTTGTTTATCTCTCTGTGGAATGAGGGACACTAAGGTATGGCTAATTCTATTTGAACCAAGCTCCATTAACATACTGAAATCAAGCTCCTTGTAACTTACTTCCTTTTTTCTTTCTCAATGACTCTACTAACTGCAAATGTGAAAAATCATGATCCTTTGTTGTCTTTATCCACTACTTTGGGCAATCACCATTGAATCCATTAACACCAACATGTGCATTCAAACCATTTACCGAGACCCCCTTGTGTGGTTTTATGGTATGAGGGGGAGGAGCTGATCTAAATGAGGTATGTTAGTATTTTTGTGCTAATTCTTCTTTCATATTTTGCTAACACTATCTTATATGTGCTTATGGGTTCAAGTTCTCTTACAAGTGATTGAGTCTCATGAGTGATTTTTATTTTATTTTTATGAACAAATTAACATAAAAGAAAGAATGAACAACAAAAAATAAAAGTACAATACATCAACATAGGGATTTGATGAAGGAGTTCACCCCTTCTAGGATGCATCTCCTTGGTCCAACTTACATGGCTTGGGCCTCTATATTATGCTAAAATTTACAAAATGATGTTTTTACAATGATTTTCTACTCCTGAAACTAAACCAATGAATTTAGAATGGCCAAAAATGGTCATCTAGCCTCTTTTTGCTCCTGATTTGGTCAAAAAATCCAAAATTTATGACCTCTAACAGTTCGTCCACAATTTTCTGCCTAAATTTAGCTAAATGGAGCTAAATTGGGCTAGTTGGCACAAAATAACAGTTCCTACAAAATTAGTAAACCACCAAACTAATCTGCATTAACTTAATTTACCCGCATTAGCGCTAATTAAGCGTGGTTAGGGCTAAATCCGTGCTTAGTGCTTAATCTGGATTAATGCTTATTAATGGCATTTAAGGTTAATTAATGGCATATTAATGTTTTTAAAACCACGCTTAAAAGTTAGCACCCTATGGTGCTCTGCTAGTCATAGGTTGTGGTAGTATGTGTTGGGTTTTGGCCCCCTCTCCCCCCGATGGCATAAAGTTTAAAGTTTAAATATATGTAGAAATATATGGTTGTTATGAACTAATGCATGGCGTGGTAGTGGCGTGTGGCGTTGGTAGGGCAGAGGTCCTATGTTCGACCCCCGTCGGCCCTTCCGATCCTTCAAATAAACTTTTACACCACCGTCGAGGGTGGGGGGGGGCACGTGGCAGCCCTAGGCTGAGCCACGTGTCCTCTCTCCATTAGCCCTTCTGAAAACCAATCACAAATTTCCAAATCACCACAAAATTCGAACTAACCAGATGCTTCCACTTAGCAGACTGCCATTCGCCAGTGGAAAATTAACCAAAATTGACCTTGCCCAGTCATCATGCCACTTCAACAGTGTTGACTCATTTCTGGGGGCATACGGAGTCCATTTTGGGAGAAACGAGTTGTGTTG
Organism: Pinus albicaulis; assembly: GCA_034641835.2. Classification (NCBI taxonomy): domain Eukaryota; kingdom Viridiplantae; phylum Streptophyta; class Pinopsida; order Pinales; family Pinaceae; genus Pinus; species Pinus albicaulis. Next base: position 1,936,939,421 of record CM076578.1, read on the forward strand.
GATTTAGAACGACGAGCACTACGCGGTTGTTCAGGTTTCACACCATTCTGAGAACTTTTATTTCTGAGCATGAATCTGAGCACCTAATCATTCCTACCCACTAGAAGCCTTTTGGACCCCAAAATATTTTTAATTACTGAAAATGTGGATGAGGGTACAGTTCCCTCACCCTTCATGTCTCAATCCACTATAATTTTCCTAATTTTGACAATTTGATTTTTTCATAAAAACTAATCTTTTTCCTTGATTCTAGCACAATTATAGAGACCCTGTCTTGCTGTTGTAGACACCGTCATGCTGCAATTTTCTAGAATTTGTAGAACAACAAGTTCTTCTTGAAGAAACAAACTTGTTTCCACCTTGGTCATCAATCAAAGGAAACTAATAAATTGTCTCACCTCGAACACTGTCGACATGGTGACTTTTAGCTTGTCTTGCCTTGTGCTTGGCTTGAATCTTGATCAAATGTGATCACCATCACCATGCAACATCCCATTTCAAAGGCAATGCTTTTTGAAAACCACAAGAAGAACTTTTGAACTCAATTCCCTCTTTGTCAATTTTTTTTTGGCACTTTCTCTTTAACTTTTGCACTCTCTTGCAAAGGCATCTTGTTTCCACCACTATTCAACACTGATGTTGACTGCTGTAAATCTTTCTCATCTTGTTTACCTCTTTTCAAAGGAAATATGTAAGAGCCATGAAACATCTTATTACAAACATTATCAACTTCAATGAAATCATCTTATTTATTTGATGCATATTTTGAAAGGACTCATTCAAAGCATCACTATGCTTGAATATTAACAAAACCAAAATTTGACTTGCATTCACTATTCTCTTCATTTCTCCTGCATGTATAAGAGACAAAATCCTCTTATTCTTATGAGCTCTAACTATGTAGTCAATTCCATTCTTGAACAAGTAGTACTTATTATCATGGTGATGAAATACTGCCCTCCGATGATAAAGATAAGGACTTCCCAAAACAATACCCGAAATCTCAAGCAGAACTACATCAAGTTCAACTTCGTCAAGAAAGTTTGAATTGATTGCAAACCTTAGGATGCACTTCCTTGTTACCTAGAATTTTTCATTCTTGCATATCCAACCTAAAGGATAAGGTTTTGGATGTGTAACAGTTTCAAGATTTAACCTCTTAACTAACTCTTCATAAATCAAATTAGGTTGAGAACCACTATCAAATAGTGTGTCTATTTTGGTATACTTTGAAATGCCTCTAATATGAAAGAGGTCAATTCTTGTATCATCATCTTGAGTTACATTAGAATAACTTGAAGAACTAGTTCTTGCTACATTCTTACCTTTAAAAACCATTGTTGTAATCTTGGTTTCATCTCCTGAATCTGAACCTAAGTCATGTTCAATGATGATGGTTGTTTTCTCCTTCTCTTTGGTTTTTAGTTTGTTTGGCTTCAACTCTAGGTGGAGTTTCCAACAATGGTATTCATCATGGACATTTTTTTAACAATGTTTACATGTGAGTTTCTCTTTCTCTATTTTAATAGAACCATTTTTATTTCCTCTTCCATTAAACTTACCCTTTCATTTACCTTCATACTCAAGGAAAATGTCACTTTTTTCATCTGCACTATGTTTCCCTCTTGCTTCTAGATGTGTGGCTAGAACACAAACCTCATATAAGTTTGTGGGATTGAACATGAGAATATTATGTCTAAGATAGTTGTGCAAACCCCCAATATACTTTAACAAAGTTCCTTGAGAAGACAAATTGATACCCAAAATTAGTGCTCTTCTCCTAAACTCTTGTGTATAATTGTGAACACTTTGTCCCTTTAGTTGTTTAAAAATCTGCCAGTCCATAATAGATTTTTGCATGTAAGATAGAGGGTAAAATTTCATTTTTATGGCAGAAATAAAACTAGACTAATACATTGAGATATTACAGTGGTTTTTAATCTCATCTTGAGTCCCTTCTTCCCACCATACAAGTGATGCGCCCTCCATTCTCAATGAATCCAATTGAATCTTTATGTCATCCTCTTGAAGGTTCTGAATTCTGCAATAAACCTCCAATTGATGAATCAAATTATCCAAATTCTCTACATTTACTTCACCATTTTACATCGGTAGCTCAAATTTAACATCAAGTTTAAGTAAGGGTGATTTACTAGCTATGTGTATGAACAGGTGGAAGGGTTGTGGTAGTAGAGTATGATGAAGAGGAAAGTGAATATGGTGGTGAGGATGATGGTGGAGTGGATGGTGGCTTCCTACCATCTCGATGGCCTCCTCCTCCTAGAGAACCCTACGCTCTTGGAGGCTTAGAACTTTCTCCTTGCATCCTTAAACTCCTCTCCTCATAAAGGACCTTTACCATTTTAGTCATATCAAAAAATGTCTTTCTGAATTCACTCTCATCTTTTTTCATGGGATATTCTCCTTCATGAGACATGCTCAATAAATACTCAACTTCAACTTGAGGATGTGTTGGTGTTGAAGACTTTGGAAACCTTGCCCTTTTTATTCTTGACCTAACTGCAAGGCTTTCAACCATATTCCCTGCTCCTCTTTTGAGTTTTAACCTTGTAAGAAAGACAAAAACTTGCAAACAATTAGATCCCTTCTTACACAACAATCGTAAACCTCTGATACCAAAAATTATTTGAATGAGGTATGCTAATATTTTTGTGCTAATTCATCTTTCATATTTTGTAAACAATGTCTTATATGTGCTTAAGGGTTCAAGTTATATTACAAGTGATTGAGTCTCATGAGTGATTTTTATGTTATTTTTTTGAAAAAATTAACATAAAAGAAAGACTTAACAACATCAAATAAAAGTACAGTGCATCACCATATAACACATCAACACAGGGATTTGATGAAGGAGTTCATCCCTCCTAGGCTACATCTCCTTGGTCTAACTTCCATGGCTCGGGCCTCTATATTATGCTCAAATTTACAAAATGATGTGTTTATAATGATTTTTTGTTTCTGAAACCTACACCAATGAGTTTAGAATGCGCAAAAATGGTCATCTAACCTCTTTCTTCTCTTGATTTGGTCGAAAACTCCAAAATTTATGACCTCTAATAGTTTGCCCACAATTTTCTGCCTAAATTTAGCTATCTAGAGCTAAATTGGGCTAGTTGGCACCAAAGTATCAGTTCTGCTAAAATTAGTGGACCAACAAACTAACATGCAATAAATTATTAACCTGCATTAGTGATAATTAAGTGTGGTTAGCACTAAATCAGTGCATAGTGCTTAATCTGGATTAGAGCTTATTAATGACGTTTAAGGTTAATTAATAGTGAATTAATGTTTTACAAACCTCCCTTAAAGTTTAGTGCCCTCCGGTGCTCCGCTCGTGACAGGTTGTGTTCGTATGTGGGGCTGGCCCCCTCTCCCCCTGATGGCATAAATTTTAAATTTTAATTATATGCGGCAAAATATGTTTGTTAAGAAGTAATGCATGGCGTGGCGGTGACGTGTGGTGCTGGTGGGGCGGGGTCCTGTGTTCGACCCCCGCCGAACCTTTTTTTACATCAAACAAACTTTTACACCACCGTGGAGGTGGGGGGGGGAACGTGGTGGCCCTATGATGAGACACATGTCCTCTCCCCATTGGCCCTTCTGAAAACTAATCACAAATTTCCAAATCACCACAAAGTTCAAACTAACTAGATGTTTCCACTTGGAAAACTGTCATTTTCCGATGGAAAAGTGACCAAACTTGACCCTGCCCAATCAGCATGCCACATCAACAGTACAGACTACTAATCGGGCTCTCTATCATCATTTTTTTTCATGTTTATAAAAGCGAAAAAAAAATATTTCTAGAAGCATAAAGAGTTCATTTCACACAAAATGAGTTGCACTGGATTCAAAAAGAAGAGCACTATGTGATCGTTCAGGTTTCACATCATTTTGAGAACTTTGATTTTTGAGCATAAATCTGAGCACCTGATTAGTAGCCCTGCTTTTAACCTGGACCATCGATCATGTCATCGATAGTTTGGGAAAATTGCCCAATGAGGGACCTCCCTTATTGTTAACCCATGGGATGACATGGGACCTAATATTTTCTCAGATGAGATGGTGGGAACGCTCGACACTATATATGGAAAATACTTGACCACTATTTAACCTCAAATAACAAGGTTTGTTGCCTCGACATTCATGTCACGAGTTCTAATCCCTCTCTACTATGCACATGGCCCCTTTGAAATAAGACATTAGTGCCTCCTTTCAATACAACAATCCCTTCGGCCCTTAGTCTCTTTAACACACAAAACCATCGTAAAAATGGCTCTTGGGCACCCCTTTTGGTAAGCCTCAAGGGGGTTATACCATATGCACTAAAATTCCATGCCCATGGTCACATAACATGCAAAAAAACAAGTCCCGAGCTTGTTGTTAGCCCCTCGAACTTTATCCTAGGGAGAAATGTCCACTAGGCCCCCCTCATTCTCTAAAATTATGCCAATTTGAAGCGTTGTTCACTCCACCGTGCTCCGCTACTCTGTCACCATGATAAATTTGTACCACATTGCAAAACAAACTCTTGGGAAGTATATTCTAATACTGTGTGTCATGTGGGAATGCATGCCACATATATTGACCAATTACAATACAACCAAGATGACTTGTAACTGCCAGCTCGCATGTTATCATGTCCTAATGCTTTGTCATCCCGAATATTTTTGTATACATTGCACAATATGCTCCTAGGGAATAATCGTGGGGCTTACATGTCAAGATGGCATCTTGCTTCCATCATCAATTTCATGTGGTGCCTCCTCGATGGTGATATGTGTCACCTATATTTGGCCCACTTGGCCACCAAAAATTTCTGAAAACACATGCCACGTGTCACATGCCTTGTTATGAAACCAACTCCAAAAATAGAAGAAAAGAGAGATCAATGCCTTAGAAATCAGCCACTTCGAGGGGGCAACCTAATTTAAATTACATAAATGAAAAATTCTTGGATGATTCATATGAAAAAACCTCCTTTCTATATATAGGAGTCAATGGGGTCACAATATAATCCTATCAGACCTAACAATAATAATCTAAGGGCCAAAAATAGAAATAGTGTGGTTTTATGGGGCACAATAATAACAATATATGGGGACTACATGGGTACAACAATAATATTAAGGGGGATACACTACAACAATAAGGGAATACACTAGTAATATAGGGACCTAACATGCCCCTCTCCTTCAAAAAAGTGTTGTCCTCAACGCTTGAATAGCTCTGGATGATTTTTTATAAAATTATCATCCTCCCATGTGGAATCCATCATCCTCCTATAATATACATATTCACTAGGTGACTATGGATTTTCTACCAGTAGCTAAAGACACCATTCTTTTCCTATCAGCTATCTTTAGAAATCTCACCGCCTTCATTATTTTTTATAAACACTTTTTCACTACCTCTCAGTTTTCCTCCTCAAAATTTCCCTCCTACCTTTGAAAACTCACATCTTGGATTATTTATCTCATTTTCATCATTCTTTCCATCCTAAAGCCTCATTTCCTCATTTTCCCCACTAAAAACCCACTTTCATTCCCAAAGACCCCTATTAACCCCCTCACCTTCATCATTTTCCCTTCATTCCATTAAAACAATGTAAAAAGTTTTTTTTACATTATTTTAAATAAAAAATAACATTATTTGGGACCCTTCTTTATATATATTAAAACTCTGTTTTAATATACAACCTGACCCTTTTCATTTTGTAACCCCTCCTTTTATAAATATTAAAGCCCCCTCTTTAATTTTTTAACCCCCCACCTTATCAAAAACTCACATAAACCCTCCCCCTTTACCTTATAAATAAGCGCTTTCGCTTATTTTATTAACCCTTTGGGCCCAACATACACCAAACCTCACACTCCATTTAAACCTCGCCACCTGTCCGCCCAGACCCCACTCCTTTGACCTACCCGTTCGTCAAAGGTTAAAGAAATCGCAACTTCTGACGACAGATCATTTTGCTTTCCTAGATCTACGATGGAGAGTCCCCCCCCCCCCCCCCCCCCCCCCCCCCCCCCCCCTCCACCCATTTATTGTTAACGCAAGGGGGGGGGGGGGCAAAGTCTGGTATTAATGGCCACCTATTTTTGCAATGTGGCAGCATGATATGAGTTCGCCCCCCTCCACCTAAAACCAGAAACCACAAGGGACCCTCGGCGAAGTCCACAAACGATTTTCCTTAAACCACCGTCCATATCTCGCGCCACAAGCCAAAAATGCCCTTCCGTTTAAAGGCGTTCCAAAAGGCCTGTGCCTTTGCAAAAAGCTCCTGTTTTCCATAAAAACCTCTAAAAATTCCTCTGATGATTCGATAAGCCATGAAAAATGCATAGAAGTCGCAAGCCCCATTCCCATACTCTCTCCAGACAAACACAAGTTTTTAATTAATAGAATTGGTTTTTCATATGCAGGTGATCAAGTACAAATGCATAAATCGCATTCTAAAGGTCCAAAAAATGTTTAAATCAACATCTTTGGATGACGATCTAGATCTTTTGATTCATCAAAGAGACCAAGATGGTTAGTAAACAAAGGGTAGCAATGAATCATGATCATTGTTGGCCTTTCAAATCATTCAAAGGCAAAATTAACAGGCATAAATGAAGAAACACAGTGAAAGACTGTGACAGTGAATATCCGTGGATTAAAAGTCAAAACAAGGATTAAAAGGTTAAATCAGAGTTAAAGGCACAATCACAAGAAGATCAAGGTCAAAATCAAGAAACAAAGATGAATATAGAAGGATAAAAACAATTAAAAGACAGAAAGGTAGAGATAAAGCAGACAGTGAAGACAAACCAAAGTTGTAAAACCTAAATAGAGTTTAAGGGATAAAGTAAAGCAAGATCAACACAGAAACAAATTCGAATGACTCAACGAAAGGAATTTACTTCTTCAGAGACACATTTTTCCATCTACACCATGTTTTCTGCCAATAAAGACATCAACAATTATTACAAACAGTCACATATAGTTTAAAGTAGCTTAGAAGTTATTATAAAAGTTATTGAGAAAGCCTTAATGTCAAACATTTCCAAAAATTAGCGCAAATAGTTAAGTTAGGAGTTATTATTACAGTGAGTCGCTCTCAGATATTTTTTCCTTGGGCCTTGCATGGTATTAAAGGTAAAAAATGCATTAAATCTATAATAAATACGTTTCTAAAGCCCTATAATAGGATCACCTCCTCATTTTTCAATTAAATACTGCATGTATGATCCATTATTTTTGTTGGTTTCTTAGTTAAATTTGAAGATTGATGAGTTGATGAGCTAGTTGAGGACTGCTAGCCTGGATTTGAGAAAGCTCCGAGTTGCAGAGATCTATTGTACTGGAGTATGTAACTATTTTGAACATCAGTAATACAAGCATATTCACAGGATTCTTGAGCGATGTTAATGGTGAAGTTATCCCTTCTCTGTCAATGTTTTCCTTATGTTTTCCATATTGTCCATTACTTCTATGATAAAAGAACAAAAATTTTAGATTAGGATATGTTGTCTTGGAACCCTAATTCTGTCTACATTCTTTATCTTAATGTTTTCTTCTGCAATGTCTGACCAGAGAATTCTTAATTTCTCTCTGGTTCCACTTAGCTTGTTGTCTTAGAAATGATTTAATAGGGTCGAGCCAAAGAAGTCTATGGTGTGCCCTGTCCTTTGGTGTAGCTTGAAACATTATTTTAAGGCCTTTATTTGAAGTTTACTTACAAAATTCCATCCAGGGAATTCTATGGTGTGCCCTATCCTCTGGTTTGTTTTGAACCGTTGCTTTGAAGGTATTTAGAGTGTTTGATTAAAGAAGATAGGTTTAGCTTTCTCTTTAGTTGAACTCATTGTTATATTAAATGTTTTATCTGTCTGAAAGTAGTCTTAGGATTACTATATTGTTGTCTTAAAGGTTTGCTTATTAAAGTCTAGCCAAAGAAGTCTATGGTGTGCCCTGTCCTTTGGTTTGTCTCCAACAGTTACCTAAAAGGCTTTTCATGTTGAAGTAGAGTTAAAAGATTCTTAACTAAATTTTAGTTTTGCTGCCTTCACAACTTATTGTCATTTCATATGCCATCTAATCTAACAGATCCACTTGATATAGTTAGCTTGACCTATGAAAACCCTTGTAGAGTTGATGAACAATTAAATCCTTTTATGACTCCATAGCCCAATGGATTAATGTTTCTCATGTTTATATATTCATCTGAAACACTCCCTCAATTAAACACACTTTTTTTATCTATCAACCTATAAATAAGTCAACCAAAACAAAAAATTACTTAGAAATTCATAACTATCCTAAGATCATAAACAAAAGCATGAAGACATATCATCCAGAAACATATACATAGAGAGATCCCTCTCTGAGTCCAGGAAGGCTAGGTCCTTGGACTCCAAATTGGTTCTGATGTGGTTCTCTGTAGATTTTTCTCTTACCAATATTGCAAATCACGGGGAGCCAACATAGTGGCGACTATACTGGGGAATCTGACTAATTAAAAACTTAGATATTCCTTAAGAACTCAAAAATCCCCTGTCAAACTTAGATAAATCAAGTGTTAGCCAATAATGGTATATGATTGATTTACCATACTAACGTAATGGCAACTCAAATGGGGAACACTCATTGAAAATCTTAGTGTTATATAAAGAACTTAGAAAACCCAAAAATATCTCAAGATTGGTATACAATTGCTGATGGTGGACAATAGCCTGCTTCAAGAAAGTTGAAATCTTCCACCTGGTGACTCCACAACTCTCAATAGACCTAAAGAATCCACTGGTAGAAGACTCTAGACTGGTTATAAAGATACAGTAACCCTTTCCTTTGACTGATTGACAAAGATGAATCCAAGGATAAAACGTAGGTATGCTCCAAGGAACAGAGATCACATTCCTTGATTCCCCGACAAAATGCCTCAAATAAATTGGGACACAAATCTACCTATGTTTCAAGATGAAAAGTTTGATGACCCCTTGTTACATCTCATCAAATTTCATATACATACATGGAGGTTAAAGGTTGAATGGCATGAAGTCTGCCTCATGAAAATGTTCATGGTGACATTAGAAGGTAAATCAAGGGAATGGTATGAAGGCCTGAACCCTGGTAGTTTGTTTTCTTTAAAATATTTCCACAAGGTATTTTATGAGCATTATAAAGAAAATTGTTCATATTTATCATTAGCTAAAAATTGTTGTGATCAGTCTGAAGATCTCATACAATACCTTGTAAACATTAACGAATATTTGGGAAATTGGCATCCTGAAGATCTATTAGAGGAAATTCATGCATTTCATACTCAATTTAACTATCATAACAACCAAGAGGAGTTTTTTGAGGATGAAATCAATCAGGGAATGGAAGAAAATCCACAAAATTTGTCTGAAGGGACAAGTGATGCTTCACCAACTCTTCTATCTAAGGCTCAAGAAGACATCCAACCTTATGATATTTCACAAGAGAAATAAAACCATTGTGTTTCAATCCCAGGAAATAAGAAGCTATTAGCCATAAACACTCTCCTTTTAATCCCAACTACCATAGATCAGAAAATAAACTTATAGGTCAACATATGGTGGAGAAATTTGCTGATCTAGTGTGCATATTGGATAGCATTCCTTATATGAATAAGCTACCCAAGTATGATCAATATGATGATGATTATTTTCTCCAGACTCAAGCTAACACTATAGAAAAATCAGTAACTAGTTTGTGGGACAAAGACAATAATTTTCAGCAGCTCAAAATAGTGACCAACAAATACAAATTAGCTATGAGAGTGGAGAAGAAAGTGCAGAAATTTTGGAAAAAAGGGAAGGATATTTACCTCTTTGTTGTGCTTCATTTCAGTTCATCAAAGACAACCTTAATACAATTAGAAATCAGCAGTTTTTGGGTATTGTTATTAACCACAAAGAAGACATTCAACCTCATTATCAGTCTTCACAAGAAAAATAAAACAATTGTTGTCCAATACAAAGAAAAACAGGACTGCCTCCTCCTTTATCTGAAGAAGAGATAAATCAGATTCTGAACATGCAACCAACCTCTAAACGTTTATATAAAGAGATTATTTCTATATGTTCTACTACTGATTTATCTATTGCAGCCTTTCCTCATGAAGAAACAAGAGAACAGATTGATGTTGGGGTTGTACTTCCTTCTTAAGAAGACTTATTGCTAGAGAGTGCTCCTGTTGATCAAAATGATGGCTTTCAGACAAAAATCATCCCACTCAATCAGAGCATATCAGGTTTGTTAGAGGACAACATTGCAATATATTATGAGGCTGCCAAGATAGATGATCATGAAGAGGGGGAAGAGATTCTTTCTCAAAAGAATCCCAAGCCTAACAAGCTGGAGCAAGGAATGATCCTGGATACGACTAATTATTCAAATCCTTAGAGCCAAGTATTATTTCAAGAGCCCTTTGTTGTTTTCTTAGAGGCATCTAAATAAGGAACATGCTATGCCAGGAATGGTTTGTTGCAGAGTGTAAATAATATATTGAGCACTCCAATTCAAAAGTAGATAAGATGGGAGTGGCCTTTTTCTTTTTTTCAGCACACTAAAAGAGTTGAATAAAAATCACTCATGCAATCATTTACTTGATTGGTTGGATTGGAAAGGAGAGTTCATTTAATATATACACCATATACAAGTTAGATTAGGATAGATAGGTGAAAATAAGCTCAGTACTATGAGCATCTTTCTAAGTTTAGTTTCAGATTTTTTTGACATAAAAGATCAGAAAAATGAAACACAAAAAGAAAGAAAAGAAGAAAAGAGGGAAAATAAAAAGAAGAGGTAAAGCCCCATACCAAAAAAAATGTTTCTGAAAGTGTGCAAGTCCAAAAGCCATTACTTTTTGAAAAGGAAGTCTTGTTCAATCATACAACCTAATCATGATTGAGAAAATTTTAAATTTCTACTGATAAGTTAGAAAATGAATATTTTCCAAACTGCTTAAACTTGGCTTATCAGTAGATTAGATAAGAAAAGATTCTGGTTCCCAAGTTCAAATCCAGACCAAAGAAAAAGAGAGGGGTGAATGACAAATTCCAGATTATAGCCCTCAATTTTTAGTTTTACTTTTTGCATAAGTAAAATCTGTGTCCAGCTTATCCAAAATTCCACAACTCATGAAAAATCAACCTTCTTAATCTTGATTGGGTCATGCTTTCAATTTCCTGTTAATAGATTAGAGAATGAAAATCTACCAAACTGTTTAATCTTGACAGATAAGTAGACTAGGTAGAGAATAAAAGAGCTCATCAATTTAATTTGAGCCTTTGAATGATATAAGTGTAGAAGTAGATAATTTTTTCTTTCAAAAAGAAATGATGTCAAGGGTTTGCCAATATAAATGCACCCAAATGAAGAAAAAATGTTAGAAATATGATGGTTAGGTAGAGTTGAGTTGCAGCAAGGATAACTGTCAACGTTTAATATCACAACTTTAAAAAGCAACAACAAATCAACAATTGAAGAATGAGGAATCTACCAAATACAAGGAAGGCACTGATCTTCAATTTCTAGAGATCTGAACTCTGGGGTTCTTGACACCTCCTAAAGGAGCTGCCCTCCCCAACTGGAGCCACTGTTATCCTCCTGTATTCTACAGATTCACTAGGTGACTATCGATTTTCTACCAGCAGCTAAATATAACATTCTTTGCCTATCATCTATCTTTAGAAATCTCGCCGCTTCATTATTTTTTATAAACCCTTTTTCACTATCTCTCAGTTTTCCTCCTCAAAATTTCCCTCCTGCCTTTGAAAACTCATATCTTGGCTTATTTCTCTCATTTTCATCCTTCTTTCCATCCTAAAGCCTCATTTCCTCATTTTCCCCACTAAAAACCCACTCTCATTCGTAAATACCCATATTAAACCCCTCACCTTCATCATTTTCCCTTCATTCCATTAAAACAACGTAAAAAGTTCTTTTGACATTGTTTTAAATCAAAAATAACATTATTCGAGACCCTTCTTTATATATATTAAAAATATGTTTTAATATACAACCCGAACCTTTACGTTTTGTAACCCTGCCTTTTATAAATATTAAATCCCCCTCTTTAATGTTATTAACCCCCCACCTTATCAAAAACTCACATAAACCCTCCCACTTTACCTTATAAATAAGCGCTTTCACTTATTTCATTAACCCACCGGGCCTCGCATACATTGAACCCCACGCTCCATTTAAACTTTGCCACCTATCTGCCCAGACCCGACTCCTCTGACCTACCCATTCCTCAAAGGTTGAATAAATCACAGCTTCCGATGGCAAATCATTTTGTTTCCCCAGATCTATGGCGGAGAGTGACTTCACGCCGCCTCCGCCCATTTCTTCTTAATGCAAGGGGGGCGGGGGGGGGGAGTACAATATTAATGGTCACCCATTTTAGCAACATGGCAACATGAGATGAGTTTGGCCCTCCTTCGCCTAAAACCAGAAACCACACGGAACCCCCAGCGAAGTCCACAAACGGGTTTCCTTAAACCACCATCCATCTCTCGTGCAACAAGTCAAAACCGCCCTTCTATTTAAACGTGTTACAAAAGGCCTATGCGTTTGCGACAAGCTCCTGTCCGCCATACGGACCTCTGCAAATGCCTCTGATGACTAGATAAGCCATAAAAAATGCATAGAAGCCGTAAGCCCCATTCCCGACCTTTCTCCAAACAAACGCAGGTTTTTAATTAACAGAATTGGTTGTTCATATGCAAGTGATCAAGTAAAAATGCATAAATCGCATTCTAAAGGTCCAAAAAATGTTTAAATCAACATATCTTGATGATGATCCAGATCTTTTGATTCATAAAAGAGACCAAGAAGGTTAGTAAGCAAAGGGCAGCAATGAATCATGATCATTGTTGGCATTTCAAATCCTTCAAAGGAAAAATTAATAGGAAGAAATGAAGAAACACAGTGAAATACTGTGACAGTGAAGATCAGTGGATTAAAATTCGAAACAAGGATTAAAATGTTAAATCAGAGTTAAAGGCACTAGCACAAGAAGATCAAGGTCAAAATCAAGAAACAAAGATGAATATAGAAGGATAAAAACAATTAAAAGACATAAAGGTAGAGATAAAGCAAATAGTGAAGACAAACCAAAGTTGTAAAACCTAAATAGAGTTTAAGGGATCAAGTAAAGCAAGATCAACACAGAAATATATTCAAATGACTCAAATAAAGGCATTTACTTCTTCAAAGACACATTTTTCAACTTACAACATGTTTTGGTCCAATAAATACATCACAGTTATTAAAAACAGTTAAAGATATTTTAAAGCAGCTCAAAAGTTATTGTAAAAGTTATTGAGAAAGCCTTGAAGTCAAACATTTCCAAAAATTAGCTCAAACAATTAAGTTAGGAGTTATTGTTACAGTGAGTCACTCTCAGATATTTTTTCCTTGGGCCTTGCATGGTCTCAAAGGTCAAACATGCATTAACTCTGTAATAAATATGCTTTTGAAGCCTTAGAATAGGGCCACCTCCTCATTTTATAGTTAGATACTGTATGTATGATCCATTATTGTTGTTAGTTGCTTAGTTAAATTTGAGGATTGATGAGTTGTTCAGCTAGTTGAGGACTGCTAGGCTAGATTTGAGAAAGCTCTGAGTTGCAGAGATCTATTGTACTAGAGTATGTAACTATTTTGAACATCAGTAATACAAGCATGTGTTACGCCATTTTTCGGTCATCTAACCTATTATCATTAGATGGACCCAAGTACACCATGTAAGACCAATTTTACCCTAAGTAAAATTGCTTTCACTATAAAAATAACTTAGTAAACCACCTTTATTAAGTTGTTTATGGTCTAAACAGGAAACCCCATGAGGAAATATTAAATAAATCTACATTTGTTTGATTTTCCTCAAGGAATAATTAGTTAAACAACAGTTTAATTAATATTCATGGTTATATTTAACCCAAAACAAGGAAATTAATTAGATAAATCATTATTTATCTTATTATTTTCTAAGAATAATCATTTAAACCTTATTTAAATAATATTCTTTGTTAAATATGACTAAATTGTTGGAATAAATACTGAGATGGGGGGGTGAATCAGTATTTAGAGCTGACTGAGAACTTTTAATTTTTCCTTACTAAAACCATATGCTACTTTACTGAATCCAACTTGTATGTTCAGAGATATTATTATGACTTTACATAGATCATTGCATCATTCATTCATCAGATGTTAAGCAGTAAGCATGAACAAAAATAATAGAACAAATCATCAATCATAAGCAACACATATGAACACTAGTATTTAAGGTGGAAACCCAATTCGGGAGAAAACCACCACTGCTGTTATCTCAATTTTTCAATATTTATTATAAATAAAACTTCTTAAAATTTTATGCTAGCGCAGACTTATACCAGCACGCAGGCACCCACCTATCAAAGGATACCACCTTCTCTCGTTTTCTAGTCACCACTGGAAGGGAGCTCCAACCCCCTGATTTAACACCAGTTTGTAGAAAGCTTTCACTTTCGCACTGAAGGCTTCAACCCTCAGATCTACCAACATTCCCTTAATTTATTCATCATATTTGCATCAGATCTTCATGTCTTCATTTTCAGATCTTCCAAGAGAGTCATCGTTTCTAGATCTAGAGATCATATCCATAGGTGCATCATAGATTCCGATTCATCAGAGACATAGTTTTATCATGCAGATATCTCTTAAAAAATTTATTCATTAACAACCCTTCAATCTGCACACACTGAACCATAAAACACTTCTCCTTATATAGTTTAACCTTTATCAATACCATGAGTAGAAAACCACTCAACCGCTAATGGTATTCATATTAAAAATCGAACCAATCCAAATTGAAATCCCAATCTTCGTTCTTCCATGCACGAAACGTCCCAAAGGTAATCTTTATCTCCGCAAAATAATACTATAGCCAAGGTTAATAAACATTAACGTGCCGCTGATGGTTTTCTTTCTTTTATTGGAATTTTATTTATCAAATTCATGGAATTTGATAAATAAATATTATTCACACCCTTTGGCAATTAAATATA
Organism: Pinus albicaulis; assembly: GCA_034641835.2. Lineage (NCBI taxonomy): Eukaryota > Viridiplantae > Streptophyta > Pinopsida > Pinales > Pinaceae > Pinus > Pinus albicaulis. The sequence goes on from CM076578.1 coordinate 1,936,954,510, forward strand.
TAATAGAACTTTATATTAATAACCAGCGCTTTTATCAAATGGATTTTAAATAGACTTTTGGTTCCGGCCCCACATACATAATCGACGGCACAATCAATATAATTTAAAACTGGGGCCCATTGCTAACGATCGTTTCCATCCGACGTCGAAGAGCACATCGCTCAGTCTTCAGATGATCTGACGGATATCGTTTGTTGATGATGCACGTATGATAACACACGATGGCGCGTCGTACCTTGGGTAACCTTCACGCATCTCTAACAAATGAACATGATGCGGCAGCCACATATTCTGCTTCTCCTATAGATAAGGCAATAGAGCTTTGCTTCTTACTGAACCAAGATACTAACCGGGGCCCCATATAGAATGCACCACCACTAGTGCTTTTTCGATCATCAACATTTCCAGCCCAATCTGCATCAGTGTATGCATGAAGAGCAAGATCAGCATTCTTTGGATACCATAGTCCAAAGTCTTGAGTTCCTTGTAGATATTTGAATATTCTTTTCACAGCCTGAAGGTGAGATTCTTTTGGATTAGCTTGGAATCGTCCAACAATCCCAACTGCATGCATAATTTCTGGTCTTTTCCCAGTGAGATAAAGTAGACTTCCTATCATAGATCTATATTTTGGTTGATTCACCGTGGGGGAATCAACATTAGAACTGAGATTACATCCGGTTATCATTGGTGTACTTACAGGTTTGCAATATTCCATGCCATACTTCTTCAAGATTTGCTTAAGATATTTTTCTTGTGATAAGAATATGCCATCTGTTGCTTGCTGCACTTTTAAGCCAAGAAAGAATGTTAGTTCCCCAAGTAAAGACATTTCAAATTCTTGCTGCATATCAGAAGAAAATTTCTGACTCATAGATTCTTCATTACTTCCAAAAATGATATCATCAACATATACAACCACAATTAATAGTTTGTCATTTTCAGTTTTTGTGTATAAGTTGCTATCAGCAGACCCTTTTGAAAATCCTTGTTGATGAAGATATTTGTCAAGACGATAGTACCATGCCCTTGGAGCTTGTTTGAGACCATATAGAGCCTTTTTAAGTCTACAAACAAGTTTTTCATCATTTCCCAAAATGAATCCTTCTGGTTGTTATATATAAACTTCTTCTTCTAGATCACCATTGAGAAAAGCAGATTTAACATCCATTTGATAAACTTTGATTTGTTGAAAGCTTGAAAAAGCAAGAAACATTCTTATGGCTTCAAGTCTAGCTACAGGGGCAAAAGTTTCTTCAAAGTCTATACCTTCTTGTTGAGCATACCCCTTGCAAACAAGTCTAGCTTTATTTCTTATAACATCCCCATTCTCATTTAATTTGTTTTTGAATATCCATTTAGTTCCAATGACATTTTTGTCATGAGGTCTTGGTACTAATTCCCAAGTGTGATTCTTTTCAATTTGATCAAGCTCTTCATTCATGGCTTGAATCCAACATTCATCTTTGCTAGCTTGACTGACATTGTGTGGTCAATAGTGGACAGAAATGCCAGATTGCTAGAAGATCCCACAAGAGTCCTTCTTGTTTGTACACCTGATCCTTTTTCTCCCAAAATTTGAGATTCTGGATGATTCTTTTGAACATATCTGGATGGAGCTTTTTCAAATAAATCATCCTCGGGTTCTTCATTGGGTTCACTGTCTATATCATTCCTATTTGATGTAGAAGGATATATGTCATCATCGTCTTCATCTGTTGTTTGTTTTTCTTCTTTTGGAGCTGCAAGAGACTCGTCAATAACAACATCAATACATTCAAAAATCTTCTGAAATCTTTTATTGTAACATTTATATGCTCTACTCCTAGAGGAGTAACCAAGAAGTATTCCTTCATTTGCTCTGGGTTCAAACTTGCCAAGCTTTTCATCATTATTTTTGATAAAGCATTTGCTTCCAAAAATTCTAAAATTCTTTACAGTGGGAGGATTACCATACTGGAGTTCATATGGAGTTTTATCACTATTTACATGAACATTTGCCTTGTTGAGAATGTTTACTGCTGTATGTGCTGCTTCTCCCCAAAATGTGTCAGGTGTTCTGGAATCATCAAGCATAGCTCTAGCCATTTGTTGAACTGTTCTATTCATTCTTTCTGCTACACCATTTTTTTGTGGAGTGCCAGCTACAGAAAACTGTCTTTTTATGCCATGTTGTTCACAAAATTCAAGGAATTCATCTAATGTATATTATCCTCCTTGATCAGATCTAAGACACTTGATTTTTAGATCTAATTCATTCTCAACTAGTGCTTTGAAGATCTGAAATTTCTCAAATGCTTCATCTTTGTGTTTAAGCAACCTAATCCAACACATTCTATAGAAATCATCAATGAATAAGATATAGTATTGTTCACCACGTGGTGACTTTTTCTTCACAGGTCCACATATGTCAGTATGAATCAGTTCAAGAGGCTTACTTGATGATCCTTCCTTGGCATTAAATTGTACTCTGGTTTGCTTACCGAATTGGCAAGATTTGCATATGATACTTTCAGGTAGAGTAATATTGGGGAGATCACGAACATCTTTAAATCTGCTTGATTTGTTGATTTAAGAGAAGCTCAGATGCCCCAACCTTCTATGCCATAGCCAGTTTTCTGAAGATTTACTCAAGTAACATTGTTCTTTGCAGTTCTTCAATATATATTGGTTGCTTGGAGTTCTTTTTCCTTTTATAATTGTTTTACCTGTATCAAGATCATGTACCATACATTATTTTGAACTAAAGACAACTTCAGTTCCTTGATCACACATTTGACTTAAACTTAGCAGGTTATGCTTTAATCCATCCACATACATGACATTATTAGCTTTCACCTTTTCTTTTAGAAAAACAGATCCTTTCCCCTTAATGACAGCAGGAGTATCATTTCCAAATGTAACATTCTTTTCTTGTTCTAGAGCACTATATGCAAGAAGTTTGTTTTTGTCACCTGTCATGTGTTTTGAGCATCCACTATCAATGTACCATTGATTTTATTCTCCTTCTGCAAATAAAGCTATGCCATAATTTTCAACCTGCAATTCCTTCTTTTTCCATACTTTGGAGCTTAAAGGAAGATGCTCTTTTCGTTGGACTTTGCTCCTGCATTTAGATTCTTCATTGCCAAAGTTATTGCAATAAGCACATTCAACTTCATTTTGAAGAGGAGAAAAGTTGTTATAAGTATTAATCTTTGTTCCAATATCAATCCTTTTCTTTCTTGCTTCTCTTGTCATAATGGTTTTATATGAAACACATTGAACAGCTTTATGACCAAAATTGTGACAGTGTCCATTGAAGAAGAAATTTATGCGATTATAAAATCTTCTACTTGAATTTACCTGTTGATTGGTGTTTCTTTTAAAGGTACTCCTGTTAGTGTTCTTTGAATTGAGATAATCATGCTTTATCTGTAAAGATTCTTTATTCCCTTGCTGAGGGGCAGAATGTTGTGTACTGGCTATAGCTGCTTTTAGATAATTTGGTGCTGAAGCCTGCGAAGATTCTCCGATATATCCAAGACGTGTCTTTAGAAGAAGAAAACGTTGTATCTTGGTAATCTCATCTAAGGTTTTAGATCCTTTAGCAAATCTAAGATTCAAAGTCTTTACCTTCTCAATTTATTTTCTGAGACTTACTATTTCACATTCTAATTTCTCATTATGTTTCTCTTTTTCTTGAAGCTGGTTTTTCAGAGTCTCTATGGTTACTTTACTTTCTTCTAAGCATATTTTGAGTTGATTGATTTCATCAAGAAAATCATTGTCCTCTAAAGCATCCATAAAATTATCCTTTTCTTCTCTAGACTCCTTTTCAAATGCCATGAGAAGTCTAAGATCTTGTTCACATTCTTCCTCACTGTCTGATAACCCATCACTCTCTTCGTGAGTATAGTAACTTTTCCTAGTGCTAAACCGATTCTTATTCCTTCTTGCTACTTCCTTTCCTTTTTCATGTGTTTCTTTGTGAGGACACTTAGCAGCATAATGACCAACTCTTCCACAGGAAAAAAATTTGAAAGGAAGCTTACCTCTTAACCGTCCTGTACCAAGTTGAAGTTTCTTTACAAAATTTACCTCATCTTCTTCTGAGATATACACTGATCCTTCTGTCTCTTGTACTTCTTTCCCTTTTGTAGAAGCTCTAAAGACGGCTTCCTTGGCATCATATGGTCCTCCTCTTCTCATTTCATATGTAGTTAGTATGCCATGAAGTTGCACCACAGTCAGATTTTGAAGATCCTTCTTTTCTTCAAGAGTAGACACTTTTGACTCAAATTTTGTCGTTAGTGATCTTAAAAATTTCTCAACAAAAGTAGATTCGGTTATTGTTTCTCCCATATTTCTCATCCGATTTACAATATCATCAAGTCGTAAAAATAAATTAGCAATGCTCTCCTCATTATGCATTTTTAAGTTCTCATATTGAATTCTGAGAGTTTGGAGTTTAGCACTTTTTACCTTTGCATCACCTTCATAGCTTAGAATGATTTTGTCCCATATTTCCTTTGTTGTATTCAACTGCATGAATTTGACAAATTCAGATTCAGTTAGACTTCCCAATAGAGCATTAACGGCCTTTGCATTTGTTTCATAATTCTTTCTCTCCGTTGGATCTGTTGGTACTATTGCTGGATATTGATATCCTACTTCAACAATAGCCCATACTTCTGCACCCATAGACTGAAGATAGGATCTCATCCTTGTTTTCCAGAAGATTAAATTGTTTCCGTTGAAGAGTGGAGGCCTGATAGATGCTATTCCATCTTGATTGCTCATCTTGATTTATCTTCCTTCTAGCGGCTAAGCTTTTCAGAAGGACCTGCTTTGATACCAATTGTTGGAATAAATACTAAGAGGAGGGCGTGAATCAATATTTAGAGCTGACTGAGAACTTTTAATTTTTCCTTACTAAAACCATACGCTACTTTACTGAATCCAACTTGTATGTTCAGAGATCTTATTATGACTTTACATAGATCATTGCATCATTCATTCATCAGATGTTAAGCAGTAAGCATGAACAGAAATAATAGAACAAATCATCAATCATAAGAAACACATATGAACACCAGTATTTAAGGTGGAAACCCAATTCGGGAGAAAACCACCGCTGCTGTTATCTCAGTTTTTCAATATTTATTATAAAGAAAAATTATTACAATTTTATGCTAGCGCAGACTTATACCAGCACGCAGGCACCCACCTGTCAAAGGCTACCACCTTCTCTCGTTTTCCAGTCACCACTGGAAGGGAGCTCCAACCCCCTGATTTAACACCAGTTTGTAGAAAGCTTTCACTTTCGCACTGAAGGCTTCAACCCTCAGATCTACCAACATTCCCTTAATTTCTTCATCATATTTGCATCAGATCTTCATGTCTTCATTTTCAGATCTTCCAAGAGATTCATCGTTTCTAGATCTAGAGATCATATCCATAGGTGCATCATAGATTTCGATTCATCAGAGACAGAGTTTGATCATGCAGATATCTCTTAAAAATTTTATTCATTAAAAACCCTTCAATCTGCACACACTGAACCATAAAACACTTCTCCTTATATAGTTTAGCCTTTATCAATACCATGAGTAGAAAACCACTCAACCGCTAATGGTATTCATATTAAAAATCGAACCAATCCAAATTGAAATCCCAATCTTCGTTCTTCCATGCACGAAACGTCCCAAAGGTAATCTTTATCTCCGCAAAATAATACTATAGCCAAGGTTAAGAAACATTAACGTGCTGTTGATGGTTTTCTTTCTTTTATTGGAATTTTATTTATCAAATTCGTGGAATTTGATAAATAAATATTACTCACACCCTTTGGCAATTAAATATATAATAGAACTTTATATTAATAACCAGCGCTTTTATCAAATGGCTTTTAAATAGACTTTTGGTTCCGGCCCCACATACATAATCGATGGCACAATCAATATAATTTAAAACTGGGGCCCATTGCTAACGATCGTTTCCATCCGACGTCGAAGAGCACATCGCTCAGTCTTCAGATGATCCGACGGATATCGTTTGTTGATGATGCACGTATGATAACGCGCGATGGCGCGTCGTACCTTGGGTAACCTTCACGCATCTCTAACAAATGAACACCATCCGATGACCCCTTCCTAGATCAACGGTGTTCAATAATATCGCTCGACGACTTTGGTCAAATGTTAACGTGCGATGGCGCACTTTGATAGCGGTTTTCGTGGGTCCACCTTTGCTACATGTCAATGTTTCTATGGAATCACTCCCCAGCCAGGAAATACCGCCTATCACTGAAGGGTGGTGCGATGAAACCCGGAAACCGCCTTCACTGTTCACTCGGTCATGGTTCCGCTCTTCCACGCAGGGTTTCGTCGCGCTTCCTTTTGTTACGTTCTACCTCTTTCCTTCTAGGTTCCGTTCATGATTCCAAAGGGTTAGTCCGTGTTCCATCGAGAGTTCAATGCCAAATACTCTGTTTTAGTTCTTCTGCATTATAATTGATTTGCTCTCGCTCCTTGTTCCTTTTTTCATGAAAGCCAGTCAGCTCCTTCTTGATAGCGTATATCCTTCCATGTGGAGCTTAAAACCATAACTTTTTTCATATCATATATTCAACGAATATATAACTCCACTGCCTACCAGTTTGAATACACTGTCAACCGTATTAACATCGGTTCCTTGAACAACATACAGAGCACCATTAATCCCCTCATAGGGTTTCTTACTTATCACGGAATTCAATTATTCTCCATCAGGATGCATACACAAGAATTAATTCCACAGGGACTCAAATATCCTTCCTATTGAATTTGGATGTTTTAGATGCCAATTCCTTTGCCACTTCTTTTGCCATCAATGACAATATTTCCAACAATCTCCTTTGCCACTTCTTTTTCCATCAATGACAATATTTCCAACATAAATCACCCTTAAATAATTAAATAAATCATTATTTATTTAATTATTACTCAATCCCATCCTTAAAATGATAAATAAATAATTTATTTATTTATTATTTACAAATAAAGGGATTTGACCCAAGTCAAATTCCTTTTCCCTCCAACAAATATAATAAAATATTCCATAAAAGTTGGATCTTGATTTGGTTAATAATATTTTAATTATGCACCAATATCTAGACTAACTCAATATTTGTTATAAATAGAAGGGTTTTTCCATTCATTCACTACCTTTTGTTGCCTAAAGATCACTTTGGATCTATACTTTTGGTCTGACTTTGATCCACCATCATTGTCATATTTTGCTCCCATTTTTTAAGGTTTTCTACACCATCGAAGATTTTTAGATCTGAAGTGCGGAGACTTACGAGAACCCATGCCATGGGAGAAATAATGCTTCTTATGTTTTCATAGGTGCCATTATGCAAACTTTATTCACTGTTCTTGTCTTGTCTATTGGATGCATGGAGTTTTCTCTTTAACTTAATTTTTTTGATCCTAGATCTAGATTTTTGCGGCATTTGTCGTGATCATAAGCATTTGTCGTGATCACCTAAATAAATATCTAAAAATGTAGACGTATATTTGTTATTGGGGCTATTTTTTGCACTTGAGCAGTATAAGTGGTATTTTTTCATATGTTTGGAATTAATATTCTTACTAACAACTGGCGACTCCACACGGGTTTATGATTACGACCTCTGTTGTTTTTCTAATCCTTTCATATCCAGCTACTTCAAACCCTAGGATTTCTCTTCGGCCTCTTGTTTTTTCTTTTCTTGATGTTTTTTTTAACCTATAAAACCCTAAAACATTAAAAATTCTAACTTCTGTGTGTTTTCAGACCTATTGCGTAGGTGACAGACATCATCTGCAGCTGAGACGACACTTTTTTCTAAAATCTACCGTCAAGAGTGCTGGAAGTGTAGGTCACACTTTTTGGCCCAAAAAATACGACCTGGACCCTTAGGACGTACCTTTCAGCCCAAAAACTGTGACCTCTTCTAAAAACAGGTAAAAAATTGCGACCTGAACTTTTTGCGGGAATTTTTCTGAAAGTTTTATGGGTTTGTCTGAGCCTTTGTTCAGGGTTGTGTGACCTCCGTCTCCGCCCGTTTTGGACCTGTACTTGTTTTATTTTTCTCAACTAAGTGGGAACCTAGCCCCATAGGGCTTCAGTACCCTCCACTTCTTATGGAAGAGTTTTTGTTGTTGCAGGTTGTCTGAAATTTCAGAGTCTTCAGCCATTTTTTAGATTTGATACCTCACCTTCAGATCCACTTCATATTGGCTTGTTATCCATCCAAATCACCTCATTTATCTTTTTTTGGGTTTTACTCTAGGGTTCAGTGCGTTTCCCTCCAGGAGATAGCCTGTCGCCACCTCATTTACAACAATTTTTCCTTTGATTTGTTGCTATTTTCTGCACCACTTTCCAGCATAGTTGTCCTTTAGATCCCTGTCCCTCCTAACCTTAGATATATTGGCTATTTTAGTGTTTTTTTATTAGTTTTTTACCCGCCTACAGACTATTTGTTGAGAGGCCTGCCTCGTTGGGTTTAGATTATTGCATTATTAGCTATTTATTTTCTGTTTTTGCAGGCTTATATACTATTATTTGCAGGTTTATTTGCAGCTATACAACACACTTTTTATTTTTCTCTACAAACGTTTGGGTTTAAAAATTAAAATTTACACACTTCACACACACACCCTAAGCAAAAAAGGGCTTGGTTAACACTGCCAAAAAAATATTCTAAAACATTGAAATCAATTGATCCTACACCTCTCTGCCCTTGTTTGGACGTTGTAATCAGTTGATCGTGCACCTCCTTCCCCTTGTTGGTCTCTTTTTCCTTTGTATTGTGTTTGTGTCATCATCATTGTGCCACCTCAAAGACTTCTTGGCCTTCATTCTCAGTTTTCGGTAGGAAGACTTACTTCTCTACGTAGGATTCAAGTTAGTCCTCCACCGAGTCCGCACTTCGACTCTTCTTCTGGTTCATTGGGTTCTCCTTCTCGTTCCACCTTCGGTTCTCCCCCTGTCACCTTCACCATGTCTGGTGCAGGACCTAATGCTGGTGGTAACCCCGACCCTCATGCTGGGAATACCACTAGTGGGACCGTAACGGACACTACCCCAGCTGCGCCCTTGCTCCCCTTCATGGCAGGCCTCAGCCTTCCCGATTTTGACCAGTTGATAAATGACCCTATACACCATGACGCTAGTTTTCCTGCTATGCCGACGAAGCTCCCTTCCAACATCCAAAATTTTGAAGGCCTTGCTGGAGAAGATCCTACAAATCATGTTCAATCTTTCCACATGTGGTGTTCGTCTAACTCCATTACCAATGACTTTGTCCGTCTTTGGTTATTCCAACGTATGCTTATAGGTGAAGCTTCTAAGTGGTATGTTGATCAGGCCCCTTCCTCTCACACCACCTTTGCAACTATTGCCCGGGATTTTTTTTCCTACTTCCAGCTTCTCCTTCGTTATGACACTGGCATCGAGCTCTTGACTTCTTTCCGTCAATCATCTACGACCCGCCTATCCGACCATGTCCAGGAATGGCGGAGAAGAAATAGCCTATATCGAGCCCATACCTTCGAAGACCGTTTCTACATGGACTGGTTCCTTAGATCCCTTTTTCCACCTATTGGGAAAGACGTTGCATCGCAATTTCCTCAAACCGAAGAAGCCGCTCTCCAAATTGCGTTAAAATATGACCTGATCTATGCTCAGTCGGGTTATGTTTATACCGTTCTACCTGATCTTCCCAGACCCAGTGGTGCCAACGCACCTGGGGCATCTCATGTCGCCGACGGTATCATTGGATCTCTCTCTAATCCATACGTTCAACCTCCCATGGGCTATGGCTTTCCTCAGGGGGGGCCAACACCTCCTACACTTTTACCCCTCCCCGTAGCAGGTATCCAGGGTACGACATGCGTCATCTTTTTTCCCAACCTCCCATTTACCACACTATTACCCAACCTCCTTATTATTTGTATCTACATCCTGGTGCTCTAGCTCCTCAAGCATTAGCACCACCTCCTCCCTTTCCTTCTCAACCCCCGCAATAGCAACCACCACCCCCTTAGGGGCAGGTGTATGCACAAGAGGGCACGACTAATCCTCCTCCCTCCAAAAAGAAGGGGAAAGGCTCAAAATTAGTCTGCTCCTAGTAATCCTATACCTAATCCTCAAAATAATGCTCCTAACACTACTAACCAGCAACAGGGCACCCAACCCAAGCAGGACAGGCTTGTTCGTGCAGCCCAAGCAGGAAAAGTCTATTCGAACGAACAAGCCTTGTTCTTTTTGTGGTGTTTATGGTCATTACAAACATGATTGTCCTATTTTACCACAGATGCGGCAGCTGTGGGAGTCTCAAGCAACATTGTGAGGATATAAATCCTCCCCTTCCATCCCTCCTAGTGCTGCACCTAGTCAACCGGCTGTGCTTATTGATCCTTTCCTTCAAAAAGAATTTGTGGCTACCATACCCCCTGAAGGTTAGGAGGCCACTCAACCTCTTCCATCTGGTACCTTCAATTACTATATTCTCATGATGAACTCTGATCAACCTCTAACTGTAGACATCAATATTCAGATTCGGTCCCGTCAGTACAACAAGCCTCCCGCTACGTCTATCCTCGAGCTGCCTCCTTCAGTATCTATAAAGCCTCTTTCGACACCTAATAGTCCCTTGAAAATCCCTCAACCTAAGGCGTAGGTTCATACCAAGATCCCTAAGGGACCACTACGCTGAAATGTTGCTTCCGGAAAAGATGCCCATTCGTATAGCATAGTAGATGTTTTGGCACAATCTCCTGCTCCCATTTCAATGCTGGAACTCCTCCAGTCGTGCCCTTCACAACGAAAAGCTCTACTATCTTCCATGGGTGTTTTAGATCCTTCTGAAGATCGGTTGATTGTCTTTGATGTTGACCAGTCAGAACATCCTGCTTTCCCTACTTCTGTCGCCTTCCAAATCCCAGTCAAGATCTGGAATGCCAACATTTCCTGGTGCATTATTGATAAGGGGACATCCATCTGTGTGATTTCTACTTCGGTTTGGAAGCAACTCGAATCACCTGAGTTGGCTCCTTCCATGATCACTCTCCGAGCGTGGGATGGCCACGCCTTCCAGCCCATTGGCTTATTCCGTAATTGTCCTATCACTCTTGCAGGCAAGACTTTTTGCGTTGATGTAGAAGTTATAGATGCCCCCTTAGATTACAACATTATATTGGGTCATAGCTACACTTATGCGATGTCTGTTGTCACTTCCACGGTCCACCGCAAGATGTCCTTCCGTCATAATGAAAATATAGTCACCATTGACCAGTTGACATATTACGAACCGAAGTCTCAGACCTCCCCTGAGTCCACCATCTCTTTGGTGACCAAGAAGCAAACCGTCGATCCTTTAACCAATGTCTCACCCGGAGTCTACAAAGACTCCTCATTGCTTGGTACATTCCCCAATATTCCTCCTCCTGCCTCTTATCCCAGCTCATCTAATATTTGCATGGCGCAATCATTTGGGGTTGTTCTCAAGCGGCCTGCCTCGGCTAGTCAGCAGCCTCCTCGCCCTTCACAGCCTACTCCTAGCCCTTCGATTTAGCCTTCTGGACCTCCTCCTCCTGACCCTTCAGCTTGTATCCATGAGCCTCTCTACCCTCCTGGAATGGTTCCTCTAGACCTTAACCATTTAGGAGTCGTCCCGCTTGGCCATTACCTCTCCAATCAGATACCGTTCCTGGCTCCCCCACCAGGAGTTTATACGACACCTGTCATGGCCACCCTCTCTCTTCCTAACTTGACCCTTAGGATTCCCGTCTAGTACCTTGATCCCCCAACCACTACCCTGCCTAGTCAGACCAAACCTTATCTTTCTTTGACCCCAGTTCAACTGGTCCCCATGACTTCTCCCATTGCAACAGTGCCTCAACCACCTCAACAAGAACTACCTCCTATTGTGACCACTTTGGGTAAGAAGGGCAAAGCTCGCAAGAGGGCCTCCAAGGACAAGGCTGCCCCGACAGACCCTGCACCTCCCTTGCTCGCAAAGCCCTGTGCTTTGTGTGATGTTATCGTCCATGCCACCCATAACTGTCCTAAACTACCCCGTATCAAGCCCATGGTTAAAGTTGTGTTCCCTGAGTCTATGGTCCCTGAAGCCTTTGTTTCTTCCTCGACTGTAGGCAATAATCCTAAAACTATTCACACCAACCAACCTTGTGCTTTGTGTGAACTCCATGGCCATTATTTCCACCATTGTCCCCACCTTACACATTACCGCACCTCTTTAGAGGTAGTTCGGGAGTACGAGATTGAACAGAACCAATCTGCCTCTCCCGTACTTGTGTAGTATGCTGCAGGCTAGACTGATGATTTACCCACTCCTATTGGCATTCCCCCTCCTGATGTCGAGATGACGGATCTTGTGGCCACCATTCTCTACCTATAATCATCCATGAGACCCTTGGCGGAAGCTCCCTCTGAATCTTCCCCTGTTGTTTCATTTGACCTCCCTTTAGTGATCACCCTGGTCTCAACATCAGTATATCCCTTATCTGCTTGTTCTTACATCATCCCCCGTGATGATGCGCATGTGAACCTTTCTTCTCATTATAATGAGTTAGGTAGCTTCGCCACATCATGTGGTCTCCCTTCCTCCAGTCACTCCATCTTCTATTGTGATGATGACATCATGGAAGCCATGTCCACCCCTGACTTCATGGCACCATCCATGCCTATGGTGACTTTTGTGGTTTGAGCACAAGCTACACCTCTGGTAGCTCCCACACTCCACCTCATTGTCGGCGTGTGAGTAGTAGACATCCCACCCAAATCACTCTCTCCCACGGAGTGCGTTCGATTTCTACTTTGTGCTCAGGTTGCCATCATTGTTCATCATCCTCCCATTCATTGTCTTGTGGCACCTTTTAAATGGACCTCCCGTCCACACCTTATATCGGTTTCGCTAATGGTGCAAGTCGTTACTCCCGGAATTTAGCCTCGGCAGGTTGGACCATTTTTACCCCCTTGCATTTTCTTGTTCTCTCGAACGATTATGTGTTGGTACTGCTACCAATAATTAGGCCGAATATGAGGTAGTGCGAGGTTTATTAGCTGATTCCCTTTTACATCGCATCCTCCACCTTCATGTTCATTTATATTCCCTGCTTCTTGTCATGCAATTTAATGGTGTCTATCATGTGCATAATCCTATCCTTTTTAGAAGATATTTACGAGTGAAGCTATTGATGCGTGAATTTTAAATCATTACATTCAGTCATGTACCTAGAGCACAAAATCACTATGTAGATAGCATTGCAAACCATATTCTAGATCGGCATTTAACGCACACATTTAACACAAGAAAATAACATAAAAATATCAAAATGATGCATATCCATAATATGTGTCGTATAAAATGTTTTAGAGTCCATCCACTTTGATACATATGACATGCCCATAGCATGTTACAAAACTCAAAATAGGGGGCACCATTTTCCCCTACACCTAATCACTATCTGGAATATCTCGAGCCAATGGATCTAATCCTACAGCTTGTAGATTATGCATACCCTGTTCGGCCATCGCCATGCGCCGCATGACTTCTCGCCACTCTGAGGGTAGACTAATACATGGCTCTATGTACTAGTCATCCAAGTCTTGCCAAATGCACTCTGAAACACTGATCAGAAGCCTCTCACATCTACACCGAATTTCCTCCAGGAAGGCTGCTGCATCCTTATTTTGTGGCGCTCTCGATCCACTAGGTCCTGCAGTCCCTGATACTGCAGGTTGTCCCATATACCCGGCCGATTTTATCGGTGCTCTATCTGCATACCAAAAGTGAAAGAATCAGTACCACATAAAATATTATAGAACTTTACATGCACATAAAATATTATCAATTTGTCACTTACCATCGGGCCCCCATATTTGACTAGGCGGCCGTGGAAGATCTGGGTCCCCACAATAACTCATCCCACTATAGGGATAGTCATCTATATATAGTGGCATCTGATCCCAATGAACAAAGAACTTGGGTCAGAACACCCATCCAACCGCCCCACCTCCTCCTCTGCATAGTAGTCACCCCCACCAGCGCATCCTAGGCTCTCTCGGGCCCCCATCTTGGAGTTGTATGTGAGGTCGAAGTGTCAGGATCTTCTCAAAGAAGAACAAGCACAAAAATGTACCATATGCACATTCATGGTTCACTTTCCGCTTGCATAGCAACAACTATCATTTCAAAAATGACAACATCATCTGGGCCCACCCATAGTAATTCCCATTCAGAAAACTCTCCACAAGCATCATCTTCCCTCCAATGATGTAGTGGAGTGCCTGGCTACCTAGGATCCGCAGCATTGCTGTGGCCACAACACAGGTCTCTAACCTCTCCAAATCCCCAATGGGTATCCAAGTCCCCTTGACTTGGAGACCTGGTCAACAATGGCGCTCTACAAACTCTATGATATTCCTCCCCCACGGTAACATTGGCTGAGTATTCCCTACCATCCCAAGTGGTGGGAGACCAGTCAGGAAATATATATCCTAGACCGTCAACTCAATCCGGTGCCCCTGCACTATAAATACCTGATGGTCCAGACCCCAATAGCTGACAATCTGAGCCAATAAGGGCTCTCCAGCTCTCATCAAAGGGTTCTCCACAAACTTTAGAACCCCAAACCTGGCTAATGCACTATGGACACATTCATCCTCCCGGATCTCCGACCGTAATGCACCCAGGTATCTCTCTCCAGTTGATCAGTAATTTTACTATATCTGCACAAAACCATCATATTTGTCAGTGTATAGATAGGAAATACTATATCTCAACATAAGAATCCAATGCTCAGCCAAAAAACAGCACAAAACAACCCCTCCCTAACAGGTCACACTTTTTTCCCCAAAATTTGTGACCCGAACATGAAGAGGAGCAGGGGTCTGTTCTCAAGCCCTGGGGACCTAATTTGAACTTTACATCCACTGAAAAGAAAGAGTAGTGTTAGGCCTCTTACCTGCAACTAATGGATCTCGATTCCAACGGTCAGTTTGTCCTCTACAATTGCCGCAACATTTAGAGCCTTCTCTCCTCTCTACATTCACCACAGCTCCACATGAAAATGAGTGAATTTGGAGGGAAAATGCCTTATTAAAAGAGAAACCCTTGATTTTTCTTTCGCCTGCTGCAGCCAAACTGTAGCTCAGTTTTCCAAACTGTCTATACCATTGGAAAACTCTCACCGAGCCCTCAACTGGGTATCTGTTAGTTTTTCATGATTTGATACTTCACCATGACACATTTTGTCCAAGAAGGGTCACTTCACCACTCCTCAAAATCAAATTTCTTTAGCTGCCACACTTGTACTTGGCGGCACCCGTTTTCCTTCATACTTGTCCATGCTTGTGTCGATCTTCGTCATGAGTAACCATTATGTACTCATGTTTTTATGGTCCCCATTGGACCTTTTTCTGTGTGGCAACACCATCGAGTCACCCTTGTTTAGAGCATCCGAGTTGAGTCATCATTGCATTCATGGATTCTGTTGTTATGAAATCCCTCACTGAGCTGGGATATCTGATGATAAGGAGCTTTATTTTGAAAAGAAAATACAACAAGGACTGCATGGACTGTCAAAGCCCCTTTTTCACCTATCGGAAACCTTGAAAAGGCTAAAATCCCACCTTTTAGCTTTAAAAGCGCTCATTTTAACATATCAAGCCTCTAAGCGCCTTTCGTCTTAAGCTCTTAGCCCCCCTTTTCTCATATGACCCCACTCTATGACCGATGGCTAAAAGTCCTTAAGCCCTCTTCAGCTATCGCACATTGCTCATCACCACCTAGCATTCCTTATTCATTGAACTCTTTTTCCGTCGATGTGTGAAACCCCGACACAATCTCGACTGTTGATCTCCACAGATCCAATGGTCATCGCTCATCGCGCTTCGCCCATCCATCGCACATCGCACTTCGCTGTACTCCATTTACACTCTATATTTCACCGCTGATATGCTAATCCGCCGATATAATCTGAGTCGTTGATCGCAATCGATTCAATGGTTATCAGGCCTCCCTCAGCTCCATTTGTCTTCCCCCACGATGGAATCCCGACCGTGGATCCTCTTGATCTAGCGATCAACACTGTCTCGCTGTTTTGCTGTCCTCAGCCTCATTCATTCATTTATGTGAAGCCGCGATATGATCTTGACCATCAATTCTCTAGATCCGATGGTCATCGTGCCTTCGCGCTATCTCCATCCTCCCGTTCAAACCCCTTCTGCCTACCATTCCCTGATAAGATTTCAACCGTTGATCATCTTGATCCAACGGCCAGCGCATCTTTTCCTTTCACCCTACTCAATTTTCTCCAATTTATCTCCGCCATTGATCGAGCCCAATCCAACAGTCAGCGGTGTCTCGTTGTTTCGCTGTCCTCCGCCTCATTCATTCATTTATGTGAAGCCGTGATATGATCTGGACCGTCGATCATCAAGATTCGATGATCATTGCGCCTTCGCACTGTCTCCATCCTCCCGTTCAAACCCCTTCTGCCTACCATTCCCTGACGAAATTTTAACCGTCGATCCTCATGATCCATTGGTCCTCGCTCCATCACTCCTTCGCCAATTTCCTGACCACTCACGCACTATTGTACTCCCCGCTCTAATCCGGACCGTTAATCTTCTCCATCCAACGGTGATCGCTCCTCTTCGCCTTATAACCCCGAAATTGATCACCTCGCTATGCGAAAAAATTGATTACATCATTTCCGGTCCCACCCGACCGCGCAGGTTCGTCCATTGCACTCTTCCTTCGTCGTTGATCTAGATTGCTATGATCAGACGGTCCGCATTGCTCTTCATGTTCATTTCATCAAATAACCTGATCGCACTATTTCCATGTGAAATGGGCAGTTTTTTGAGGACAAGCGTCGCTCCCTAACATGTATCGTGTGCCCCCAGCCCGATACCGCTTACCGCTCAACTCCCACGCAAAAACCACCCCAGTTTTCCACAAAACCGCCTTTCACACAGTTTCGCGCCAGATTGGATTCAAACCATGTTTTCGCCATGGAAATGCCTCCGCTGCATTCCTTGCTTCCACACTGCTCCTCTGCCTTCACCCGAGTCTTCTGAAGCAATCTACCCTTGATCGCAGGATTTATTTAACAGGTTTGTTGTCTGTGGAGGTTTACATGGCATTTTAAGTATGCGGGCCATCTCATTGCCAATAACAGTTTCTTGAGGCCGAGGATGACGATCCTCCACGCCCAAGAAAGCAAATAAAAAGCGATAATAAGGGTCAGTTTCACATCTCAGTCAATGGATCATGACCATTGGCCATTCTATAAGACCCTCCAGCGCAGAAGGCCAACCCTTCCACTACTAGCTATACCGCATTCTCCAGCACAGGCAGCCAGCTCTCCCACGACTAACGGTATTGCCTTCGCTAGCAGCAGCAGGGGATCCGCCTCATCAAACAACAATGATCATTCATGAATAGGACCGCGTGGCCTTTTACCTTATGTTCTTTACACTTTTTCATTTTGTGTGAAATCTTTAGTTCACTCCCACAGTTTTTACTTTCATATTAGTGAATTTTTTACATTTCAGTTAGAAATGGCTTTAGGCCCGCGTTGTAAGATGATGAGAGGTAGTTTTACCTCATCATCATTTCTGTTTTTTTATTTAGGCTTGAAACAACATACAAGCACGCGGGGAAGATATTTTCCCAAAATTGTCTTCTCGCACATAGGAATCATAGGTTATAAAAACAGGAAGAAAACACTAACAAAAGGTTCCAGATTTTCCAAAGGACTCTCTAGCTCAAGTATTCTGTATGTATTTTGTACGAAATTTGATAGTGGATGTTTGAAGATCCCGTAGGGATTCAATAATAAGAATTTTTGCTGGAATTAGGGATTTCGCTCGGGATGATTCACAGTTTGTAACTCTCTCTCTCTATGTCTTTTAATATAAGTATTCATTTGTTATTTCTCCATACTTCTCGTATCTACAGGTTTTTGGAATGCGAGTGCTCCCATGTTTGGACGTGAATTTTTCATAACAGATACTCATGTTTTATACATCTATAGTACTTTAAATATGGCCCATGCTTGATACATTGTTCATTTTCTATCTCTTCCGCTGTTCTTCCGATACTAACTACAATGGATTATTATCTTTGAACAAGCCCAGATATATGGATTCTTATCTTTGAATAAGCCCAGTATATATGGATTCTTATCCTTGGATAAGCCTGATTATAGTTGATATCTTACTCCATCTTCTACCATAGTCATCGCTCACATATAACTTGATAATTGTGTATTCATTTTAGAAGTCGGCCCCCTTTACAGAATTTTGTTTTAGAGCTGTCTGATGCATTTGCTTATTGCAGTTTGTACTCAGTTTCTGCAGTTTTCCTAGTTGTTGTGTTTAACTTTGGGGTCTTGGTTCCACCCTTATTAAAACCATTCATCTGAGTGATAGTTGCATGAGAGCCAAAAATTTCCAACTACAATCAGTTGAGTCATATGCTCCTTGCATTTAAGATGTCCTAGGCACTGGTCTTTATACAAGTCAAGGTTGTCTCTAGGAGCTACAACATCTTTCTGGCGCCGTTGCCGGGGACATAATTTAAAGAACTAAATCCCTTGGCCTCAACAAATATCATCCACCCTTCAGAATAGGTGAGCAGGAAGGGTTGGGAGTTGTAGATCCCTCACCTTGGCGACTCCACTATCATTCAAAGGATAAATATATTTGCAGTCCTGGCTTCCCGAAATCCACACCTGAGGTCAGATACCACCAGTTGAGAACACCTTCAGTGTCTGATCCAGAGAATATTTTGCACAAGAGAAGTTGGAGAGAAATACAATCAGCTTATATAGATATTCCCAAATTCTCCCTGGAAGACTCTCCATCCTCCTCTCAGTTAGCTCAAAATCAAGGTCTTGATTATACTGCAAGAACCCTTGATTATACTTCTATTAGCTCCTCCCTTGAAGATATTGAAGTAAAAGACGAGGCTAAGTCTGTAGACACCATGAGCTTCTTTCTGCATCCCACTCTCGAAACCGAAGAAGTTAAAGAAGTCACAGAGGTTTCCACTTCTCATATTACAACAGTTCAATCAACCCATCAAGACGTTGTTTAGTATATCCCCATTGTCATACATACTTCTCTTCCACCACCTCCTATTACACATCAGACTCTCCCACCACCTCCACAACCTCCGATGGCTATTCCTAGCTTCCTACTGAACAAATATGCCCCCCTGGCATTGCCTCAGATCCTGAACGACATGCCTCAGGATTACTTAAAGATCCTACCTCGTTTCAATGGAGAAAATGATACTGAAGCTCAGAAACACCTGGAAGTTTTCTGTGCCTTCGCAGAAAATTTCAATGTTGAACATCTGGATGTGGTGTTGAGATTGTTTGTCCAATATCTAGATGGAGAGGCCAGAAAATGGTTCAAGACCTTGGGAGACCGCTCCATTAATAACTGGGAGGAAATGGAAAATGCCTTCACCAAGAAATGGGGAGAGAAGAAGGACCACAGATATTGTCTTACAGAATTCAATGCACTTAGAAAGAGACATAATGAAGATGTGTCCAAATTCATCAAGAGGTTTAATAAATTATATACAAGTCTCCCAGCTATAATGAAGCCTCACCAGATCACTGCTAAAGTGGCGTTTGTAGCAGCCTTTGAGTCAGAATTCATATTCTCTTTAAGAGAAAGGAAGTTTGCTACTCTAGATGAAGCCCAGACTGACGCATTCAAAGTGGAAGCCAACTTCGCTTCTATGGGTAAATAAAAAGGGAGGTCAGACCATGATGCTAGATGGAGAGGGAAAGAAGAAGCATCTACCTCTGGTCAAGATAGAGAAGTAGCAGATTACAAAATAGAGGAGATGAGTAAAATTATCAAGAGCCTTTCAAGAAAGTTGGTGAAGCTTGAGCTTGAGGCAAAGAACTCACCCTCAAAGCCATTCCAAACTGCTCCAAATAGAGGATTTAACGCACAATATAGAAAGCCTCCTCTTCAAATATTGCAGAGAGAGCAGGAGCAGCAAGATCACATACAACCCTCGTTGTATCTGGAAAGGCAGATGGATGGCCCTGCCGAAGACATTCCCGATGGGCAAGAAGATCAACATCTTACTTACTCAGATGACGATGAAGTTGAGACTTCTTTTCAAGAAAGTGAAGGAGTGGAGCTTTCCTTGCAAGAAGAAGAAGAAAAAAAAAGCGTTGTTGAAGATCCGGAGATTGATGATTACTACAAGCAATTCGTGGACTTCATGCAGACACAGTTCAACAGAAAATATGATCTCAGGTCCTCTAGGAAGAGGAGGCGCACACAAGAACAAGAATAAGAGATGCCTCAGAAGGAGACAGTGGTTCAGAAATCTAGAGATAAAGGTAAGAGACCTATAAATGAACCTTTACATTCTAAGGACTCCCTTCCTTCATCTTCTAAGTTGGCCTCTAATCAAAATATAAATTTTAAACATATTCTGAGGGAAGAAAAACCTTCAACCATGATAAATGAACCAAGGGAAAATAACATAGAGAAGTCTCCCTCTGCTTTTAATCTTCAAAAAGAACTGGAAAAAGTTAAAATCCCAGTCTCCCTAACTGAACTCCTGAAACAGCCAGTTTACCAGTCTCAGGAGTCTTCTTTCATGCTTCCTCAAGGAGCAGCCCTAATCCCAGATAGTTTAAACCTTCAAGAAGAAAGGCCTATGGTGATGTTCGGTCCTCATGTTGAGGATTTAGATGTTTTAACTCCTCCTTTCTATGTCTCTTTAGTAATTCATGATTTGTTATTGCACAACTGTGTGATGGATTCTGGGGTGTCCCATAACCTGTTACCTCTGTCAGTGATGGAGAAACTGGTGCTGCAGATCACTCGCCCATATAAAGATCTCTACTCTTTAGATTCTAAAAGAGTCAAATGTTTGGGGATGATCAAGGATTTGGTGGTAAATCTAGCCCAAATCCCAGCTAAGAGCGTGGTAATAAACATAGTAGTGGCCGACATCCCAGCTCGGTTTGGGATGTTGTTATCTAGATCATGGGGTACAAATATCGGAGGATCTATAAAGCTATACCTAAAATATGCGACCATCCCTGTGTTTGGAGGCCAAGAAAGGAGATTATTCCGGGAAACAAGGTTTGTGGAGATGGTTAATAAAGCCGATAATTCAGTAAATTTTCTGATGTACAGCAAAGAGGGTGATTTTTCTTGTCTAATGCTTGAGGAAGACCAAGATTACTTGCAGAAGCCATCTTTCTGTCTAGTAAAGACCGAGCAGTCTTCGAGTAATGAAGAAGGTGGATTTTGGACCTTGCACTTTGACGAAGCCAACTCAAAGGAAGGGAATGGAGCTGGGATTCTCGTAATATCCCATACTAGACAACTGGTCCCATTATCTTTCAAATTGGAATATGAAGCCACAAACAATGTGGCCAAACATGAAGCCTTGCTTCTAGGTCTACAAACAGTAAAGAATATGAATATTCAGAGCTTGAAGGTTTTGGGAGATTCAGAACTGGTGGTGAGACAAGTAAGAAATCAATGTCAAGCTAAGCACCCACGACTGAGGGCTTACAGAAATGAGGTATGGGACTTGGTAGAGAATTTCTTCTTAGCATTCAATATTCAATTCATGCCAAGAGACCAGAACAGAATGGTGGACTCTCTCGCAGTAGCTGCAAGCACTTTTTGACCACCTCAGAACCCCCTCCTGAGGTATGAAATAGAGGTTCCCTACTGTCCTTCCATCCCTGACAATGTCAAACACTGGCAAGTGTTTGAAGACGAAGAGAAAGTGAAAATATTCATGGAGAATGTTGGGGAATTCTCCAATATGGACATAGATGTTGGCGATGAAGAGACTAAGGAGCTTCCTCAGAATAAATGGCAGGATACCGTAGTTGGGCACAAGGTGCTGCAGCTCAAAGGGAATGTAATACCAGAGGACTGGTCCCCCTGAAGAAACTATTTGATAAGAATGATGCCCCAATCCGGCCAAGTAAGGTTGTTGAAGAAAATTAGGTAGATGACTTGAACCTCGGCACAGAGGCCGATCCCAAGATTGTAAAATTGTCTAATAAGGTACCCGAAGAATACAAAGAGAAATATCGGAAGCTATTTCAGACATATAAAGACGTCTTTACCTGGTCCTAAGAAGATTTGAAGACCTTTGATATTAGCATTATCCATCACAAGATTCCATTAAAAGGAGATGCTAAGCCACACAAACAGAAATTAAGACAGATTAATCCTTTACTCCTTCCTTCCATTGAAAAGGAAATCAAGAAACTGTTGAAGGCTAAGATTATTGTGCCATTAAGATATTCTGAATGGGTGGCCAACTTGGTCCCAATCCGAAAGAAGAACGGAGAAATAAGATTTTGTGTTGACTTTTGGAACTTGAACAGAGCATCTCTGAAAGACAATTATCCGTTTCCCAAGATGGACCATATATTGCAGAAGGTGGTAGTATCTTCATGAATGTCTATGATGGATGGCTTTTATGGGTACAATCAAGTAGCAGTGCTTCCGGAGGACCAAAATAAAACTTCATTCACCACTCTTTGGGGAATGTTTATGTATGCTCGAATGTCGTTTGGATTGATCAATGCGGGGGCTACATTTCAAAGGGCCATGGACATTGCTTTTGTGGGGGAACAAGACAAATTCATGGTGGTGTACCTGGATGATATCATAGTCTTCTCAAAGGATGTTACTGAACATATAGAGCATTTGCGCAGAACCTTTGACAAGTGTCGTAGGTATGGATTGTCTTTAAACCCACAAAAATATCTATTTGCTTTAGAAGAGGGTAAACTGTTGGGGCATATTGTAACAAAGGCATGGGTAAAAATTGACCTGAAAAGGGTAGAAGTCATAAATGGTATATCCTTTCCCAGAAATAAGAAAGAGGTCCAAGTTTTTCTTGGACGTATCAACTTCTTGAGAAGATTCATACCAAACTATGCAGAGATAGTCCGGTACAGAACTGAGATGCTGAAGAAGGATAACGAAGTAAAATTGACTACTGAGTCGTGGGAAGCTTTTAACAGAATTAAAAACGCTTTCGTAAAAGCCCCAGTATTGGCAGGACCGGATTATGTGAAACCCTTCATAATATTTTTGTTTGCATCTCCCCACACTGTCGTAGCTGTATTATTGCAGAAAAATGAGGAAGGTCATGAACAACCCATTGACTTTTTCAGCCAAGTGCTTCACGACGTTGAGCTAAAATATAACATCCTAGATAAATAGGCTTATGATTTGGTCAAATCCCTGAAGGCTTTTCGGATGTATGTATTGCAGTCAGCTATAACTGCATTCGTACCCACAGCAGCTGTAAAAGACATCTTGATTCAGGGAGATAGTGAAGGAAAGAGAGGCAAATGGATAGCTAAGATACAGGAGTATGAGTTGGAAATACACCCCACTAAGATAATAAAGGGACAGGGATTAGCCAAGATCCTTTCCAAATCAAACTGTTAGGCTTTCAGGATAAATTTGTCTATGGTGGCCAATGAAGAGCCTAGAAGAGTAGAGGAGTAGCACGGGATAGAAACCGTTACACAAAATACCCATATGAAGTACCTTCTCAGTGCATGGTACAAATAAATTGTAGAATACCTCTTAACTCTTAGATGTCCTCCAAGCTGCGACAAGACAAAGTATAGAACAGTGAGGCTAAAATCTCAAAAGTTCATCATAGAAAATGGCCATTTGTACTAGAGAGACCCATCGGGCATAGTACTTTTATGTCTCATGGAAAATGAAGTAGAAGAAGTGATGGTAGAATTCCACAAGGGCATCTGTGGTGGCCATTACAGCTGGAGGGCTACAGCACACAAAATTTTGAAAGTAGGATTTTTCTGGCCCAAAATTTTCGGAGATGTTCATGCTCGGGTAAGGGCCTGTGAAAAATGTCAGAAATTTGCTGAAAGGCAGAAGTTCGCACCTTTGCCTATGATCCCGGTGCACATAGAAGAACATTTCCAACAGTGGGGAATCGATTTCATCGGCGAAATTCATCTCGCCTCAAGCAGGCAACACAAGTGGATACTAATAGCCACCGATTACTTGACTAAATGGGTAGAGGCCATGCCAGCAAGGAATGCTATAGACACAGTGGTAATCAAGTTTCTGGAAGATAACATCATCTCAAGGTTTGGCTGCCCTGCTAAGATTGTCACAGATAATGCTCAGGCTTTTAAGTCTATCAAATTTATCAATTTTTTCCAACAATATAATATTGTGTTAGGACACTCTATTGCATACTATCTGCAGGGAAATGGATTGGAATAATCCTCAAAAAAAACTTTAGTAAGGGCATTGAAAAAAGCCATAAATTAAACCAGAAGAACTAAGATTCACAGCTCAAGTTCGCACTATGGGAAAACATAATCACTAGAAAAAGGTCAACAGGAAAATCCCCATATGAATTGGTCTATGATAGAGCAGCAGTTTTCCCGATACAATTGGCCTTACCTGTGGCTAGGTTCATGCAGGATTTTCAAGAGGAACCAAATGATCTTTCCAGAAGAATAAATCAGTTAGTAGAGCTGGAAGAGACTCGAAGTCAAGTAAATTAGAGGTTGACTGAGTACCAAGAGAAAATAAAAGACCTGTTCAATCAGCATGATAAATATAAGGAGACGTAGGTCAGAGATCTGGTGCTAAGATGAAATATAAGAAGGGCTGAGAAAGGAAGGCATGGAAAGTTTGATCCTCTATGGTTCAGACCTTTCAAAATTTCTGAAGAGGGAGGAAACAACACTTTTAGACTGGAAAATTTGCAGGGTGATATGCTCGAAGCCCCTATGAATGGGAAATTCTTAAAACCCTTTTTCCAGTATTGATTTAGGCTTAAAGGTCTGTTGTATGATATTGTAAATTATTCAGTTGCTTTTATTATGATGTTTTATGTTTTTATTTTTCATGAATAAAGAAGAGAAGGCATCAAGGGACTGTGTTTGCAAGAAGAAGGCTAACAGATGGTATGCGAATTTCTTGATACGTTCGAGGAAAAACGGGTCATCCCCAAGTGGAGCCAATGTTGTTATGACATCCCTCACCGATCTGGGATGTCTAATGATAAGGAGCTTTATTCTGCAAAGCAAATACAACAAGGACTGCATGGACTGTCAAAGCCCCTTTTTCACCTATCGGAACCCTTAAAAAGGCTAAAAATCCACCTTTTAGCTTTAAAAGTGCTCATTTAACATATCAGGCCTCTAAGTGTAGAAATTTGAATAATAGATGAGTTATTCACCGAGATTATCCTGATTACACACCATTTGAGCTTCATGCATAATACATAACCTCTTCTACCATTGATCATCAATTTGCGGAATTAAAAACAATTGCATGCGCACATTGAAACATTAATCTATCACACATATCAACACAGTATGTAATGGGGAAAGCTTATAGCTGAAAATCCCCAACTATCTATATATTATAATGATAGAGAACATGTAACAATCATAGTACAAACTCCTCACAAGCTCTTAGCACTATCTTCGATTGTTACACACTAACTAGCTCAGATATGAACAAGTCACAAGTTCAAATCTCCTCCACGTGTTAGCCTGCCTCTACTGCGCAATCCAAGATGGTTAATTGTGAGATCCAAGTTCGAATCCCCTTGGCTTGTACTACGCAATCCTCATTGGCAATCTCAATCAATGTGTGTGCAAATCTCATGCACAGCTATAGTCACAACTGATAGTAGACTCACCCTTTCACCCACCTCTAACACTAGTCTCCACTGAACTGTCCATGCATTGCAGTTAACTGATGTGTTCTTTAGTTGATTTATGAGTTAATAATTAGTGAATTAATTAATAATTAATTCACACCACTCATCACTAGTGTATTTATCGGTTAGACTAAATACAACTAGTTCAACTAAGTTAAACCGAACACAACTCCATCAACTGTCTCATCAACTCCACCAAACTCTGCCACATGAGTTCTAACTGAAGTCAACCATGAAATAGCTCAACTAAACCCTAGGAATAGCGTAATTCCTTCTTTCAGATGCATGTGCCACATCCGTAGCTCGGCCGAAGTCTTTATGAAGGATAAGATAATGTTTATAGTCCAAATATTATAAAGAGCTAATAATATTTCACATATCTATTTTTAGACTGGCAATCTAAAAATAGATTCCGCCCAATATGTCTAAAAATAGAAGTCCATCTATTTTTCCAACTTGACCAACCATCCACAAATAGCATCCTGCAACTCATAGAATATGATCGACATGTCTAAAAATAGACATAGTCTAAAAATAGACTTTGCGCCAAAAATAGCCTTCGGGCCCACTTAGTGAAGGCGACTCTTTTCACTAAGCTCATCATCTTGTTGAATCTCAACACTCCCTCTCAACAAGATAGGGATTATGTCTGCAACCCTATCACCCCTTTTCTGTGGTACTCAGCCTCGTTGATGGTGAGGCGCCTTCGTAAAATCGTATACCATCTGATCTCTAGTGGGAATGTGTAAATATAACACTTGAATCTCCATACCCACACAATCTCTAATATGATGGTACCTGATGTCGATGTGTTTGGATCTGTCATGAAATACTGGATTAGCCGAGAGTTTAATGCAACTCTGGTTATCACAATAAATCACAGTAGGCTCCAAGTGTGACCCGAACAACCCGACCAGGATCTTCCTCATCCATATAGCCTCGCATGCAGCCAAGCTTGCTACCATATACTCGGCCTCTGTTGAACTGAGTGCCACGGATCTCTGCTTCCTACTGTACCAATAAACTACTTTCGACCCGATACTGAAGATCCCTCCAGATGTGCTCTTTCTGTCCATTGGGCTTCCTGCCCAATCTGCATCCGTGAAGCCACATAGCTTCACCTCATCCTCCTGTCTGTACCACAATCCATATCCCGATGTGCCTCTAAGATAACACAATACATGCTTGCCTACCTTCCAGAAGAGCTTGGTTGGCTTAACCATAGCTTGTGAAAGCTAGTTAACAGCATAGCATATATCGGGTCGTGTATTGACGAGATACATAAGCGACCCCACCAACTGTCGATAAACAGTGGCATCCACTACCTTCGCTGAAGTAGCATCCTCCTTCCTCCAACCTCCAGGAAGAGGAGTATCAATAGGCTTGCAACCATGCATGTTGAACTTCTCCAGTATCTCTCGGGCATACTTACCCTGAGAAACAAATATTTCATCACTGCGCTGCCAAATTTCCAATCCCAGGAAATAATGAAGGAGGCCCAAGTCCTTCATCTCAAACTCTCTAGAAATATCCTCCTTGCATGAAAGTATCAACAGCTCATCACCTGTCAGAATCAAATCATCAACATAAAGTACAATGATCAGCAATTTACCCTCCACCACAATCTGGTATAGGTTAGGATCCGCCTCACTCTTGGAGAATCCAAGTCCGGTGAAATAACTGTCTATCCGTGTGTACCAAGCACGAGGTGCTTGTTTCAACCCATACAGCGCTCTCTTGAGCCTGCACACATGCGACTCGCTGCTGAAGATCTCGAAACCTTCGGGCTGCTCTATGTACACCTCCTCCTCAATGACTCCGTTGAGGAATGCAATCTTCACATCCATATGATGAATGTGCCACCCCATCTGTGCTGAGAGAGCAAGAATCGTCTGTATGGAAGAATACCTTGCGACAGGTGCAAAGGTCTCCTCACAATCGATCCCCTCTATCTGTGAGAAGCCTCGGGCAGCAAATCTTGCCTTGTACTTCTCCACACTCCCGTCAGCTGCCTGCTTCACTTTTTAGATCCATCTCGAACCCACCACTGATTTCCCCTCCGGTCTCGGGACAATCTCCCATGCACTGTTTCTGACAATCGAATCATACTCTTCCACCATGGCATCTACCCATGCGGGGTCCTCCACAACTTCCTCGAAAGAGGATGGATCTGTCACGATACACTTGTTCACAAGAGCCATGTATCCAGTGTACCGATCAGGTGATTGTCTCTGTCTGCGCTGTGATGTAGGTGCTCCTACAACCTTCTCTACATCTTGAGCCAGTCGCTCAGCTTCTGTAGTGCGCTCCCGCCCTCTGATGGTTGGCGCTGCATGAGTGGTTTCTTCCACTCCATGAACTTCCTCTTGTGGCTGATCCACATCCTGAAGCTCATCCTTGGGAACTAATAGCTCCTCCTCTGCATGCAAGTGTGGCTCCCTCTCAAGCGAACACTTCATGGCTTTCTCCTTCTGAAATTTGATATCCCGTCGCACAACAGTCTTGCGACTGTCTGGAAAATACACACGATAGTTGTGGGGCATATCAGTGTATCCCAAAAATATCCCAACCTCTGCGGTCAGCTCCAGCTTCTTCCTGGCATCCTTCGTCACATGAATGTAAACAGGTGAACCAAAAATCCTCAAATGGGAAATATTAGGCCTCTTACCAGAAAACGCCTCCTCGGGTGTACTCATGCCAAGTATCCTGTGAGGACAACGGTTCTGCACATATACTGTAGTATTGCATGCCTCCGCCCACAAGTGAATGGGTAGGCCCTGATCATGCAACATCGCCCGTGCAGCACCCACGATCATTTTGTTCTTCCGCTCAGCAACCCCGTTCTGCTGTGGGTTATGAGGTGCTATGAGCTCTCTTCGAATTCCTTCTGCGCTGCAAAAGTCCTTGAATTCGCCAAAGATGAATTCACCACCATTGTCGCTCCTAAGAGCCTTCACCTGCTTCCCCGATTCCTTCTCAACCAGCGCCTTGAACTCACAGAACTTTGAGTATGTCTCGCTCTTCTTCTGCATGAAGAAGATCCAGCACTTCCGAGAGAAATCATCAACAAAGATCACATAGTACATGTGCTTTGCTGTCGAAGCTACTGAGAAAGGTCCACACACGTCTGTGTGAATTCTCTCAAGGATCGTCGTGGCGCGACTATCCTTCTCGTGAAAGGTGGCTTTCACAAATTTTCCCAAGGTACATCCCTTGCACTGATCTGACTGCTCAAGACTGCCTTTAGGAAGCCCAATAGAAATCTGCTGTAGTATCTTCAAAGCTCCATGGTGAAGGTGGCCCAATCTCTGGTGCCACAACTCGCCATCATCCCGACTCACCACTCCTTCTGCCTTGCCTGCCATTGCTGCGCAGCCATCTACCTGCAATTGATAAAGGTTCTTAACTCAAACCCCTATCCTCCGGGTCTCACCAGTTGCCTTACTGCGCAGGAAAGCCTTTCCCTCGCTAAAGACAACATCATATCCCTTGTCTTCTAACATCGCCACAGAGATAAGATTATTCTTCAATCTTGGAACATGCATCACTTCCTTCAATACGAAGGGTTTACCAGACTCCCTCTCAAAGGAAATGGTACCGATACCGGTCACACTGTATCTACCATCATCGCCCATCTCGATGTGCACTCCAAGATCTTTCTCATCCAGATCAGAAAACAAATCTCGATCTCTTGTCATGTGAAAAGACGCACCACTGTCCAAGAACCAAACTGAACCCATCACACTTGATACCAAGCATGCGATCAGTGAAAAATCCAGCTCAAACTGCGAGGCTAAGGCCTCTCCCGCTGCAGATCCAGCAGCCTGCTTATTTTTCTTCTTCTGCGGACAATTTTTGGCATAATGTCCGTGCTGGTTTTAGTGAAAGCACTTCACCTTGGACATGTCCTTCTTCTTGTCTTTCGCACTGGATTGAGAAGATTTCTTTCTCTTCCCCTTCTTTGCTTTGGCAGCCAAAGCGAAATTTTCTTCATCAGATGCCTTTGATGAAGAACCATCCCTGGTACTCCGCCTTATCTCCTCTTGCACAAGATCCGACCAAATTCGCTCCCATCCTGGCAATTTCTCCTGACCATTGACAGAGTCCTGATAGGAATGCCAACTCTTTGGAAGCCCAAGGAGAGCCAAGCTCACGAAGTCCTCATCATCTACAGTCACCCCCACACTTCCTAGCTCATCCCTGCATTGGGTGAACTTCGTGAGGTACTTGGGCATACTGTCGCCTTTCTCCATCTTTATGTTTCTGAGTTTATCCTTGAGCGCCAACTTCCTCTGGTCGCTCTTGCTTTGGAATAAATCTATCAACGCTTTCCACATCAAGTATGGAGAAGCTTTTCCATGCAGGCTGGACACTATTGTTGGGTATGTGTTATATTCTTTCCATGACTAGCCCCACGGGCTGTACTTTGCGTCGGGCGCAGCAGGGGAGTCACAGGGGGGGCGGCAGCCCACCCTGTTGGGGTCCCGGGCAGCACCCCGGCGAAAATTTTTTGGTATGCGGTCCCACTCTTATGTGGACCCACCCATGTTTTGTGCATGATTTTGCACATGGTTTTGGGGTACGATGGTTTTCGACCCCTGGTATTTTTTAGATCCGGTCAAGGGAACTACGATTATGTTCTAATCCAGGGTTAATGGATTGGGGTTTATTTATGCTTCGACATGTATATAAATGTGTTGTAACACTAAAAGGAATATAATGAAAAATCAAGTTGGTCATCCCAATTTGGGATCCAGGGGAAAATCTCTGTGTTTATCTATTTTATGTTTTATGCTCTTGCTATTGTTTATTTTCTGTTATAAGATTAGGTGACAACGAATAATTTAACATTTCGAGGTTAAAACCTACATTTCGGTATCGATTTGCTTGACTTCAAGGGACGCCTTTCTTCTTTGGGGGTTTTTTCTTGGGCTTGAGGCCAGACCGTGATGGAGTGGGAGATACGCGGAATCGATTCTTGTGGTGAAAGAAGATGGCGGCGGCGTGCGGAAGAATGAAGATGCGAAAATTTAATGGTTAGAGTTTTGAGTTGCGGAAGCTCAAGATGGAGGATATGCTGGTGGATAAGGATCAGTGGATCACGGTAGATCCGAGTACTAAACCAACGGCAATGTCAGATGAAGACTAGAAGAAGCTGGATCGGAAGGCAAAGAGCACAATATGGTTGTGTGTCTCATATTCAGTATTGTTGAATGTATCTAGGGAAGCTACAGTGAAGACCTTGTGGGACAAACTTGGGAATTTGTACCAATCTAAGTCTCTGGTGAATAAATTGTTCATGCGGAAAAATTTGTATAACCTAAGGATGAAGGATGGAGACTCGGTGACAGAGCATCTAAACGCCTTCAATACTATGGTAAGTCAGCTGTCATCTGTTGATATTAAAATCTCAGTTGAAGATAAGTGCATCATTTTTTTGTGTTCTCTACCAGACTCGTGGGACATTCTGGTTATTGCAATAGGTAGCAACACAACTACCTTGAATTTTGATGGCATTGTCTCAGCCTTGCTGTCGGAGGAAATGAGATGGAGAAATATGGAGGGTGAAAATGGAGATGCCTTATCTGTACGAAGAAGGTCCGAAAATAGAAACAAGAATAAGGTTTCGAGTGGGAGATCTAAATCTAGAGGGAGATCTAAATCTCCTGGAAAGTTTGTAAAGGTGTGCTGGAAATGTGGAAAGGAAGGACACTACAAAAAGGAATTCAGATCTAAAGCTCCTGAGAAATGAAAGGGATTTGATGAAGCTCCTTCTGCAGAGGCAAAAACCACCTCGGATGAAGGTGGGGATGTGTATTTGGCTTCTTCTTCAAATACACATGTAGATCATGAGTCATGGTTGATTGACTCAGGTGCATCCTTTCACTTCACTCCCCATAGGGAGTGGTTCTGCTAGTATGAGAAATATGATGGTGGTGATGTCTTCCTAGGGGATGATAGGAGGGCCAGAATCATCGGACGTGGAAAGGTCAAGCTGAAGCTGCAAGGTGGAAGTATTAGAACACTTCCTGGTGTTCTGCATATTCCTGCATTGGCCAGAAATCTGATTTCTGTAAGCAAGATGGATGATGCAGGTGTAAAAACAGTGTTCGAGAAAGATGCCTGCAAGATGGTTCGGGGAGCACTGGTATTAATGCGGGGAGTTAGGAATGGAACTCTGTACAAGCTACAAGGTAGCACTGTTATTGATGGGTGTAACAATTCTGTGGTTCTTGAAAGAGGAGCGGAAAGCCTAGTTGTCTCTGGAGAAAAGACCATGCTATGGCATCAAAGGCTTGGACATATTGGAGAGAAGGGCCTTCGGATACTGCATAGAAATGGTATGGTAGAAGGTATGTCTAATTTCTCTCTGGATTTCGATTTCTGTGAACATTGTGTATATGGGAAGCAGAATCGGGTGAGTTTTCCTTTTGGTGCTAAGAGGGCGAACAAGATATTAGAGCTTGTGCACAGTGATGTGTTTGGACCTGTGTCAGTTCCATCACTGGGAAAGTCTGTGTACTATGTTTCATTCATAGATGAATTCTCAAGGAATACATGGATATATTTCTTGAGGAATAAATTAGAAGTCTTTGACAAATTTAAAGAATTTAAAGCTCTGGTGGAAAACCAGACAGAGAAGAAGATAAAGGCGCTGAGGACAGATAATGGTGGGGAGTTCTGCAAGAAGGAATTTGAAGAGTTCTGTAAGAAGTGTGGTATAGCACGGCAGAAGACTACTCCATACACACCTCGGCAAAATGGAGTTGCAGAAAGAATGAATAGAACACTGATGGAAAAGGCAAGAAGCATGCTCAGTGGTACCGGGTTAGGACAAGAATTCTGGGCAGAGGCAGTGGAGACTGCATGTTACTTAGTTAACAGATCACCTTCATCGGCGTTGGAGGATAAGACCCCACATGAGGTATGGACTGGTAATAAACCCTCTCTTTCACATCTAAGGGTATTTGGATGTGATGCATATGTACATGTTCCAAAGGAGAAAAGGACCAAGTTGGATAATAAATCTGAAAGGTGCATCTTTATTGGGTATTAGGATGGTTTAAAGGGTTACAAGCTTTGGAACCCAGAAACAAGGAAGGTTGTGTACAGCCGAGATGTGGTGTTTAGAGAGGTGAAAGATGTAGTTACACATGAATTCCTACCAAAGGAACCTGAGAAGATAGAGTTTGAGCTAAAAAAGGATGAGTCAGACTCTACAACAGAAGAAGACTCAGAAGAGGAAGAACCAAAAACCCCAACTTTGAGAAGATCAGTTCGGGAAAGAAGGCAACCATAAAGGTATAGTCCATCTGCTTTTTGTTCAGGTTTTGCCTTAACTATAACTGATGATGATCCCAAAACTGTCAGGTAGGCAGTAGATTCAGAGGATGGAAAACTCTGGAAGGAGGCCATGGTTGATGAAATGACATCCTTGCACAAAAATGAGGCATGGGATCTGAGTTGCCGGCTGGAAGGAAGCCCATCGGGAGCAAATGGGTGTTTAAAAATAAGATGAATGTAGAAGGCAAGGTGGATAAATACAAAGCTCGGTTGGTAGCAAAAGGTTATTCCCAGGTGCCGGGAATTGATTTTGGTGATATTTTTTCTCTTGTTGCCAAGGTTACTTCTATTATATTACTTCTATCTGTTGTTGTTGCATTTGATTTTGAGATAGAGCAGATGGATGTGAAGATAGCATTTCTTCACGGGGATCTAGAAGAGGAGATCTACATGAAGCAACCTGAAGGCTTTATGGTGAAGGGTAAGAAAGAACTAGTATGCAAGTTGAAGAAGTCTCTGTATGGGTTAAAACAGTGACCAAGGATGTGGTATCAGAAATTTGATACCTATATATGGGGACTTGGCTTCACCAGAAGCAAGGAGGATCACTGTGTTTATTTTAAATTAATTTTTGACCGTGTTATCTATTTGTTCTTGTATGTGGATGATATGTTGCTGATTGGAAATGACAAATAAATTATCCAAGATTTGAAGACCCAACTGTTCTCCAAATTCGACATGAAGGATCTTGG
Source organism: Pinus albicaulis (assembly GCA_034641835.2). NCBI lineage: Eukaryota > Viridiplantae > Streptophyta > Pinopsida > Pinales > Pinaceae > Pinus > Pinus albicaulis. The sequence continues at coordinate 1,936,988,335 of CM076578.1, forward strand.
TGCTGCAAACTATATTTTGGGCATGGAAATTAAGAGAGATCGGGCAAAGAGGAAGCTCTGGTTAAACCAGAGGAAGTATGTCGAGACTATATTGCAGAGGTTCAATATGCAGGATAGTAAACCGGTGAGTGTTCCTATTCCTGTAGGTGCAAATTTGTCTGCTGAACAGTGTCCCAAGACACAAGAAGAAGAGGAGGATATGTCCCGTGTTCCATATGCAAGTGCAGTGGGTAGCCTGATGTATGCAATGGTCTGTACTAGACCAGACATTGCACATGCAGTGGGAGTATTGAGCAGGTTTATGTCAAACCCAGGGAAGGAGCATTGGACAACAGTGAAGCGGGTTTTCAGATATTTACGTGGCACTAGTGATTATGGCTTGTGCTACCAGGGAAGACCAGGATTGGAAAGAATGTTGGACATTCATGGTTTTGTTGATGCAGACTGGGCCGGAGATCTGGATCAAAGAAGATCTACGAGTGGGTATGTGTTTAGCCTATTTGGAGGCGCAATCAGTTGGATGAGTAAAAGACAGTCTGTAGTGGCTCTTTCAACTACAGAGGCAGAATACATAGCAGCCACTCATGCAAGAAAGGAAGCAGTTTGGTTGCAAAGATTGTGTTCAAGTATGGGGTTGGTACATCAAGCTATAAGGATAGACTGTGATAGCCAAAGTGCAATTTTCTTGGCTAAGAACCCTACTTATCATTCAAATACAAAGCACATTGATGTTCAATATCACTTTGTTAGAGATATGGTTGAGGCTAAAAGGGTGTTGCTTGTAAAGGTGGACACTTTGAAGAATGTTGCAGATGCATTGACGAAGTCTGTGAGCACTCAGAAGTTCTCTTGGTGTAGAGAAACAATGGGTGTTGAAGAATTGGCCCAATGACTAAGCTCTCCTGTGGCCCGCTGTGGAAAGAAAATAACAAGTGGGAGAATGTTGGGTATGTGGCAGCCCCCCCTGTCGGGGTCCGGGGCAGCGCCCCAGCGAAATTTTTTTTGGTATGCAGTCCCACTCATATGCGAACCCACCCATGTTTTGTGCATGAGTTTGCACATGGTTTTGGGGTACGATGGTTTTCAACCCCTAGTATTTTGTAGATCCAGTCAAGGGAACTACGGTTATGTTCTAATCCAGGGTTAATGGATTGGGGTTTATGTATGCTTCAGCATGTATATATATGTGTTGTAACACTAAAAGGAATATAATGAAAAATCAAGCTGGTCGTCCCGATTTGGGATCCAGGAGAAAATCTCTGTGTTTACATGTTTTATGTTTTATGCTCTCGCTATTGTTTATTTTCTATTATAATATTCATGTGTAGATAATTTATGTTCAGGGTTAAAACCTACAACTATGTGATCCTTCACGCCCTCCAACAGAATCCTTCGACACTTTGTTGTCTTCTTTTGTCAAGCCTCAACCAAGGCTGCATCGCTAGGCTTTGGAACTTCAGCATCTATGAACTCCTTCAGCCCATTATCATCGAGCACCACCTCCATCCTGTCCTTCCATGCAATATAATTCGAGCTGCCCTCAAGGGCATACTCCAACTGCAATCTGTTGAAAGACATCTCAACTTTGACACCAAGAAAACACTGCTGCAAATTCGAATTCCACCAGCTCAAAACTCAACCGCTTTTGATCTGAATTTGTGAGAACAAATTATTTCTAGCACAGAGATAGACTGTAGGGGAATTTACTGGATTTTTCACCTTTCAAAGAAAGGATGAATCCAGAGGCTACCTGGCCCTCTTATAGACTCTTCCTAAAGAAATAAAATGTAATCACTGTAATAGATCCGATGATCAACTTTTCTCTGATACCATGTAGAAATTTGAATAATAGATGAGTTATTCACTGAGATTATCATGATTACACACTATTTGAGCTTCATGCATAATACATAACCTCTTCTACCATTGATCATCAATTTGTGGAATTAAAAACAATCGCATGCGCACATTGAAACATTAATCAATCACACATATCAACACAGTATGTAATGGGGAAATCTTGCAGCTGAAAACCCCAAACTATCTGTATATTATAATGATAGAGAACATGTAACAATCATAGTACAAACTCCTCACAAGCTCTCAGCGCTATCTCCAATTGTTACACACTAACTAGCTGAGATATGAACAAGTCACAAGTTCAAATCTCCTCCACCTGTTAGCCTGCCTATATTGCGCAATCCAAGATGAATAATGATGAGATCCAAGTTTGAATCCCACTGGATTGTACTACGCAATCCTCATTGGAAATCTCAATCAATGTGTGTGCAAATCTCATGCACAGCTATAGTCACAACTGATAGTAGACTCACCCTTTCACCCACCTCTAACCTTTGGTCTCCAGCATGTTGTCCATGCAGCATTGTTAAGCGATGTATTCTTTAGTTGATTTATGAGTTAATAATTAGTGAATTAATTAATAATTAATTCACACCACTCATCACTAGTGTATTTATCGGTTAGACTAAATACGACTAGTTCAACTAAGTTAAACTGAATACAACTCCACTAACTTCCTCAATCAACTCCACCAACTCTGTCACATGAGTTCTAACTGAAGTATCCATGCAATAGTTCCACTTAACCCTCAGGAATAGCGTAATTCCTTCTGTCAACTCCTGTGCCACATTTGTGCACTTAACTGAAGTGCTCCAAGAGAATAAGATAATGTTTATAGTTCAAATATTATTAAGAGCTAATAATATTTGACATATCTATTTTTAGATTGGTAATCTAAAAATAGATTCCGCCCAATATGTCTAAAAATATAAATCCATCTATTTTTCCAACTTGAACAACCATCCATAAATAGCATCCCGCAACTTATAGAACATGATCCATATGTCTAAAAATAGACTTTGCGACAAAAAATAGCACAACGGGCCCACTTAGTGAGCGACTTCTTTTCACTAAGCTCCATCATCTTGTTGCATTACCAGCACTAAGCGCCTTTCGGCTTAAGCTCTTAGCCCCCATTTCTCATATGACCCCACTCTATGACCCACGGCTAAAATTCCGTAAGCCCTCTTCGGCTATCGCACATCGCTCATCGCCACCTAACATTCCTTATTCATTGAACTCCTTTTCCGCCAATGTGTGAAACCCTGACACAATCTCGACCGTTGATCTTCACAGATCCAATGGTCATCGCTCGTCGTGTTTCGCCCATCCATTGCACATCGCACTTTGTTGTACTCCACTTTCACTCTATATTCGCCAGTATACCGATCAGCCGATATAATACGAGCCAAGTGATCGCGATCGATTCAGCCAGCTATCGCGGGCCTCCCCTCGAGTCCATTTGTCGTCCCACTCGATGGAATCTTGACCGTGGATGCTCCTAATCCAACGATCAACATTTTAGCCACCTATAATATTTGTTATACCAAAAGGTGGCTAAGACTTTTTGAGCCTCCAAGGAACAAATTTTATCACTAAAAATTGTTGGCTCTTGAAGACTCTAGAAGGCCTCCTGCCTCTGTCCAAAATCTTCATTGTTGTTCCCATTTTGTGCCAAGTTACTGTGGAATCATTAGAGAAAAGCTGGCGAGAAAACCATTATTTTTCCCCTTCCTCTTCCAAAAATTACTTCATTTTTATCTGCTGCACCGATAAAACCCTTTTTTTTTCATGATTCCACTTCTTCCCCTCATGAAAATCATCTTTACAAGGTTAAAAACTCACTTTTTAACCTTAACGAAACCATCAAATTCCATTGAAAACTCCCAAGAATTCATAAAAAAATGCAAGTCTTTACTATAGACTTAAGCCCCTAAGGCCAAGCCCCTTAAACCACTTCCCCACATGTACCCTTGTCATAAAAATCAAACGCTGACCCTCTCAGCGCTTATCGCATCGGAAATATCAAAAATGCGCAAGTCTTTTTGCTCTATTCAAAACTCCAATTGCGATCAAGATTTGTATTTAAAACCCCGATGTGATTAATCCTTTGTGTTGTAAAAACCTCCGATCGCATCATTTTTATATACGTGTCCTATGGGCCCACCTTGGCACTTAAAACCTTATGAATTTTCTTCCCAATCACCCTTTTCCTTTGTAAAGTCGAAAAACCCACTTTTCCAAAGTTTTAAATTAAAAACCAAAGTCACGTGGTTTAAATATAAAAATGGGTAGATTAAGAAGACCCGATCGCGCAATCGCGATCAGAGAAATCACAATGGGTAGATTAAAAATACTACATCAGAACTTCCAATGAGATTGAGTCTTATATATATATAAACTCCGCCCCTCCAATTGTGATGGCCCGATCGCATCGAAAACCTTTGTAAGGCTCCTTCGATTATGTTTGTTTGAAACTTGCGATTGCGATGTTCCGATCGCACCATCGCATCGGAGTTTTTAAATCGCATCGCGCATTTTTCATCGCATGCAGTTATTTTTTCTCCCGACCTCCGATTGCGACTTCCCTCTGATTCTCTCCTCACCGTTGATCTGATCCTCAGATGAAACGGCCATCGCCTAATCGATTTTTCCCTCCCGATTGAGCAATCGCATTGGAGATCCTTCATCGCACCCCTTTTCTCCTCCCGCCAATTGCAAATTCCTGATTAGATCTAGACCGTCCACGTGTCCAGATCCAACGGATACACTCTTCTCCCACATTCCGAAGTAGTTTAACCCATTTCACAGGATTTCTTAACTATTTTTGTGTTTTGCAGGTGTTTTTTTTTTTCCATTGTATAAAGAAGAAGGGCCGAAGGCCGGGAAAGACGTTTTCCGCGCCTTTGAGCTATTAAAGAGAACCATTCACGGGGTTTCATTCCATGTTTTATCAATTTTTCATGGGCATTGATTCCTTTAAAATCCCAACAACTCTACACATTGACAAGACACTGTGGTTCAAAACCGCATTTAAAAAGCGTATCAGTTTGAAAGACAGAGCGTAGCGGAGATGAACACTGAAGAGAGATTTAGGGAACTATGGCTTAAAATAAATATCAAAAGCTTGTTCCCTGCATTCAAGCACATTCAAAGGAAGTTATAAATGTTTGATAGGAAGAAAGGACCTCCACCGCTACATTTTGAGGCGAATTGATTCCTCAACTACCATAAATGCCACATGTTGCCTCAAACCATTCAAAATAGAGGCTGAAGTTATTGATTGAAAAAATATCTACCTCCAGCGCTACTAAGAAGTTAATTCTGCCACAGGAAGCTAAAACAACAAATATCTTCAAGATTACTCCACGTTATGTAGAGCCTGGAAGTCAACAAAACTCCCACCGAGTTTAAATATTAATTGTAAAACAGTTAATGCAGAACCGCCTATAAAATTCTTCATTGAGCCCCTCAAAAGTCCAAGAAGTCTTGAATCTGTATTAATTGCCTTGAGGGATATTTTATCATATCTCACCTCCTCATCCTTCTATAAATACCTTTGTGGAAGATGATAAATTGTTGGTTGTTGTTTGATCACAATTTGTAATGCTGAAACTCTTTGAAGTAAATACATAGTCTGTTGAAGTTGAAGAACAAATTGAAGTCTTGGAGGTCTTGATGATGTTGTTGCATGCTTGTCCCTGAGAAGGCTCTATCATTGGATCCATGAGCTTGGCTATTGGTGAAGTATTCTGAACTGTTTATGTTTTTCCCCTGTTTTCATTATGTTCCATAATTTCTTATGTACCTCTGATGGGGGATAGAAATTCAGTAAGAAGCTAAGAAATGACTCACAGGAAGCACCCTTGAACTGTTCATCCTTCTTCATGTTATGTTTTCTTCTGCTGAAGTATTTTAGAGGCTTTAATCTTTCTCTTTAGTCTTCATGCTTGTTTATTTTTTCCTTAATATTTTGAGCAGTTAGTTTGACATGATTTATGGTTTTCCCTGTATCTGTGCCACTTAAAAAGCTGTTACTTATGAAGTCTCCCCTTGAAGTTCTTTTCTTGGAGTATCAAAGAGTGCTGTTTTGATCTTGCCCTGCTTGTCCTCACTTAAAAAGTTGGCTTGAGGTCATTATAATTGTGATCATAGATGCTGAGTGTTCCTCTTATGAATATAATTATCAGTGAATGTTATGTTTTCTAAAGTCCTTTAGAATAAATCTTTTGAGGAAATAGGTGTTCCTGAATCTTAGATTTCATTTTAAAAGTTATTTTAAATCATTATTTTCTTGAGAGTGTGATTTGTAGAATTTATGGTTAGCCCTATCTATCAAAGAACTCTTTATTGTTTCAAATTATGCTTTCAAATTCCCTTTGTTGAGAATTCAATTTCTATTTCCAAATCATTAATGTTCATCCCATTCCAAAAAACAAAAGGATCATGTGGCCAAGTTAGATTTTCCCTTTGATATCCCATATCCTTTGATGAGTTTGTTATGACATTTTCTTAACTCCATTTCCCAATGAACCAGATGTTTCTCCATTCTATGTATCCTTCCTAGACCTTTTATGTTCTGTTGTATCAATTCAATCCAACCAAAAAAACAAACACCTGCACTTAATAACTAGTCTAAAACCAATACTCTAAGCTCACAATATAAACCTTAGCGAACAAAATTTTGAGAGATCCCTCTCTGAGAATAGGAGGACTAGGTTCTGTAACTCTAAAGATTGGTTCTAATGTTGCCTTGTCTTTTGATTTTCCAAACTATCAAAACACGGGACACCAACATAATGGCGATCACAGTGGGACCATTCTGAGTCAGTGACAATCTAAGTACCCCTTAGGACTCTAGAAATCCCTTATTTTCAAAGACTATCCAGTGATTATCATCCACCTCATCGCCACCAACATAATGGCGATCACGGTGGGACACTGAGTAAAATCTGCAAAACAAAACACTCACTGTCTAAGTATAACATAAGTAACCTTCTTCAAGCACTACCAAGCATAATGGTAATCATGATAGGACCTTTTGAATCAGTGACAAACTAAGTAACCCTTATGATTCTTATAAAGCCTTATCAAACCTTGAATGATTCAGTTACCAAGCCATAAGAGTGAACTCTGTATGTTTTGACACCCTAGCTAAGTGTTAAGTCAGATTTAGGACACTCTCATAACATATAAGACCAAAATAACTCATAAAAACCCAAAACATTTCAGTTTGGCTTCATAATAAACTTGGTGGTGGACCATAAAACATTTTACCCCTCCTTACGAGCTAAAAAATTCCACCTGGCGACTCCAAAATCCTAAAAACAGACCTCAAGACTCCACTGGGAAGATCCCAAGTCTTTATAAACATCATACAAACTCAGCTAGAAGGTTTTAAGACTAAAATTTTCCTTCTTATGAAAAGATCAGTTAGCCTCTTAAAGATTTTCATATTTGATTGAAACTTTTCCTTTTTAAACTGGGTCTGAAAAACATAGCATAGTGGCTCCTAGAAAGATTCACACTAGAGCCTACCCTGACCCAAACCCACCAGGAATAGTTGACAACCCTAAAAGTATCCTTAGGAAGTCTCCTAAGATAAAATTATCAATTTTTTTCAGATCACCCTTGAGAGCTAATTCAGTTCCTGAAAATATTTCAGCTCTACAACAACCTCAATTTGACTTAGTAAATTCATCTAGAACTAGGTCTCTTGGTGATTTAGATCAGTTAGATTCTGAGTCTTCACTGTCATCTCCTGAAACAAGTGAACCTCTTGGTAGCAGAGAAACAACACCTCCTGATTTACATTTCCTTCACAACTTAGGTGTCTCTCATCCAATATCAGCTCAGCAGTCTACCTCTGGTCCATCCACTTCTGCTCACCCTTCATCCACTATTCAAACCACTCCACCCCAGCCCATTGTTCCTGTTATAAATCTGCTCCTTGTAAATCCACCCCCACCACCTACCATGGCAGCATGGTATGCTCCCCTAGTCCTTCATGTACCATTAGTTAATCTTCCACAGGACTATCAGTCCAAAATTCCATTATATGATGCTAACAATGCTACAACTGCATCACAACATGTAGATAAAATGGAGGACTACTTTGATAGAAATGAAATTGATGATGATTCTGTCAAGATTAGGTTATTTTCTCAGAGCCTAGGGGGAGAAGTAAGAAAATGGTTTAAAGGTTTAGCCCCCCATAGTATTAATGATCTCAAGGGCTTCCATCAAACGTTATTAAACAAATGGGAAGTAAAGAGAAACCCTCTGCAAGTCCTTTCTGACTACAAAAACCTCCATAGAAACACTAGAGAAAGTGTGCAAGATTACTGCACTAGATTCAATAGTGTGTATAAGGCACTTTCCCCAGAACTAAAACCTCCACAGGGCTCAGCTTTAAACAAATTTCCTGAAGGGTTTGACTCTGACATGACCTATCAACTAAGAGAAAGATATTTTGCAACTCCGGAAGATATGAAAAAGGGTGCTCTTTCTGTGGAAGTCAACTTGATGGAAAAGAGAGAAAGAATGAAAACTGAGAAGAGAGTATCTTTTAGAGAAGAGTCCACTCCTTCTATTTCAAGTTCAAAAATGAAAAGGATGTTGGAAGAAATAGAAGAATCTACTACTCCTTTTATTGAAGAAACATTTCTAAATTCTCCTTGGTATGCTGACATTATTTATGTGCTTTTATATTTAAATACCCCTCCTTCTTTGTCTAAAACTAAAGCTAGATTCTTGAAACAAAAGGCTTTGAGTTTTTGCTTATTAGATGGAGTATTATATTGGAAAAATGTTGTTGGAATTTTGCTTAAATTTTTACTTAAAGATGATGCAGGAAAAATCATGCATGAGTTGCATGATGGAGAATGTGGAGGACACCTCTACTGGAAGGCCACAACAAACAAAATTCTTAGATCTGGTTACTATTGGCCTACCCTTTTCCCAGATACTCAAAAGTTGGTTCATGCCTTATGGGACGATATATTAACTACAAAGAAGTCAATCAATATGTCCCCCTATCAGTTGGTTTATGGCATGGATGTAGTTTTTCCTACCTCATTGGGAGTTCCAGTCATGAAACTCCTTCAAGAAGTGCAGAGTGAAGAGAATGATATGCAAAGAAGGATCAACCAAACAATCCATTTACAGCAGACCAGAGAAGAAGTTTATGAGAGAACACAGTTAGTCCAAGAAAACATGAAGAAACTATTTGATAAGAGGACTAAGGCAAACAATTTCCAAATTGGAAATTTTGTTCTTAAATGGGATTCAAGAAGAGAAGAGAAGGAGAAACATGGAAAGTTTGAGAACTTGTGGAAAGGGCCTTATATTATTCATGCTGAAAGGGGTCATAATGCATTTTTCTTGAGAGAATTGAATGGATAAGATCTATATGGAGGTCCTGTCAATGGCAGGATGCTCAAGCATGACTTCTGCCAAGAATCTTAGAGTTTAAAGCATTTTATTTTTCATTGTAGATATCATAGTCTGACCATTGCTTTCAAAGTTAACAAAATCAAAAAATACAAAAACAAATAAAGAAAGAAAAGAGGGCAGATGGTAAAAACAATAAAGGTACAGCCCCATACCAAAAAAGAGAAACAAATTCTGAAAGTGTGCAAGCTTAAATGCCACTCCTAAAAAACACACTTCTAGTTAGTAAAACAGCCTAAAATTGACTAATTAGCTTTAAATTTTCTGCTGATAGGATAGCGAATTTGATTTGCCAAAATGTTTAAATCTTTGCTTATCAGTAGATAGTTTAGGTTAGAAATCAAAGGTTCAAACAAGCTAAAAACTGAACCTAAGTTTCCAAAAATAAATATGACTCAAATATGTTCTTTTCTGAATCAAAAGGTGAAAAAATCTGGTTCTAATCAGCTCAAAATCTGAACCAGAAAACAAGGAGGAAACAGCTCAAAAAGGAGTCAAAACAGAGCTATAAAAAGATGAAGGATGTGCTTTAAATTTTCGGATCTTAAGCCTTCCATTTTTATTTAATTTTCTGCAAAAATAAATGTCTGTGTGTTGCTTGTTTTTATGCCATAGACCAGCTTCAAGATTAGACTGTTTAATCCTGACTTGAATGCTTTTAAATTTCTGTCGTAGAATTTAGAGAATAAAAATCTGTTGGACAGTTCAATCCCAACATATGGTAGATTAGGTAGAGAATTTTATGGACTCAACTGTTTAGTCTGAGTCCATGGAGAAATAAGGAGTAGAAATAGATTAGATTTCCTACTTTCAAAAGAATAAAATTTTGTGAAAAGAGTTTGCCAATCCAAGTGCACTCTAATGAAGAAAAAATGTTAGACTTGTAGGATTGGGTAGGTAGAAAGCTTGTTGATAAAATATCCATTGTTTTCCATGGCTGTTAGCATTTCTGGAGCAAAAGAAGATCATTCTAGCAAAGTAAGAGCAGCCCAATGGATCAGGCACAGGTCAGCTTCCCATAAAATGCAAGTCTGAAGTTCTTAATTCCTTCAAGAAGGCATCATCCCCAAGTGGAGCCACTGTTAGCCACCTATAATATTTGTTATACCAAAAGGTGGCTAAGACTTTTTGAGCCTCCAAGGAAAAAAATTTATCACTAAAAATTGTTGGCTCTTGAAGACTCTAGAAGGCCTCATGCCTCTATCCAAAATCTTCATTGTTGTTCCCATTTTATACTTAGAAGTTCTGCTGTAATCATTAGAAGAAACTGCTGAGAAAACCATTATTTTCCCCTTCCCTCTCTTCCAAACTTACTTTCATTTTGCTCCCCTTTTTCCATAAAACCCTTTTTTTTTCATGATTCCACTTCTTCCCCTCATGAAAATCATCTTTACAAGGTTAAAAACTCACTTTTTAACCTTACCGAAACCATCAAATTCCATTGAAAACTCCCAAGAATTCATAAAAAATGCAAGTCTTTACTATAGACTTAAGCCCCTAAGGCCAAGCCCCCTAAACCAATTCCCCACACGTGCCCTTGTCATAAAAACCAAGCGCTAACCCTCTCGGTGCTTATCGCATCAGAAATATCCAAATGCGCAGTCTTTTTTCTCTATTCAAAACTCTGATTGCGATCAAGCTTTGCATTAAAAACCCCTATGCAATTAATCCTTTGTGTTATAAAAACCTCCGATCGCATCATTTTTATATACATGTCCGGTGGGCTCGCCTTGGTGCTTAAAACCTTATGAATTTTCTTCCCGATCACCCTTTTCCTTTGTAAAGTCGAAAAACCCACTTTTCCAAAGTTTTAAATTAAAAACCCGAAGCACGTGTTTTAAATAAAAATGGGTAGATTAAGAAAACCCGATCGTGCAATCGCGATCGGAGAAATCACAATGGGTAGATTAAAAAAGCCGCATCAGAACTTTCGATGCGATTGAGTCTTGTATATATAAACTCCGCCCCTCCGATTGCGATGACCCGATCACATCGAAAACCTTTGTAAGGCTCCTCCAATTATGTTTGTTTGAAACTTCCAATTGCGATGTTCCGATCGCACCATTGCATCGGAGTTTTTTAAAATCGCATTAGTTTTCATCGCATGCATTTGTTTTCCCTCGACCGCCTATCTCTCCAATTCTCTCCCCACCGTTGATCTGATCCTCAGATCAAACGGTCATCGCCTAATCACTTTTTCCCTCCCGATCGCGCAATCGCATTGGATTTTTCGCGTCGCACCCCTTTTCTCCTCCCGCCGATTGCAATCTCCCGATTAGATTTGGACCGTCCATGTGTCCAGATCCAACGGCTACGCTCCTCTCCCGCCTTCCGAAGCAATTTGACCCATTTCGTAGGATTTCTTAACTGTTTTTGTGTTTTGCAGGTGTTTTTTATGGTTTTCCATTGTATAATGAAAAGGGGCCGAAGGCTGGGAAAGACGTTTTCCGCGCCTTTGAGATATTAAAGAGAACCATTCGCAGGGTTTCATTCAATGTTTTATCAATGTTTCATGGGCATTGATACCTTTAAAAGCCCAGCGGCTCTACACATTGACAAGACACTGTGGTTCAAAACCGCATTTAAAAAGAGTATCAGTTTGAAAGACAAAGCGCAGCAGAGATGAAGACTGAAGACTGATTTAGGGAACTACGGCTTAAATTAATGATCAAAAGCTTGTTCCCTGCATTCAAACACAGTCAAAGGAAGTTATAAGTGTTTGACAGGCAGAAAGGACCTCCACCGCTACATTTTGAGGCGAATTGATTCCTCAGCTACCACAAAAGCCACCTGTTGCCTCAAACCATTCAAAACAGAGGCTGAAGTTATTGATTGAAGAAATATCTGCATCCAGCACTGCCCAGAAGTTAATTCTACCACAGGAAGCGAATGCAACAAATATCTTCAGGATTACTCCACGTTATGCAGAACCTAGAAGTCAACAAAACTCCCACTGAGTTTAAACATTAATTGTAAAACATTAATACAGTAGTCCACCTGTAGACTTCTCCATCGAGCCCCTCAAAAGGCCGAAGAATTCTTCACTCTGTATTAATTGTTCTTGAGATAATTTTTTAGATCTCACCTCCTCATCTTCCTATAAATACCTTTGTGGAAGATGAGAAATTGTTGGTTATTGTTTGATCACAAGTTGTAATATTGAAACTCTTTGAAGTAAATACATAGTCTGTTGAAGTTGAAGAACAAATTGAAGTTTTGGAGGTCTTGATGATGATGTTGCATGCTTGTCCTTGAGAAGGCTCTATCATTGGATCCATGAGCTTGGCTGTTGGTGAAGTATTCTGAACTGTTTATGTTTTTCCCCTATTTTCATTACGTTCCATAATTTCTTACTACAGTAGGCTCGAAATTATTAGGCTAAGAAATAACTCCTGGAAGCACCTTATACCTTTTCATCCTTCACTGTTTTATGTTTTCTTCTGCTGAAGTATTTTAGAGGCTTTAATCTTTCTCTTTAGTCTTCATGCTTGTTTATTTCCTTAATAGTTTGAACAGTTGGTTTCAACATGATTTATGGTTTTCCCTGCTTGTTAGCTGCCACTTAAAAAAATGTTATTGAAGTCTCCCTTTGAAGTTCTTTGCTTACAGTGAATCAAAGAGGTCTGTTTTGATCTTGCCCTTTTTCCTCACTTAAACAGTTTGCTTAAAGGTCGTTATAATTATGATCATAGATGTTTTTAGGTGTTCCCTCTTCTATGACTGTAATTATCAGTGAATCTTTTATGTTTTCTAAAGTCCTTTAGAATAAAATCTTTGAGGAAATAGGGTGTTCCCTGAATCTTAGATTTCATTTTAAAAGTTGTTTTGAAATCATTATTTGCTTGAATGTGTGATTTGTAGAATTTATGGTTAGCCCTATCTATCAAAGAACTCTTTATTGTTTCAAATTATGCTTTCAAATTCCCTTTGTTGAGAATTCAATTTATCTTTCCAAATCATTAATGTTCATCCCATTCCAAAAGACAAAAGGATCCTGTGGCCAAGTTAGATTTTCCCTTTGATATCCCATATCCTTTGACGAGTTTTTTATGACCTTTTCTTAACTCCATTGCCCAATGAACCAGATGTTTCTCCATTCTATGTATCCTTCCTAGACCTTTCATGTTCTGCTGTATCAATTCAATCCAACCAAACAAACAAACACCTGCACTTAATAACTAGTCTAAAACCAATACTCTAAGCTCACAATATAAACCTTAGCGAAAAAAAATTTGAGAGATCCCTCTCTGAGAACAGGAGGACTAGGTCTTGTAACTATAAAGATTGGTTCTGATGTTGCCTTGTCTTTTGATTTTCCAAACTATCAAAACACGGGACACCAACACAGCACTTTATCACTGTTTTTATGTCCTCCACCTCATTCATTCATTTATGCAAAGCCACAATATGATATGGACCATCGATCCTCTAGATCCGACGGTCATCACGCCTTCGCACTGTCTCCATCCTCCCGTTCAAACCCCTTCTGCCTACCATTTCCTGATGAGATTTCAACCATTGATCATCCCAATCCAACGACCAGTGCACCTTTTCCTTTCACCTTGCTCACATTTCTCTAATTTATCTCCGCCATTGATCGAGCCCAATCCAACGGTCAGCGCTGTCTCGCTGTTTCGTTGTCCTCTGCCTCATTCATTCATTTATGCAAAGTCGCGATATGATCTGGACCATCGATCATCTAGAGCCGACGGTCATCACGCCTTCACACTGTCTCCATCCTCTCGTTCAAACCCCTTCTACCTACCATTCCTCGATGAGATTTCAATCGTCGATCCTCATGATCCAACGGTCCTCACTCTATCGTTCCTTCACCAATTTTTCCGATCACTCACCCACTATTGTACTCCCCGCTCTGATCCAGACCGTTAAAATTATCCATCCAATGGTGATCTCTCCACTTTGCCTTATAACCCTGAAATTGATCACCTCGCTATGTGACAAAATTGTTGACATCATTTCCGGTCCCACCCGACCACACAAGTTCGTCCATCGCACTCTTCCTCCGCCGTTGATCTATATTGCTATGATCAGACAGTCTATGTTCCTATTCACGTTCATTTCATCAAATAACCTGATCGAGATATTTCCATGTGAAATGGGTGGCTTTGTGAGGACACGCGTCACTCCCTAACATGTATCGCATGCCCCCAGCCCGATACCATTTACCACTTAGCTCCCACGCGAAAATCACCCCGGTTTTCCGCAAAACCACCTTTCGCACCGTTTCACGCCAAATTGGATTCAAACCATGTTTTCGCCATGGAAACACCTCCGTTGAATTCCATGCCTCCACACTGCTCCTTTGCCTTCACCCAATCCTTCTGAAGTAGTCTACCCCTCATCGCAGGATTTATTTAACAGATTTGTTGTTTGTACAGGTTTACATGGAAGTTTGAGTATGCTGGCCATCTCATAGCCAATCACAGTTGCTCGAGGCCGAGGATGACGATCCTCCACACTCAAGAAAGCAAAGAAAAAGTGATAATAAGGGTCAGTTTCATGTCTCAGTCAATGGATCATGACCATTGGCCATTCTATATGACCCTCGAGCGCAGAAGGCCAACCCTTCCACTACTATCTCTACCGCATTCTCCAGCATAGATGGCCAGCTCTCCCACGACTAATGGTATTTCCTTCGCTAGCAGTAGCAAGGGCTCCACCTCATCAAACAACAATGATCGTTCATGACTGGGCCGCGTGGCCTTTTACCTTATGTTCTTTTCACTTTTTCATTTCAGGTGAAATCTTTAGTTCACTCCTGCAGTTTTTACTTTCAGATTAGTAAATTGTTTACATTTTAGTTAGAAATGGCTTTAGGCCTGCGTTGTAAGATGATGAGAGGCAGTTTTACCTCATCATCATTTTTGATTTTTTATTTAGACCTGAAACAACATACAAGCACGTGGGGAAGATATTTTCCCAAAAATATCTTCTCGCGCAAAGGAATCAGAGGTTATAAAAACAGGAAGAAAACACTAACAAAAGGTTCCAAATTTTCCAAAGGACTCTCTAGCTCGAGTATTATGTATGTATTTTGTATGAAATTTGATAGTGGATGTTTGAAGATCCTGTAGGGATTTATTAATAAGAATTTTTGCTGGAATTGGGGATTCCTCTCAGGATGATTCACAGTTTGTAACTCTCTCTCTCTGTGTCTTTTAGTATAAGTGTTCATTTCATATTTCTCCATACTTCTCGTATCTACAAGTTTTTGGAATGTGAGTGCTCCCATGTTTGGACGTGAATTTATCATAACAGATACTCATGTTTTATACATCTATAGTACTTTAAATATGGCCCAGGCCTAATACATTTTTCATTTTCTATCTGTTCTATTGTTCTTTCGATACTAACTATAATGGATTCTTATATTTGAATGAGCCCAGATATATGGATTCTTATCTTTGAATAAGCCCAGTATATATGGATTCTTATCCTTGGATAAGCTCGGTTATAGTTGATATCTTACTCCATATTCTGCCATAGTCATCGCTCACATATAACTTGATAATAGTGTATTCATTTTAGAAGTCAGCCCCCTTTACAACATTCTGTTTTAGAGTTGTCTGATGCATTTACTTATTACAGTTTGTACTCGGTTTATGTATTTTTCCTAGTTGTTGTGTTTAACTTTGGGGTCTTGGTTCCACCCTTATTAAAACCATTCATCTAAGTGATAGTTGCATGAGAGCCAAACATTTCCAACTACAGTCAGTTGAGTCATATGCTCCTTGAATTTAACATGTCCTAGGCACTAGTCTTTATACAACTCAAGGCTATCTCTAGGATCTACAACAGAATCTATCCCAAGTCCCTTTGTATCCCATTTTAGTCCTCCATCCTTCATTGCTTGGTTCCTCTCTTGTGTCGCACATTATGGCCTTCAGTCCCACTGTCCCCTATCCCTTATGATATTGTGTCAGTTGCTTCTAGGTCATCCATGCCATTTATGCTATAACAAGGGAAGTCGTCCGTCCGCTACTCAGTACCCCCCACTTCATCATCATCCCTGGTGTCAGTCTGTGAGTCTCTCTACTATTTTCTCTTGTGCCTTAGTTGAGGATCCCTTATTGCCTCACCTATGGCGTACCTCCTTCTGTCGACATCAGCTCATTCATTCCATAAGACAGGTCTAGAGGGTGATGTACCTTGGTTCCAGCTTCCACTCTTGTCCGGTGCCTCGGATCAAGCAAAGGGACTCCTTATTTCCCTTTGACTTGATTGCTTCTCGGCCCCAGCTCCTTTCAGCCTGATTGAGATCCGTATACTTGATGGTTCAGTGATGCAGTAACTGATATCAGTGATTCCCGGGTGTGTGTGAGATGTCTCATCCCTCATGAGTGGGTGGCCCTACAAGTAGCCCCCCACATGCCCAGATGACCTCTTTATTACAACCTTTGATGCAGCTCCATATATTTGATGATGTCAGCCCCAGCCGCTTGCAACCCGTTTTTTTTTTGCATGTATCAGTCAGATTTTTAGAGCCCTTGCCTATTTACAGGGGCATCTGGGTTGCATTTATATCTGATGCACTCAGATATTATTGTAGAAGCCCTGGCTATTATCCCAGGCACAATATGTATGTGGGATTCATTATCATGTTGTTTATCTGGCTCATGTTTATCCCAGCATGTACTATATTTTTCAGTCCCTTGTTTACTGGACTCCTTATTCTTTGTACTTTGTCTCGGCGGGCATAGGTATGCCTCCCCCGCCGCTTATAGCATAGGTACTTACTCATAAAAGAGACTTGTTGCACCTGTAAGTCTCGCCTCCTTAGGGTCTAGTCCTTTCAGCATTTTGGTCTACCTTATACTTCTCTCACTCAGACTTCCCGTTCAGTGTCTAGTGATTGAATTCTTACAATGTACTTCGGTCATACGATTAGCTCCTAACACTCGCACACTGGGGGGAAATCTGTTACACCATTTTTTTTTCATCTAACCTATTATCATTAGATGGACCCAAGTACACCATGTAAGACCAATTTTACCCTAAGTAAAATTGCTTTCACTATAAAAATAACTTAATAAACCACCTTTATTAAGTTGTTTATGGTCTAAACAAGAAACCCCATGAGGAAATATTAGATAAATTTAAATTTGTTTGATTTTCCTCAAGGAATAATTACTTAAACAACAGTTTAATTAATATTCTTGGTTATATTTAACCCAAAACAAGAAAATTAATTAGATAAATCATTATTTATCTTATTATTTTCTAAGAATAATCATTTAAACCTTATTTAAATAATATTCTTTGTTAAATATGACTAAATAACCCTTAAATAATTAAATAAATCATTATTTATTTAATTATTACTCAACCTCATCCTTAAAATGATAAATAAATCATTTATTTATTTATTATTTACAAATAAAGGGATTTGACCCAAGTCAAATTCCTTTTCCCTCCAACAAATATAATAAAATATTCCATAAAAGTTGGATCGTGATTTGGTTAATAATATTTTAATTATGCACCAATATCTAGACTAACTCAATATTTTGTTATAAATAGAAGGGTTTTCCCATTCATTTACCACCTTTTTTTGCCTAAATATCACTCTGGATCTATACTTTTGGTCTGACTTTGATCCACCATCATAGTCATATTTTGCTACCATTTTTGTCTGGGTTTTCTACACCATCAAGAGAGAGAGATTTTAGATATGAAGTGCTGAGGACTTGCAAGAACCCATCCCATTGAGGAGAACTGGTAACACCCTTCTGTGTTTTCCTCCCAGGTGCCATTAATACAAAATTCATTCAACATATTCTTGTATTTTCTATTGGATGCATGGATTAAATATTGTTTTTTCTACTGCTTAATGTATTTTGATGCATAGATCTAGATTTTTGCAGCATTTGTCATGATCACCTAACTGCATATCTGAAGATATGGGCAACCATATTTGCTGTTAGGGATGTTTTTTATGCACAGCTAAAGTGGTCTTTTTTTGTACGCTTGGAATTAAGATTCATACTAACAACATGTTCACAAGATTCTTGATCTATGTTAATGGTGAATTTATCCCTTCTCTATCAATGTTTTCCTTCTGTTTTCCATATTTTCCATTAATTATTTGTTAAATAACATAAATTTTAGATTAGGATATATTGTCTTGGAACCCTAATTCTGTCTGCATCCTTTATCTTAATGTTTTCCTCTGTAAGTTCTAATCAGAGAATTCTTAATTGCTCTTTGGTTCCACTTAGCTTGTTGTCTTAGAAATGATTTAATAGAGTCAAGCCAAATAATTCTATGGTGTTCCCTATCCTTTGGTGTAACTTGAAACATTATTTTAAGGCATTTCTTTGAAGTCTACTTTATAAATTCCATCCAGGGAAGTCTATAGTGTGCCATGTCCTTTGGTTTGTCTTGAACTATTTCTTTGAAGGTCTTTAGAGTGTTTGATTAAAGAAGATATGTTTAGCTTGTTCTTTAGTTGCACTCATTGTTATCTTAAATGTTTTCTTTGTCTGAAAGTAGTCTTAGGATTATTGGATTGTTGTCTTAAAGGTTTTCTTATTAAATTCTGGCCAAAGAAGTCTATGGTGTGCCCTGTCCTTTGTTTTGTCTATGGTGTGCTTTTTTTGTTGAAGTAGAGTTAAAATATTCTTAACTAACTTTTAGTTTTGCTTCCGTCACAACTTATTGTCATTTAATATGCCATCTAATCTAAGAAATCCACTTGATATAGTTAGCTTGCCCTATGAAAAACCTTGCCGATTTGATGAACAATTTAATCCTTTTATGACTCCACAACCCAATGGATTAATGTTTCTCATGGTCTATCTATTTAGCTAAAACACTCCCTCAATTAATCACACCTTTTTTATCTATCAAACTATCAATCAATCAACCAAAACAAACAAGTCCTGAGAGCTTCATAACTAGCCTAAGGTCATAAACAAAAGCATAAACACATATCATGTTGAGATTTTATTTCTTATTTTTAATTAAATTTGGAGAAAATCTCATGTAGGTGAAAACAATAGGATTTGTTGCTACATTGGCTCCATCTATTTCTGATGAGGAGTTAATGCATCCTATATTTGTTGTGAGAGAATTTATGAGTTTGTTTCCATTCAAAGCTATAAAATGTAAGCCCGTAGAGGCAAGTGAGCATGATGAGGAATGTGTAGTGAGGAAGAGCTGAGCAGATGAGAAACTCTTCTATTGTATTTCTCCAGTTGATGAATGATATTTCTGATGCCCTGTTAGGTGGACGTAGCCCAGAATGGTTGGGTGAACCACGTTCAAATCTGTGTTTTTTCATGGTTGAATGATGTGTGTTATTTGTTTTATGTTTCCGCTATGTTAATTACTCTAACACTTGGTATCGGAGCAAGTTGAGCTGCCTGTTGCGGTGATTCAATCTGACAGTGTTTTCTCAAAGGTGTCGTGGTGACAATCCTTGAGGTGTTGATCAGCGGCCCGCTGTGGATACAGTGTTGAATTCTTCTAATCTGCGTGGAAGCTGCTTGATCTGCAGCGTTCAGTATTGGATCGGACTGTCGGCGTCCTGAATTGGATCTGCTGAGTGCGTTGAGCCGTGAGATGGTTCGATGAGCAATTGGGCTGGCCTGCTATTTAGCTGTCGACGCATACCTACATGGATTAATTGAATTGTCAGTGTTGTGAAGCCGATTGCAGAAGCCGCTGCCTGCCTGTGTTGAAGATTTTCTGCATAAAATTGTTGTAAGCCGTTGTGTGAAGCCGCTGCCTGTTCATAAAATGTCGTGGACTGTTGATATAGTTGAACGTTTTATAAATCTGATGAAAAATACGGTTTCGTAGAGGCTGGGTAAGCGTTTTCTGCCATAGTGGAATTGAGCGCAGTGCAATTTAAATAGTTTCGATTTGAAATGGGTAGTGTCATTTAATCGTTTTGTTTTTTATTGCTCAAACAAAACGATTTTGACTTTTTATTTAAAATCGATTTATAACTCCATATTTTAGAGTGCCTTTATTTTAAAATATGGTAACTCAATATTTTATGAATAGCTTTTAAATGGAGTTCATAAGATGGCATTTTATTTAAGAGGTGTATTATATGCCATAAAATCGATTTGAAGGGTTTTTAAATAAATCGATTTATTGAAATGCCTTTGTATTTATTTGGCATATGTATTTAAATCAAAGGATTGTAATATGATTTAAGGTAAGGGTATTTTTTTATAAGGTAAGGGTATTTTTTTTATTAAAAATAAATTAGAGTTGCAATTGGATATTTTGTGACACGAGCTACTAAAAATGGAAAAAACACAAAGTGCCCGGTTTGAGATCGAGAAGTTCAATGGCAAAAACAACTTCGAGATCTGGAAAGTGAAGATGTATGATCTACTTGTGCAACAAGGCATGGTGAAGGCACTGTTGGGAAAAGCCAAACAGCCTTACACCATGACAGATGCTGAATGGAGTGACTTGGATGAAAGAGCACTGAGCGGCATTCGACTATGTTTGGCGGATGATGTTTTGTTTAACATCGTATCAGAGAAAACTGCTGCTGGTTTGTGGACGAAGCTTGAAAAGTTGTACATGACAAAATCCTTAACCAATAGGATTCTTCTGAAGCGACAGTTGTACAGCTTGCGCATGAAAGAAGGTACGACGATAACTGATCATCTTAATACCTTTAATACTCTCCTGGTGCATTTAGAAAGTATAGAAGTAAAATTTGAATCCGAAGATAAAGCTGTCACTTTATTATGCTCGTTGCCCGAGTCATGGGATCATTTTGTTACTTCTATAAGTTTTAGTTCATCAGAAACCCTTGAATTTGATGATGTTGTTGGAGCTTTGTTGTCCGATGAAATAAGGAAGCGGTCAAATTCAGAAACCTCTACATCAGAAGCAATGATGGTCAGAGGTCGTTCTAAAGAAAGATGCTTTAGTAAGCACAACAACTCGCATTCAAAATCGAAAGGGAAGAAGAGTAAGGTAAAGTGTTGGTTTTGTGGCAAATCAGGACATTTGAAGAAGGATTGTTGGAAGAGACAGCAAACATCCAAAGGAGACTCTTCGACAGAGAATAAAGAATCAAACACGACAGATACAGGTTTGGCATTCATTTCAGGTATGAGTGATGAAGTGTTATCAGTTAGTTTGTCTAATCATGATCAAAATTGGCTGTTATATTCTAGTGCATCAAATCACATGTGCATTCATAGAGAGTTGTTTAAAACTTATAAATCAATCAATGATGGAGTTGTTTACATGGGAAATGATGTCTCGTGTAATATTGTTGGAATTGGAAGCATCCAGATTAAAATGTTTGATGGGACAAATAAAATTCTAACTGATGTAAGACACGTACCTGGACTAAGAAAAAACCTCATTTCACTAGGAGTACTAGACACTAATGGATATAAAACCTTTATTCAAGGTGGAGTAATGAAAGTTTATAAAGGAATTTTACTAGTAATGAAAGCAAAGAAGGTTGGAAATCTTTTTCAGTTAGAAGGAAGAACCGAGTCAGATCATGCTTCTACAGTATCTGAAAACGACGGTAATTCTATTCGTTTATGGCATCAAAGGTTGGGCCATATGAGCGAAAGAGGATTAAAAATTTTATCTGATCGTAAGTTACTTCCTAGTTTAAAATCTTCTAAGTTAGATTTCTGCAAACATTTTCTGTTTGGGAAACAAAGCAAGCAGAAGTTTAAAACTGGAAAACATACTAGTAAGGGAATCCTTGATTATATCCATTCTGATGTTTGGGTTCCATCTCCTATAACCTCATATGGAGGATCATCATATTTTGTATCTTTTATTGATGATTTCTCTAGAAAAGTGTGGGTCTACATGTTAAAGAAGAAGTCTGATGTATTCACAGTTTTCAAACAGTTTAGAGCATTAGTTGAAAACATCACTGGAAGAAACATTAAATGTTTAAGAACTAACAATGGTGGTGAGTTTACTTCAAAGGAATTTGATAATTATTGCAAGGATGTTGGGATCGAAAGACATAAAACCACTGTATATACTCCTCAGCAAAACGGAGTTGCTAAACGCATGAACAGGACTCTCTTAGAAAGAGCAAGAAGTATGCTTAGTAACGCCAATTTGCAGAAGGAATTGTGGATAGAAGCAGTTTCTACAGCTTGTTACTTGGTAAATCGATCACCATCAACTACAATAGGATGCAAAATTCCTCAAGAGGTATGGAAAGGTTATCCATGTGATTATTCTAAACTGAAAGTTTTTGGTTGTGATGCATATGCTCTAGTTCCGAAACATCAGTGTTCTAAATTAGATCCTAAATCAAAAAGATATATATTTGTTGGATATGGTGATGGGACTAAGGGATATAGGTTGTGGGATCCTACTACTCACAAGATCATCATTTACAGAGATGTTAAATTTAATGAATCCTCACTTGAAAATCCAGATGTAGATGATAAATTGAAACAGGATAATGTACCTAAGCTTCTACACATTTAGTTTGAAACCAGTTCAAATACTGATGATAGTCCAGATGAACAAATTTCAGATTCAGATCATGAACAAGTTTCAGATGCAGATCATGAACGTGATTCAGATGCTGATCATGAAGAAGTTCCTACAGACAATAATCAGCAAATTGGAGAAGTACCAAAAACATCTTTAAGGAGGTCTACGAGAATCAGACGTTTTCCTAGAAGGTATGATGATTATGTTACTTCAGTTGCTTTAACTGCTAACGATGATGAACCTTTGTGCTATCAGGAAGCTATAGAAGGTTCGAACAGTGGTAAGTGGAAAGAGGCTATGAAGGATGAGATGAAGGCATTAGACAAGAATTCCACATGGGATCTGGTAGAACTTCCTAAAGACAGGAAAACTATAGGATGTAAGTGGGTTTACAAATTGAAGAAGGGTGTTGATGATACAGAGGACAGGTACAAAGTGAGGCTGGTTGCGAAAGGTTTTTCTCAGAAAGTCGGCATTGACTTTCATGAGATATTTTCACCAGTTGTAAAAATTGTTTCAATTCGGATTGTGTTAGCATTAGTTGCTTTACTTGATTTAGAGTTACAACAACTAGATGTTAAAACTGCATTTCTACATGGAGATTTAGATGAGGAGATTTACATGGAAAAACTGGAAGGGTTTGTTCAAAATCGCAACAGGAAATTTGTCTGCAGGCTCAAGAAATCATTGTATGGTCTAAAGCAGTCGCCTCAAAAATGGTACAAGAAATTTGATTCTTTCATGATGAGTCAAAAATATATAAGAAGTGAATATGATCATTGTGTTTACTTTAAGAAATTAAGTAATGGCATGTTCATTATCTTAGCGTTGTATGTTGATGATATGCTTTTAGCAAGCAAAAGCATAACAGAGATCAACAGGTTAAAGGCTCAGATGGCTAGGAAGTTTGATATGAAAGATCTAGGAGCAGCAATAAAAATTTTGGGCATGGAGATTTTCAGAGACAGGAGCAATGGTAAGCTGTGGCTATCACAACAGAATTATATTTAGAAGATACTGTTGAGGTTTGGTATGAACAACGTGAAGCCTGTTTCAGTCCCTTTCGCTTCCCATTTTAAGATTTCTTCAAGTTTATGTCCTAACACTAATGAAGAAAAGGAATATATGTCTCGAATTCCATATGCCAATGTAGTAGGTTGTTTGATGTATGCGATGGTTTGTACTCGACCAGATATTTCACATGCAGTTGGGGTTGTCAGCAGGTATATGGAAAATCTAGGAAAAGAACACTGGTCAGCAATAAAATGGGTGCTTCGGTATCTGAGGGGCACAAGTGATTATTGTATCACTTATAACAGGAGTAGTGAATTTGTTTGCGGATATGTTGATTCCGATTTTGTAGGTGATTTGGATAAGAGAAGGTCGACTTCAGGGTATGTCTTTACTCTTGCAGGTGGAGCTATTAGCTGGATTTCAAAGCTACAGAACATTGTTGCTTTATCCACTACAGAAGCAGAATACATAGCTGCTTCACATGCTTGCAAAGAAGCGGTTTGGTTGAAAGGTTTGTTTGGTGAGTTTGGTAGGTTGCAGGACAACATCAAGTTATTTTGTGATAGTCAAAGTGCAATTCACTTGTCTAAAAATCCCGCCTATCATAGTAAATCAAAGCACATAACTATCAAATACCATTTTGTAAGACAGGTTATCACTGAAAGGGGAGTCTCTCTTGAAAAGGTGCATACAAAGGAAAACTATGTAGACATGTTAACGAAACCAGTTTTGTTAGAGAAGCTACGATGGTGTCTGGATTCTCTTGGCTTGCAGAAAAGATAAAAATAATAATGAAACAGGGTATCAGGCTAATTGTTGTCAAGGTGGAGATTGTTGAGATTTTATTTCTTATTTTTAATTAAATTTGGAGAAAATCTCATGTAGGTGACAACAATAGGATTTGTTGGTACATTGGCTCCATCAATTTCTGATGAGAAGTTAATGCATCCTATATTTGTTGTGAGAGAATTTATGAGTCTGTTGCCATTCACAGCTATAAAATGTAAGCCCGTAGAGGCAAGTGAGCATGATGAGGAATGTGTAGTGAGGAAGAGTTGAGCAGATGAGAAACTCTTCTATTGTATTTCTCCAGTTGATGAATGAGATTGCCGATGCCCTGTTAGGTGGATGTAGCCCAGAATGGTTGGGTGAACCACGTTAAAATCTGTGTTTTTTCATGGTTGAATGATGTGTGTTATTTGTTTTATGTTTCCGCTGTGTTAATTACTCTAACATATCATCTATAAACATATACATAGAGAGATCCCTCTCTGAGTCTAGGAAGGCTAGGTCCTTGGACTCCAAAGTGTTTCTGATGTGGTTCCCTACAGAGTTTTCTCTTGCCAATCTTGCAAATGATGGGGAGCCAACAAAATCTTCAGTGGGTAAGTTCTTCCACTTGGTGAGATACCTTGTAATTGATCGATTTCGTAGATGTCGAGTTCTTGTTTTCGTGACTGCTTCATGTTCCAATATAAATTTTCTTTCCTCATCAAGTTCTAGCAATATTGTTTGAACTGGAAGCTTGTCAACTATAACCTTCTTTAAGCATGAAACATAAAAAACTGGGTACACTCAAGAAGGAGTAGGAAGCTCCAATTTGTATGCCATAGTACCAATCTTTTGCAACAACTTGTAAGGACCATAGTACTTTGGTGATAATTTATTATCCTTCTTAGCTTGCTTGCGGGACATTTGTTTGTATGGTTGTAGCCTTAAAAATACCCAGTCTCCTACATCAAAACTTCTCTCCCTGGGATGTTGATCTGCCTATTGTTTCATTCGATTTTGTCCCAAATTTAGGTTATCCTTTAAGAGTTGGAGAACTTGTTGTCACATGCTCGATGTGATCTTCCTTCACTTGAACCTTAGAATTTTCTCTTAAAGACGATGTGATGGATGGTGGATGGTATCCATAAAGTGCCACAAATGGGGTAATTTTTGCTGCAGTATGGAAGGAAGTGTTATACCACCATTCAGCCAAAGGTAACCACTTGATCCATTGTGTTTGTTTATTAGATACAAAACAAAAAAGATATCCTTCCAGAAAATTTGTTCACTATCTCAGTTTTCCCATCGGATTGAGGATGATAAGATGAGATATGGGCTAGTTGAGTACCCAAACAAGAAAATAATTCTGTCCAAAAATTTCTAGTGAAAATCAGATCTACGTCGCTTACAATAATCTTTGGGTTTCCATGTAGCTTTTGAATTGTTTCCATAAATGAATTAGCAACTATACTTGCTATAAATGGATGAGATAATGCATAATAGTGTGCATACTTGGTAAGTCTATCAACTACCACTATGATGACACTCTCTCCTTCGGACTTAGGTAAACCTGTGATAAAATCCATTAAAACCTCCTCCCAACTTTGACTTGGAATGGATAAAGGTTGTAGTATACTCAGGGTCTTAATTGTCTCAACTTTATTCTGCTGGAAAACCAAACATTTTGCCACAAACTTTTGAATATTAGATTTAAGGCCATCCCAAAAAAATTATTTCTTCACCCTGTGGTAAGTTTTTAAAAATTCTAAGTGTCCTCCTACGGGAGAGCTGTGAAATTCCAAAAGAATATTTTGTTTTAGTTTGGAATTCTTAGAAATATATAAGCGATATTTTTACCATAAGGAATCATTTTTCCAACTAAATGTATTAAATGTACTGGGATCTTGTTGCAACTTTTCAATGAGTGTCCAATATTTTTTTGAGATCTAGAGAAATAGATGATTTTCATGTTGGAAATTCTAGTGAGCATAATTGTGCAATTACGCCTTGTTGTTATTTATTCAGAAGCTTTGTCATGAAATTAGAGCTTATTATATTTCTTGGATTCCTTGCGATACCCCGTAATTCAAATTCCTTTCCTTCCGAAAAAAATTTCTAGAAAACTTCTTGAAAATTAAAAGCTATCGTCCCCAAAGATTGTAACCATTGTACTCTTACTACAACATCAACACCTCCCATTGGAATGGAAAGCATTGGACTATTAAATACATATTCCCCCATGGTTAGCTTGATATTATGGAATTTTATAGAGAAATTTCTGGTCCCTCCATTTGCAACCATCACTTGACACTCTAGTGCTGAATATATGAAGCAATTCAATTCCATGGCTACCTTACAATGAATAAAATTATGGGTACTACCTGATTCAATCAACATTGTTTCTTTTTTCTTCTTGATATGTATTTCTATATTGAGAGTTTGAGGAGTGGCAATTCTTGCCAATGCATTACAATATATGGCCAGACTCATTTCTTCTTTCTCTAGGGTTGATTCCTGGTGTATATCCTGTTCTTTTGAATTTTCTTTTTCATTTTCTTCCTCCTTTTTAAAATCTAGGTAAAACAATTTCTTCTGAGCACACTCATGACTTTTAGTATATTTGATATCACAACTGTAGCAAAGCCCTTTTGCGATTTTTTCTTGCAATTTTTGTGGTGTCAACCTTGTAGGTTTTGGAAGTCTAGGAGCAGCAACACTTCCATCTTTATAGATGTGAGTGGTAGGCTTCCTTGTCACCATAAATTTATTTTGAATTTTTCTTGCCAATTTGAATGCCTTCTCCAATGAATCAGGTTCCCAAAGGTGAACCTCATGTTGGATGTTATCCTATAAAGTCCCTATGAAGACATCAATCCTGTGTTCCTCTGGAATATGAATTACCCTTATATTCAATTTTTGGAAGTCCTCAATGTGCTCCACCATTCAACCCTTTTGTCTGATATTTATCAATTGGATAAAGAAGGTGTTGCTTTTTGTATCTTCATAATGTGTTATCATTTCCTTCGTAAAAATTGACCAAGTGAAAAAAATTTTACGAGAGCAAAGCCATTGATACCATACAAATTTTATTGTTCTAAATGTAAAATTTCAATGCGTACCTTTTGTATGTTTTTCACATTATGGAGATCAAAATATTGCTCCATGTGTAGTATCCATGTTAGGGGATCCTTTCCATCAAAATTCCTCATATCCATATTTGGAATATGGTGGGTCTTCAAACCAACATTAGAGTTTATGAAATCATGATTAAAATGTATTTTTTTCTCATCATGAGTTTCTTGTACTAACTTTTCTCCACTAGGAATAATTTCTTGTATTAAATTTGTCAAACCTTCCATGTCTACTTTTAGATCATTCGTCATGTCTTCCATTTAGCTTCCATGTCATCCATCTTAGCTTCCATGCCATCCATGTTAGCCTCCATGCCATCCATATTAGCTTCCATGCCCTTATTCAATTGTCCATATTAGCTTCCACGCCTTTCTTCAAACTATTCATATTAGCTTCCAAACTTTTCTTCAAAACTTCCATTCCATTTTTTGTTTCTTTTTGCGAGAGCGAAATTTGGTGCACTTGGTCTTGTAATTTTGATATATCATGTTGCACTTCTTCCTATTAATGAGTCATAGTAGAACCTTTTGAGGGATTAATGGGTATTGAATTATTTTTAGGAGCCATTTTAGAACCCAATATTGATATATATGCTTCTATATGCCCTTGGAATCACTTCAAACTGATTTTTCAAACAAGATTTATGAAATTTGAAAAACAATACACACATTTTTCTTTCTTTTGAGGAGCTCGATATTGAAACTGATGTATCTCTAGAATTTCAGATCCCCTATATTTTATCTTCGATCCTTTAGTATCCCTCTGAATCTTCTTTCCAATGCCACAAGTCTAACCCGATTTGGATTCTTCAAGGAAAAGTTATGCATAATCTCCCACAATGACCTAATTTTGGACTGGTTTAGTAGAGCGCACTTGTACAACATGCCATGTGTCACTGTTTCCTCCTTCAGCTCTGAAATTTATATACAGTAAACTAAACTATGTGTGCTTTTGGATACCTTTTACATAATTCCAATATGATGCTTATAGAGAGAGTTATGACGAGTTTCCCAAGGTCACCTCTTTGAGATGAAATTCAGGAGCCTGCAAAAACCCTAACTTCCACAGATCATATCTTCGAAAATATTGCGACCAAGATCTGGAATTTTTACACGATGCACATCAAGATTTCTTCTCAAATGAGTTTTTTTTTAAGCTTATGAACCTTTGTAGAAAAAACGTTATAGCGAAAATTCCATGATGACCTGTTTGAAGTAGGGAAGCCCTAGAATCCAAAGATATGATACCAAATGTTATGAAACCAGCCCCAAAAATAGAAGAAAAGAGAGATCAATGCCTTAAAAATCAACCACTTCGAGGGGGAAACCTCATTTACATTACATAAATGAACAATTATTGGATGATTCAAATGAAAAAGCCTCCTTTCTATATATAGGAGTCCATGGGGTCACAATATAATCCTAGCCGACCTAACAATAATAATCTAAGGGCCAACAATAGAAATAGTGGTGTTTTATGGAAATATGGGAACTACAGGGGTACAAAAATAACATTAAGGGGGCTACACTACAACAATAAGGGATTGCACTAGTAATATAGGGACCTAACATGCGTAGAGTGCGACATCACCCTGTCCTAACATAATACACAGTACACAACAATGCAAATTCTTGTTGATGCTTTTGGAGGACCAAAAGCTCCTTAGTGGGGAGGATTGATCCAGGTGGATCTAGAGACACACATAGGACAAAGAGGGCTGAGGGAAGCTCAAAAATAAAAAGTGTTTTTGAATTCTCTCAAAACTAGGTTTAGGTTGAAGAACTCATCGCCCTGATCACAACGGTGTGAGCGGTTCGTCAAACTAAGATCGTATGCGAAAGTTAGAGCCAGTCAAAGTTTTGGGTTGACTTGGTGACTTGGCAGGATCAAGGAAGGCACGATTTCACACTTTTCCGGCCAGCTTCAACCGGATTTCAGGCAAAGTTGTGGGGTCGTTAATTTGACTCCTTCAGTCAAATTAAGAAATTTTCAAAAGGCATAAATTGTTTTAAATAAAATAAAAAATAAATTAAAAAGGGGGGGTGGGGGGCCACCAGCCACACCACCCCACCCTCATGTATCATATTTAAAAAAAAAAAAAAAAAATCAAATATTTTTATGGCCCAACGGGTCGTGAACCATGTGGGCCCCAACCGTCCAACTACAAATATATATATGTGTTATACATAACACATAACAACCAACCATATAATATATTGATATGCAACAATCAGTGGGGATTTTGGGGCGAGCTTCCCAATGCGGGCCTGGCCCTCCCAAAAATTTAATTATTTTGTTTAAAAAAAACTCAAAAACGATGCATGTGGATTCCGTGGGGAGGCGAGATTTGACCCTCGACGTCCCCTCAACGAATTTCCATTTATTTCCATTCTTCCAACAACCATGTTGGTTAATCCACCCAAAATTTCATTATATAAACTTGATTTTCATAAGTGCGCCCAGGAAGTTCAAAGCAGGAACATTTTTCAATGCAATTGGATCCAGGAGCAGGCCCAGAAATAGGGAGCAAAACCATTATCCTTGAAATTTTCCCGGGGAGGTAATTTTTCTCCATGTCGGAATCTAGTCAAGTTTATAGTCATTTTTCACAATTTTTCACAGGGAACGCAATAGCAAGGTTAGATTCACCTTTTGAGTTGCAGATTTCCAGTCCATCCTTGGAGCAACATCTTGGAGGAATCTATAGGGAATCTAAAATATTCCTTTTTGCCCCAGATTTTGACTTCATCAGAATTTAGAAAATGGACAGTCGATTTTACACTATTTGATGCCACGAATCTGATGGTGTGTTCAGATTTTCCATTTGAGCTTTATCTTTTTTGGCCACTTTTTCAAAGTGGAGTTGCAGGTGTCAGCTTTTAGTGAGTGAGCAGTCAATTTCACACCTTTTGATGCCATGATTGTGATGGTGATTTCAGATCCAGCAGCACAACAACCCATTCTTCAGTCATATTCAGCGTGAGCTATATGATGTGTTGATTTCATGTACTTCTTTGTCCTTGAGATGCATTTTGTTGTACAGACCCTTGTTGGTGTATGAGTCGTGGGATCTTGTTTTGTTATTGATGTACTTTATGTCATGGATTTGTATGTTTAAGATCCATTTGATGCCATGGTGGCAGGATAATCATTATCACATGTATGTTGTTTGAGATCCCTTTGTTTGCCATGTTGGCGAGATACTCATAGTCTTTATGTGTGAGCTATTGTCATACTGATAGGAGTCCTTTTTATGAATGAGAGTTCTATAGTGGAACATCTCGTAGAGAGGTCCAACCACTCCTGGGTGAGGGAATTTTACTTGTATGTCAGAGAAAACACATCCATGTATATCTTCTTCTTTACAACACTTAATGCAACAACCTACACCATCTTGACACCGAGGCCTGGAGATGTAGTCCATCCTGGATGAACTCTGCTATCAAACAACGTGTTCTTATGATTTTTGATCTTGACATGTTATGTTCCTCTTCTTTAAAACATGCAATTTTTCATTTATGTTAATTAACACTTTAATTAAATGAAATTCTAATTTATCAAATGAAGTAAAAGGTCTTGGTTAAGGGTACCAAGAATTTACCCTAGATCAAACATTGTATCCAATCTTCTCTAGTATGGTGAATGTGCCATATCAGATTGGTTACAACTTATTTCTTTCCCCTTTCATTTTGTATTTATTGATGTGGAGCCACACCTTGTCCCCAACCTAGATTTGGTGATCGGCTAGGTGCTTGTCATGTCGAGATTTGTATCGAGATTGAATTTTCTCCAACTGCTCCAATACTGCCTAGTGAATCATCTATATCCACTGAATGAACTTCCATGTTTTTTCCCTGTCATATTTCCCACTAGAATATTCATCTCTCCCAACCATATCTAAGGGATCCTTTGGAAAATAACCAAAGCATGTCTCGAATGGTGCGCTCTAAGTGGATGAATGAACTACTCGATTGTATGCATGTTGTACATAAGGAAGTTGATTGTCCCACAACTCAGGATGCTTGCGACAATAGCCTCGGGGTAAGTGTATCAATGTGTAATTGAAAACTTTTATTTTATCCCGTCAGTATGCCGATGAAATTTTGTGCTCCTCTTTAAATTAGTGTCCATAATTCTCCACAAAATCGTCCAAAACTCTCCAAGAAAGTGTAGGTATCGATCAGACATAATGTATGTGGGAAGCCCAAAATGGACCCATACAAATTGGAAGAAGATATGAGTAGTATATTCTGTAGTGACCTGCTTTTTACAAGGAATTAATACACAAATTTCTATAAATAGATCCACAATAACATACAAAAAGTCATGACCTCTCCTAGATAAAGTAAAAGTGCCTACAAAATTCATTGACTCACTTTCCCATGGACGACTCAAAATAGGGAGTTATGTGTAGAGTGCCAATTTTCTATTAGAGGGCTTGCAAACTGAACACAACACACATCCCTTTACATATTGAGTTGCAATATTTTTCATGTGAGGCCAAAAAAAAACTGAAGTGAATGACACAAAGTATTTTCTACACCAAAATGACCTGACACAAGAGAGGTATGTTCCTCTTTGATTACATGTATCCTTTCATTCGTGGGAATGCAAAGTTTTCCAAGGTGGTACAAAAATTTTCCCTGCAAATGGTAACTGTCCACCTGCAATCCATGTGTCAGTTTTGCATAAATCCCCTGATCATCATCAACATACTGTTCAATATAAATTTCAAAAGATAAAGATGCATTTTGCAAAATTATAGATGCAAAAATAGGAGTGCGAGAAAGCATATCTGCCACTTTGTTGTTGGTGCCCCTCTTGTATTTTATTACCAAGTGAAAATGATGGAGGAATCCCATTCATATGAAATGACGTGCTCGTTGAATCTTGGTCTATGACTGAAGGTAATGTAAGGGTTGGTGATCTGTGTGAATGACGGTCTCCTTGTCGATTAAATAGTGTTTCCAGTTCTTCACGCTTTGAACCAAGGCATACAAATCTTTGTTGTATGTGGGATAGTTCAGAACAACTTGGGAGAATGTCTTCGAATGGTAACATATATGTTTCCTTTGATGCATCAATACTGCTCCCATGAAATATCCACTAGCATCTGTCTTGATCTCAAAAGGTTATTGGAGATATGGTAAGGCCAAAATTGGTGCGATGTTACCTTCTCTTTCAGTGTATCAAAGGCTTTCTGTTGCTTTCCTCCCTGTTAGGGTCCTGTGATTTGGCAGATTGGCATACCAAATGACAAGGTAACATGAAACCAATCTTTAGAGTTCTAGGACCTAGCCTTCCTAGACTCAGAGAGGGATCTCTCAAATTGTTTTGCAAAGGATATGTGCTTGTTTGCTTTTAAGGGTTTATTTTAGGCTAGTTATGAAGTATGAGGTATTGTTGTTTGTTTTGGTTGGGTATGATGATCAAAGAGCATATATAGAACGAGGAAATCTCTAATTCATTGGGCAATGGAGTCAAATGAAAGTCATGATAAGTTCATCAATGGATTGGGGAGTATCATAGGGAAAATCTAACTTGGCCAGTGGATCTTCAAAGTTTTTGGGATAATGAGGTGACCATTAAGGATAAGAATGAAAAGTAGGACAAAGAGAATTTAATAATTCTTTATCATGTACTTTAAACACGAAACATCTTTCAAGTTATCTGTTTTGAAGCAAGCCAAAGGACAGGGCAAACCATAGAATTCTTTGGACATAATTTTAATAAGAAAACCTTTCATATAACAATCCAGCAATGAAAATACTACTTTTAGATAAGAAAACATATAAGGTAAATAGTAAGAGCAACCTCAGATCAAACATAAATAATCTAATCTGCTTTTGACTAACTCTTTTAGGAATCTTTAAAGAAACCTTTTGAGGTAGTCCAGAGGATAACGCGCACCATAGACTTCCCTGGTTTAGACTTTACTAAGCATACTTTGAAAATATATTTAAAAATAGTATCTCAAGTTGTACTCAAAGGAGCATGGACTCACCACTTAATTTCCTAGTTTCATTCTATTGAAATCATTCCTAAAAAAAACCTCTCAAGCCGTACTCAAAGGAACATGGACTTACCAAAAGGGAGCCTCCTTGGTTATACTCTATTGAATCATTTCCAAAATAAAAATCTAGATGGAACTGGAGGGAAATTAAGAATCCTCCAATCAGACCTTGCAGAAGAAAACATTAAGACACTGAAGAGTAAACAGAATTGAGGTGCTTTCAAAAGACATTTCTTAGCCTAAAAATTTTACTCTACTATAACAAAGAAATATGGAAACATAATGAAAAAAAAAATAACAATAATAGATATAAGCACTTCACCAACAGCCAAGCTCAGTGATCCAGTGATCTAGCCTCCTCCATCAACAAACAAATCAGGGCATCCACAAGATCCAAGACATCAATTTTTCTTCAACTTCTAAGAGACTATGTATTACTTCAAAGAGTCATCAAATGCCAAAAATATAATGAGTTCAGATGCAATATTTATGTTGCAAATGAGGAAGTGAAGCTAAGATAGGGTTTGAGTATCATTTATTACAGAGTAAGTGCATTCCTAACCTTAAAAACCATGCAAGGCATAAGGTAGAAATATCTGCAACTACTTCTATGTTTCAATAACTCCTATATTAACTTCTAGAGGAGAAGAGGTAAAACGTTTGACTTTTAAGGCCTATAATAATTTTTACAATAATTGCCTTGACATATATAAAATATCTCTGACTGTGAAATAACTACCAAATGCCTTTATGGAAAGAAATCATGTCGTAGGTGGCAGTTTAGTCTTTGGAGAAGTAATTGCCTCCTTGTTGAGTTATTAAAAGCTATCTTTGGGTTATCTGTCTTTGTTTTGATCATAAAACTCAGTATTAGGCCTTTAATCTTGATTTATCCTTAACATTCTATCTTACTGCCTTTATCTTCTGTTTCTGCTTATGAGTGTTTTTTTTATTTATTCTTAATCTTTAAGCCTTTGACTTTCATCCTTTTAATCATTATCCTTATGTGCTAACCATATATGTTTATCTTTTGATTTAGGATTTAACATTTTGATCCTTCTGTTCTTCATTTCTTCATTGTTCCTTCTTTTTTTTTTTTGTTTGTGTCCAAGGAGGATTTATTCATGGTACTAGAGGGTTCTGTAACCCATAGATGATCATGATTTATCGAGGGTTAAGACTTTATGTAACCCTCCTTGCCTTTTAATGCAAATACACCTCCTGGATCTTCATCCATAAAATATTTTGATCATTGTAATGCCTCTGTGGGCATCACCGCCATCAAAAAATGAAAAACACAAACAAAAATTTAGCTTAAAAACCTGCGGGAGGGGTAAAACTACATTTTTTTGGGTTCGGAGCATCGGGGGCGATTTGCAGAGGAGGAGGGAGTGTAGAGAGGAGGGTTCCAGAGGTGGAACATGGTAGATCTTGAATACGGGTGAAGAAAATTTGAATTTTTCCGTGAGGGGGAGAAAGGTGGTTTTGAAAAACCAAGGTGGTTTATTGTGTGGGTTAAGAGCGGTAAGTGGTTTTGAGCATAGGCTGCACAATTCAATTTATCGGTTGACGTGTGTCCTGGCCAATACCACTTTTTTCACGTGGGTCAAGGCCGTTAAAGCTTGGCACAAGAATTTACACAATATATGGTCTCGGTCGTCGGATCTCAAGAGGTGAGATCAACGGTGCGGAGTGGTTTGGAGACCGTCGTGCAAGTTTGGAAGGTGGAGCCCAAGACATGTGTCGGGATTTTATTCGACGAGGGGTTAAGTGGAGATTAGGGTTTGGGAGTGGTGATGTGGCAGCTTTTTTTGTGTAGCGAGGGTTTATATGATGAACGGGTGGAGTGATGGGCATGCGACTGCCATCGGATCAGGGCCCAGGGCTCCAGATCTATGGTGGAGATGGCCTGGTGAAAAGGTAAAGTGGGGCGAAGAAAAACGGGACCACTTTAATATTTCAAAGGTTAAGGGGGGTTTATAAGGTTTGTGGGGGTATGTAAAATAAAAAGGGGCGGAGGAGTTTTGAATAGGGAAGGGGCTAGGATATAGCGGAGGAAACGGTTTTATGGAGGTAAAGGGCTAAGGCTTTAGGCCGAAATGGGCTTAAGGGCCTGTTTTGTGCAAAAGGGTGCCTTTAGCATAAAATAGAGTTTTGGTTAGGTTTTTTAAGGGTACAATAGGCTAAAAAGGTTAGATTTAAACAATGTAAAAGGGACTTTTACATTTTTTAAGGCTCTTTAGAGGAAAACGATGAATAAGGGGTGTTTAGGAGGGTTTTTGGGGAAGGAAAAAATGGATTCTAGAGGGGGAAAATGGAATTAAATGAGGGTGTAGGTGAGGTGATAAAATGAGGCAAATAGGCCCAAAAAATTAAGTCTTCTTAGAGCAATAGGGAAAACTTTAGGAAAGCAAAAGATGAAGTTTTTAGTGAACTAGTGAGGCTTAGGAAGATGAAGGCAGTGAGATTTCTAGAACTCACAATGTTTTCTCAAATATTGTTTCTAGATATCTAGGATCATAACTTAGTCATATTTGGGTATCGGAAAAATTTACTAATGAATAATAGTGGCTCCACTTGGGGAGGGCATCTTTCCTCTAAATGTGTCTAGAACCTTTAGTTTATCAAATATCTGAGTTTCAGCAAACCAGTTTCTTACCCATTGGGTATTTCTTCACTTCTCTTTCACTTACTGATAGTTCCTTTTGAAGTGACAAATTTTTAACAATCTGCAACATATGAGTTCTTTCAATCAACATTTCTACCTACCCAATCCTACTTGTCCTAACATTTTTTTCTTCTTTGAGTGCATTTGGATTGGAAACTCTTGGCATTTTTATTTTTGAAGACAAAAATAAACTACCTAATCCTATCCTTATTTCTTCTTAGAGTTCAAATTAAGCTATTGAACTCTTTTTATTTTCTACCTAAACTACTTGACTGCCAATATTAAACTGTTTGGCAGTCTTGATTTTCTAACTATTGACATGAAATTTAAGGCATGATTCAAATCAAGATTAGACAACCTGATTAACCATGGTTGTGGCATTTGGAAAAGCTGCACGCAAACATTATTTTTCATAAAAGTAAATTCAGAAAAATAAGGTTGTGATTTGTCCTTTGTGACCTTATCTATCTCTTTGCTTCTGTTTTGAGCATGTGGAACCAACATATTTATATTTTCCTAATCCATCCTTTTGATAAGTCAAGTCTGAAATAATCTTGACAATCATTACTTCTAATAACTTATAAACATAAATTTAAAGCATGTTCAACCATGATTAGGCTAGATGACTGAACAAGGTATCATTTTGAATCAACAGTGGAATTTTAGACTTGCACACTTTCAGCAGTACTATTTTTTGGGTATGGGGTTGTAACTCTTTTGAATTTTCCCTCTTTTTCTCTTTCTTTCATTGTTTTTTTTATTTTCTATCCTTTTTCACAGCAATTTAAAACTAAAATATGCTCAAAGGCTGAGCTTATTTGCATTCCTATCTATTCTAATCTAAAATATACATGATATACATTCAGCTAGTGAACTCTCTTTTCCAATACATCCAATCAAGTAGATGATTCCATGAGGGATCTTGGTTTAGCTCTTTAAGTGTTTCGAAAAAATCAAAATACCATCTCCACTTTACTTGTGTCTGAGCAGTAGTGTCTAAACTCTTCTTAAAACCTTGCATTAAACTTCCCTTGACATATTTTACTCCCTCTTCAACTACCTTTAATAAAATAGCATAGAGGTCTTGGAATAACACCTGGTTTAGAGGATTTAGAAAATAGGCTTGATCCAGGACTGATTTTTCCTCCACTTTTCTGAACTTGGGATTATTTTGGGAAAGAAAATACACCTCTTCCTCATTATCACAATATTTACAGTCAGACTCATCATATACTGCAATTTTTTCTTCTATCAAGACATTATTTTGATGAGCAGGAGCACTCTTGAATAATAAGTCTTCCCAAGAAGGTAGTGCAACAACTCTCATGTGATTACCAACCTCTATGCCTTCATTTGCAATTTGTAATTGAATGGAACTTGGTGATTGTAAATCTGAATATAAGGATTATTCCATGTTCCAATTGATTTCCTCAATCATTTCAGGGAAAGGCTTCTCATTGATAGCCTTCTCACGAAGTTCCTCATCCTCTTCAACCTTTACATCAAAACTGAAAGACTGTTGATTTCCAATTATATGAAAGTTATTTCGGATGGACTATATTGGCTGATTGCTGCTTTCAGGATGATGATAGTGAGATTTATCCCACCAATCAACTGTTGATTTCTTTGCATGATTAGTTTCTATTTGGAGAACATCATCATCATCATATTTATCAAAATTTGGAGAATCATCAGCATAAATAATCTCACCAATCAAACATATTGGATTATCAATTTGTTTTTCTTCGAATTGATCTATAATTTCACTTTCTGATTTATGGCAGATGGTACTAGTAGGAGAATGAACATAAATGTTCTATTTACATGAAAATTTATAGGCTGGCTGCATGTTTAGTGTCTGATTTATTTCATATTCAGTTAAAAGAGGAGGAATTTTTATTTTCCTTTGGATAGAAATACAAAAATTCTCTTTTTCTTGTAAAGGTTGATTTTGAGCCTAAATGTTTTCTTGAGCCTCACCTAGAAGAGATGGTGAATCATTAGTGGTGCTCTCAGAGTGATCTTGTGGATTTTCTTCTATTTTTTGATTGGATTCTTCCTCAAATAACTCCTCCGGGCTGTTATGATTGCTACCTTGAGAATGAAATGCATGGAATTCTTCTAATAAATCTTTAGGATGCCAATTCCCTAAATTTTCACCAATTATTTCAAGATGTTGTATGAAATCTTCAGATTGATCACAACAATTTTTAGCTAATGATAAGGATGAAGGGTTTTATTTATAATGCTCATAAAATACCTGGTGGAGGTACCTCAAGGAAAAAAAACTACCATGTTTTAGCCATTCATACCATTCTCTTTCCTTTCCTTCTAAAGTTACCATAAACATTTTCATGAGGCAGTCCTCATGCCATTCAACCTTTAACCTCCATACATGTATATGAAATTTGATGAGATGTAAAAAGGGGTCATCACATTTTTCACCTTGAAATATAGGTAGGCTTTTCATCCAATTTATTTGAGGCATTTTGTGTAAGAATCCAGGGATATGATTTCTGTTCATTGGAGCATATCTCCTTTGTATCCTTGGATCCATCTTTATTAATCAGGAAGGGTCATTGTGTCTTTTCAACCAGTCTTGAGTTCTCTACCAGTGGATTCTTTTGGTCTATTGAGGGTTTTGGAGTCACCAAGTGGAAGATTTTAAATTTTCTATCCACCATCAGCATGATGGGTGTAATATCCCAAATTGGGAATGCTTAGCAAGGCATGCCTGAAAAACACATTTTTTAGGAATGTATGCTACAAGATTGAAAACCAACACTTGGATCCCTTAGATATGATAATCTATGACCCAAATCCAAGAGGATATCAGAAACAAATCAAACTAGGTGAGGTAAATAGACCTCCCACACCTAGTATGGCTTAAAAAAAATGCTCAAGGAAGGAACTGCAGTAATACAAAAGTGCATTGCTCAGAAAATAACACAGTTTATCTAATTAACAGTAGGAGGCCAACATGGAGGCTCATTAATCACTTATACATCAGCAAAAAAAAATTATAATATGGCCCACACAATGTACAAGAGAAAAATAGAAGGCTTTGATGAAGAAACCCTCAAGAATGAGGTGATGCAACAATGTATTAGGCTGTAAGAAAGCTTGACACCGTTATATTAAGAGTTGTAGTAGATGTACATTAAATTTTAGATATAGAACAAATATGTGTACAAAATATTAGATCCATATCAGATCTGTACACTAGATGAGTTCCTCTACAAACTCCCCTTGGGGTTTTGAGCAAAACATGATAATGAGTAGCCTCTGTATCTATCTTAACATGACATGGATTATATTCCTAATCCATGGATCACCACAGTGAAGGGCAGAACCTCAACACCAGAGACCTCTCCTCCAAAAGTATGCTAAAAATCCTTGCAACTGTATACTTGCAAATAACGCAGGTATGGGAGAGAAACTGCGATGTTGGCTCTGGTACTTATTTGGCCTTATGCCAATATTTGAATATGTAGCTCCAAAGATCCAATACACTCTTCTCAATTAGACAAAAGACTCTCCCACTGAAAAGAGGCACTAGATTGGCCTAGATCTGAGGAGATCTAGCCTCCACTTGCTACAGCTTACAAGGACAACCAAACCCTCAACATGATCTATGTTGTAGTTGGAATATGTAGTGTGGCCAAATGCCTGATAGTGGACAAGATCAACAATTCTCCTCCTTGAGCTACTCAATGGAAGAGGTGGGATTCCTGCTCGGGAACACCCAATGCTAAACAACACTATTCTCAGCTAAACAACAAGAGAATAAGAAATGTATAAACAGAAAATATCTTCATAAAATATCATATCATGAACAAACTTCTCTTGATGTCCTCCTCTTCCTTTTGTAAGATAGAGATCATGCCAAACCCTAAACCATCTCAATGATTTAGCTCCATTCGCATGTGTAGCCTCCAACTAAGACTGTGTTGTGCATCTAGGAGATTCATTGTATCTAGACAACATTGTTGATTTGGTCCTGGTTGACTTGGTCAATTCATCTAGCCTCTTCTAGACTTAAGTGTGCTTATAAAAATAGCCCAGATTTAGCCTTGTTCACATTGAGCATTGATTTTATTTTGGATCCACTCCTCAAATATTAATGATGTTGACTTGGTCAAACTTGACTTCGTCCACATGCAAAAGTCCCTGTTTCACATATGGGGTGTGAAATCCAGCTATTATGTTGAGCCCTTTTTACATTATAAGGGATTTTATTCATATTTTTACTATGCATGAGCCTCCTTACCCATTTATTCTTCTCCTAAGTGAAATCAGCAAAAATCAATATTCCAATTTGTTGCATGAAAATTTTGGAATATTACAATCCTCCCCTCCCAAATGTTTCTTGTCCTCAAGAAACTGCAAGGATAGAACTGAGAAATATCCCCTCCTCCTACTATAGCATCCACATATGATGAACTTCTCCAAGAAAAGATATGTTGTCTCATCAATGAATCTCCATATTGCCCCTCCCAATAATGCAAGCTAGCCAAATAGCTATCATCATGAATAATTAAAGTACTCAAGGAGGAAATAAGGTGTTGTCTAGTGGTCCCCTTGATGCATGGGATCTGAAATTAATTGGGAATCATCATTGCCATGTGGATCCTCCATCCCCAAGAAATCATCCATACAAAGTGAGTTAACTCCCAACATGGCAACTCCTGAAAATTCTCCTCCACCTTGAGCTCATGCAATGTAGGTGGGCTAAAAATCTGAACATGTTAGTCATAGGAGCCTACCTGAAATTTTCCTCCTCTCCACTTATGATAAGTGTAGAGTGTCTACTGATCTTGGGCTGCAATAATATTTCCCTCAAGTGGAAAAATGAAGACTAGATCTCCAAATATCTCTTCTCCAACGTTGTGAATCAAGCTGGCCCAAACCATTCCATATGTGATGGATAGGAAATAATCACCATATGGCATCCCATCAAACTCATGGCCCACCTCAAAAAGAAACAAGTGTTTTGCTATGGTGGCCATATCTCCTCCCATGCTCCCATTAGAACATGCAATGCAGAAGGTGTGGGAATCCTCTTCCTAAAAGGACACATCCAACCCATGTGTCTCTCTCCCAATCATGCTCCCAATACAGATAAGAACAATATCATCAAATAAGATCATGATCAGCATCAACATGAAGGAAATACTGAAGGTTTTATGTGGTGTAGGAAGGTACCAATAGTCTCCCAAGTAGTTACAGCGCAATTTTTCAAACTGCTGCTTCAGAAAATTACATGGAAAGTTGTTTTTTGATACACGACTGATTATGTATGTCATCATATTTACTAATGAACAGCAAATGGTTGGGTACATCAATTGAACATACATGAAATAACATAACACTTTCCCAAGGCCATATAAAATATCGATGTCTCCATCACACAATTTGGCCCAATGTTGACCATGGAGCTCAATGAAAAGCTTGCCCTCTTGTGGAGAAATGCATTGAATAGAAATGGTAAGAGTATGCAAATATTGTGTTAGACAAACAATAAATTCCAAAGAAATATTCTTACCATGTACTGAAATTAAGATGATGATAGGCTCCATAAACAAGACTCCCATATGACATACTCCCATGAAGAGGAATGAGTCATATGTTGCAGGAAGATAACCCTTATTATGCTTGGAAATCCAAGTTAAGAAGATAATATCAATATAATAGATGTTTTCATCCATGTTGGAACAAGGTCTCCTACAAAGCTACTAAACTGGTCCATTTTGTATATTTCTAATTATATTTAGTATAGTAGGGGTTTTGGGGTGGGTCAAAGCCCCTAAATCATTGTAAATGGGTCAAGGGTAGACCAAGAGTCCGAAAACCATGGTTTGCAGACCATTGGATTCATAGGCTAGAACATTATAAGTAGTTGAACCTTTTTGAGCTGTAGAACAAGCTAAGAATGATAGGAGATTGCTGCTAAGTGAAAATCGATAGATCTAGTTAGGGTTTTCGCATAAGGACTCCTGCTGCTATGTGTGCGGAGGGAATCTGTCCTACTGTGTGTGGACCCTACTGTTGTCTGCGGGGTTGGGTTTTTTGGGTTTTGTACGTAGACCTGAAAGATTAATGAATGCAAAAATATTGTTGCCTATATAAATCCACTGGAATTGCTGTGATATGAATCTTTGACGTCTTGATTACTTAGTATATGTTACTGTTTTATTGGTTTAAGTTGCGAACATACTTGTGTACTTATTTATGCTACGATCTGGGTTTTTTCTACTTGCTTCATACAAGAATATACGAAATAGCTGTGTATTTTTATATGAATTCTTGATCTATTGAATTCTGTGAGTAATATTGCTGTTGCGCACGTGGATGCGAAGGGAATCTAGGCTCGATAATACCGGATCAGGTCACGATCAGGGTGAACACAATGCTACTTGACTTATCTACCCTCTCCTATGGTTTGGAAACCTGGTTCCAACACCCACCCATACTACTTTGGGTGAGACTTTGGCCTGCGCAAGCAGGTCACTGCCGTAAGGGCCAGTAGTATAGGGGTTTGTTGGCAAACCTTGAACACCCGAACTAGGGTCAGGACCCCTCGA
The DNA here is from genome assembly GCA_034641835.2 of Pinus albicaulis. Lineage (NCBI taxonomy): Eukaryota > Viridiplantae > Streptophyta > Pinopsida > Pinales > Pinaceae > Pinus > Pinus albicaulis. The sequence goes on from CM076578.1 coordinate 1,937,031,308, forward strand.
GCCAAAAAATGGTTCTTTTTTCGGGACCTGGAGCATTTTGAGAGAGGGATCGGCTAATTCCAAGGCCATACTGAAAGCCAGAGAAGAAGGAAATTGATGAATGGTTTGAACAACAAGTTCAGGAATTTTCCCTAAAAGAAAACCACAATAAGAGGTTGACCACCGAAGAGTGGAATAATAAGTACATTTTCACAGAGATCTACAAGATATTCTTTGTAACGATTGTGATCGAGCTCCAGGAGTGGCTCGCAAGACTGGTCGAGTTTCAGAAGTGTTGGAAGGACGAGCGGATCACAGATTGGACCCCCGAACTAATCCAGCAGCAAGAAATGACTGATAACACCATCACTCACACAATGGACCATTGGGTAGACAATGTGTTAGGAGGATTTTTAACAGAATTTTCCATAGATCAGTTTGTCTCCCACTCTGAAGCAGAGAGAATATTCTTCATGGGGTTCCGAGGTAAGTTCATGAATACTTTTCCATTATTGATCAAGATATTATTATGCGAAAAGAGTATTCTGTGTAGCCATATCGAGTGAATGACCTCTGATCTGGACGAGAGTGCAACGTGGAGTGGAAACTACTATAGGGCCAACCTAGAAGGAGAATATTGATTGGCCTACAATCCAGTAAGGGAATTAGCTTCACAGAGTCTACCAGCCACACCACTTTCAAATCATCCTAGAGGTAAGAATTCACCGACCCCTCCGCCACCGGAAGACGACATGGCTGCGCACATGAAATTGCCAACCTTTAAGGGCGTGGGCGATGAAGATATGGATTAGTTCTGTTTTGTCACCAGATCGGTGTGGACTGCGTAGAACGTGGCTAGTGATGTGGTGAAAATGACACAGCTATCCCTTACCTTCGAAGGAAGAGCTTTGGATTGGTACATGGGATACATCGGCCAAAACGCAAATGCAACCATTGAAGAGATTAAGAATTCCCTGAAACAACAATTCAAGAAACCTAAGTCCTACTCCCAAATCGTGATTGATCTAAAGGATTTCAAGCAAGGACCTTCTGAATCTGTGTGGGAGGTCGATCAATGAATAAAGAAGGTAATCAGAGAAGGGGGATTCCAATATGATGTCAGACAGCACACATAATGGTTCATTGCCATGTTGCTGCCTCACTTGCATGTACCTATGGGGCACCAAACTTTCGAAACGCAGGAGAAGGCCTTGGAAGGTGCCATGAAGTTAGATGCTACACCTTGGGATGAGACTCAGTTAGGCATCTAGCAGATCCAGGGACAACTGGAAGCGATGCATATAGAGATCCAGAACCTAAAAAAGGAACGAGGGGCAGAAGCCAACCCCAAAATATGGTGCATACGATGCCGGGTGAATGGACACACCAAGGATAACTGTCCTCTATTAGCAGATTATGTGTGGACCGGGGGACCGAGCCCATTGCACCCTAGGGAAGCTGCGGGACCTAATGGGCTATCTCTTTGGTGCGATGATTGTCGCGTCGTAGGGCTGCACGATACTAACCACTATCCCCGCTTTGTTGCATATGTTCCAGAGGTAAAACAACAATGGTGTAGGTTCTGTAGTTCGGTGGGACATGACGAATAGAACTACCAGACATATGATTTGATGATTGATCGAGGTAACTTATACAGGGTACAATCAGACCCTGTGTCACCAAGGACCCTCGTAGGTATAGGTGGCTCTCCATCAAGGAGCCGGGGATGAGGACGCGGTGGAAGTGCCAGACATGGATGAGGCTAGTTAATCTGCTATAACTGCGGAGAAGCAGGACACTTTTCAAGAGACTCCCCGAACCCCACTAGGAAATCCTGCCGATATTGTAGACAGCTGGACCATGCAATTGAAGGTTTCCCGATCTTGATAGCAAAAATGCAGGAAAAACAGTCGACACCTATGCAGAATGTGCAGAGAGTTAAGGCTGAACTGCGAAGCAAGGATCTGAGTGTGAATGTGGTGACACGCAGTGGGATGGCCACCAGGGGACCTGAGGAGGAGGCTGCAATGGAACCTCTGATCCATCAAGCCGCTATCAAACAAGAAGGCCTGGACCTGAAAAGGGGAAAAGAAACATTTATCACAGCTCGCAAAGACTTTGCTGAGACAAAAGAAACTACTGCTCGGCCACCTGCAAACCTCAAGGTAGATGCGGAGGTTGAGCCCTTTTTTCAGGCATGTATAAAATTGCTGCGCAACTGAAAGGTTGTGGAGAACCTTCAGGCATTAATATATATCTGCGCAGCATGACCCAATCTAATCCCAAAAGTCAAGGATGTGCACAAACTATACAGGTATAAGAAACGCACCGGAGGAGAAATGCGGTTGTCTGCACAAATCGGTGACTATGAAATGAGCCAGGTAATTTTGAACCTAGGGTCGGATGCAAACGTTTTACCTAAGAAAAATTGGCAACGAATGGGAGAACCTAAGTTGGAATGGTCCACTATTCATCTAAGCATGGCAAATCAACAGAAAATCATCCCGCTGGGAAGATTTCCTAAAGTTACGGTGGACATCGCAGGAGTAAAGGCCCACTCTGATTTTGAAGTAATAGAAATTGTAGAAGATGTAGACCCCTACCCTGCGCTCTTGGGATTGGACTGGGCCATAGATACGGGCGATATCATCAACCTAAAAAAAAGAAGCATGGTGTTTGAGAATAACGGCACAAGGGTGATAGTACCATTAGATCCTACGGAAGGTGAACGATATATAGAGTCAGTACGTGATGAGGAGGAGGTGGATCACATTTACAAGTTGACTGCGTGGGAAAAAGATTGGGTCAACCCCATGGTGGAAGGAGTACTCTGCTGGGAAAAGGACAGTGAATTCTTCTCTGACTCTGACGAGGAGATGGGAAATTTTCAAAACTAGTTGCATGATGTCTCAGCGTTGCGGTGTCTTCAAGTCACAAGGGACTGCATTTCCTCCGATGTAAGAGACCTACCCTAATTTGATGGTTCTGGCAGCATTAAGGAATTTTTGCAAGCCTTTGAAGCAGAGGTTCCCAAAGGACGAAGGCTATGGGCCCTTAAGCTAACCTTGAGTGGAATACCTGTGCGCTGGTGGGAGATGCATGGGGAGAAATTCCAAGCTTGGGAGGAATGTCAGAATATGATGATCGTGTGATTTGAAGCCCCGACCCACCTGTGGGTCAAGAAATTCCTTGGATCGGAAGAACCATGCGAATATCTGTCGTTATGGGAAAAACAGTGGTGTGACAAGACGGCTAAGGAATGGGTTCATCTACTCATTCATGACCTGGGACCAATTCCATCTGCATGGTACTTAGATGCGGAGCTCCATCGGTGCACCTACCACTAGGGGACGTTGAAAGAATAATTCCTGGGAACATTTGGGTTAGTAGGCCTAACCATGGCGCTTGACGCAGCCCTGCGAGAAATTGACACTAGGGAGTGTGGTGAATCACACCTATTCCTCCCACCAGAATTACCCACATGGGAAACACAGATACCAAGTAGGGTTAACTACCATGTCCAGAGCCCAACGAATAATAAGGATGATCCATGAACTGCGTTTAACTCGAAATTGGAAGGGGTACGCGGGGGTTGCAATGGGACACACCTTACCTTAAATAGGAATGCAGATACAAAAGGTAGAGTTATCATAAATACGGTGACTCTCGCAACAAGAAAACAACTGCAGTCACTCCTCGGCCATGCAGGGTATTACAGAATTTTTTTTTGGGAATATGCGCTACTTATAACACCTCTGAAAGGTTTGTTCCCGCAAGGGATCCGGTGCGGCTGGGAGGACACTTGTGGGAAACACATATCTTTGGTTGTAGCATACGTTAGGAACAAGCCTATGTTGGGGGGGGACGTGCAAGAGGCCTGGATTTTTATTCCAAGCTTAGCAGGTACACAGAGTACACACAGGGAGCGAAAAGTGACAAGAGGAACAGTAAAATCAGGTACAACAGAGAAGTTACCGTTAAGAGGAGCGGGCGGTTGGCAATTAATGAAGGGATTCATTGAGATTTTTTACCAGTTACTTGATGGTAAGTTCCAAATGACACTTACCCTACCGTTGGATGACCATAGGCACTATAAAGTAGGATAGCTAGCTCAGACAACAGCTCTGTATTACGCCCGTAACCTGTATGTAGTTTTTTTATGCTGTGCGATTTTTTGGGCCTGTTGCATCCTGCTCATGGCAAAAGCGACCCACTCCGTTTTCGATAGCCCTTAGAATCAAGAATACATACTCCCACTAAGCTAATAGCTCTTAGGATTGCAGAAGCCTCAGTACCTAGAGAATCTGAACAAGAGGCAATTATCAGTGGGTCAGGGGATGAAAAAATCAATAGGCTAATTGCACTCTAGCTCCCTGAATGGCGGAGTGGCCTCAGTCCTGGAAAAAATAGTACTAAAGGGACCTGCACCACAGAAGTACTCCCTCCTATCGACCCCAGGAAAACCTCAGAACCAAGCATGAGGGGCACGAGCGTAGCTGCGGAAAGGAACACCCAACTGCTACAGGTCGCTAATATGGATGTCGGGGCCAATTTGCAGCTGGCACTAATTGTGCCAGGGACAAATATCCCAGCTACCACCTCTCTCCATAATATAATGTGACCAGGTGGGCATGATATCGGGCCCCAAAAGAAGCAGCGTGCCCAGATCCAGGAATACGATGCGACGGTCACACTGACTGACGGTGATCTTGAACAGATCACAGATGCAATTACATTGACCATAGAGGAAAGTTGGGCGGACATAGAAAAACAATAGAAGGTTGCAATTGGCACCTTCCAAAGTGAGCTCTATGCCCTCCAGTGGAAGGTAAATACACTGCAAAACAGCGTAACTTAGATACAGTCTCCCTTCGAAATCAATAGTACCATGCTCGCACCAAGAGGAAGCCACCTCTGCTCCTTACCTAACAGTGCCCTTATAATAACCCAACTCCAAGTCGATACAACAGTCCACTTGGACTTGGCTAAGTTTCCTTCTAAGGAATTGCAAGGCCTCCACGCTGTCGTAATCCGAGAGACCCACCAACGTGACTTGGAGGTACATCAACAGCTCGGTATGACCAAGCAAGCCCTCAAATGGAAAGACGCAGAAAAATCCCTTGCTATATCGCATCAGATGGAGCTTGAAATGGAAATCCACCAGCTCTGCATAGAGGTCCTAGACAGAGTCTCGGTCGCAGCTACACCTCATTCCAAGGTAGAAAGTATGGTTCTAGCCATAAAAGCATCTCGGATGGAAATATAGACCGTCAAGACACCACTGGAGAAGCAACTCTCTGACTTACAGGCTACCTTGTAGCCCACTACACCGTCGGAGGTTTGAGCCCAGCGTGCTGCGCTAGTGGCCGAAGCAATGAAATCCATCTCAGAACAAATTGCTCAGGGCACCCAGTCACTTGAATCATCCATACAGCTCTGGAGTATGGTCCAGTTCAACCCGGTCCTCCGAAAGGTTAGTCATGACTTACAAGAATAGGAAGAAGCTTTCGCACAAGTCGAGGCTACCTTGCCCACCTTGGTGCCTGCGCAACGGTTAGCGTAGTTGCGGACCAGCAACACTCTCCTAGACGTGATTGAGAAACTCTGATGTTAGAAGCACATCCTTGAGGAGCGATTAAAGCCATGGGCTGCCACAGTCGTCCAGCTCTCACAAGATGTCAATAGCATGATCACGCAACTCAACCAGACATTGAAAAATACCACTATGGCCACCAAATGGCCAACATCCCAGAAGCTCGTGGATATTGCGCAGTATGTTGCTGCTTAGAGCCAAGAAGTACTACCCCCGCTGATCGCCGCCATCAATACACTATGCGCCCAGGTGGAGACCCCACCATCACAGTGACTTGGGACGAGTCACAAGATTGTGTTGGGGGACTGTTGGAATAGGGTCTCCTATAAAGCTGTGAAACTGGTCCATTTTGTATATTTCTGATTATATTTAGCATAATTTAGGGGTTTTGGGGTGGGTCAAAGCCCCTAAAGCATTGTAAATGGGTCAAGGGTAGACCAAGAGTCCGCAAACCACGGTTTGCGGACCATTGGATGCATAGGCTAGAATAGTATAAGTAGTTGAACCTTTTTGAGTTGTAGAACAAGCTAAGAATGATAAGAGATTGCTGCTAAGTGAAAATCGATAATTCTGGTCAGGGTTTTCGGGTAAGGACTCATGCTACTGTGTGCGCGGAGGGCCTCTATCCTACTATGTGTAGACCCTGTTGCTGTGTGCGCAGGTTGGGTTTTTGGGGTTTTGTACGTAGATCTGAAAGATAATGAATGCGGAAGTATTGTTGCCTATCTGAATCCACTGGAATTGTTGTGAGATGAATATGTGATGCCTTGATTACTTAGTATATGCTAGTATTTTATTGGTTTAAGTTGTGAACATACTTTAGTACTTATTTATGCTATGATCTAGGTTTGTTCTACTTGCTTCATACAAGAATATCTGAAATAGCTGTGTATTGTTATATGAATTCTCGATCTATTGATTTCTATGAGTAATATTGTGTTGCGCACGTGGATGCGAAGGGAATATAGGAGCAGTAATACCGGATCGGGTCACGATCAGGGTGAACGCAGCTCTTCTTGACTTACCTACCCTCTCCTAGGGTGCGAAAACCTAGTTCCAGCACCCACCCATACTACTTCGGGTGAGACTTTGGCCTGCGCAAGCAGGTCACTACCGAAAGGGCTAGTAGTATAGGGGTTTTTTGGAAAACCTTTAACATTCGAACTTGGTTCAGGACCCCTCGAGCCAACAATCCACTACTCCATCCTTCTCACCTCCTCCTTTTCCATCAAGTGCATTAAGAGTGAAGTGATCCTGGGGACACTCCATCAATAAGTCCAATATCCAAAGTGACAATGTCGTTGGCCTATGCAAATAGGCTCCTATCATCACATAGCTCCATTCTTTGACATGCTTATTGTCAAAGACATCTCCCATAATACTGCTACATAAAAGAAGTTCCTTCCAAAGTGGAAGTACTCCCAGATCATTAAAGGCTAAGGAGTAGCCCCCTTGCACAATGATAGTGCCATCTCCTACTCCTACAAAATCATGCAAAGTGTGAGAGCAAATCTACCCTTGCTCTCCGAATAACATCCAAAGAAAAAAAAGTTTTTTCTACCTCCTCATACCTCCATCATAAAAAACATGTGGTTAAGACATAATGCTTGGTATGAATAATTTTGTATCATCATAATGAATCCACACTCCTTGCTGCCCAATGATGCAAGTATCCTGCCAAGTTCCTTCCTCCCACACACCCTTAGAAAAAGGACATGTCTCATGATAGCCAAACTCTCTCAAGAGTAGCCAACGCAGCTTTGCCTCTTGCTTCCCTATGTCATAGATTTGCAAGTGGCTCACCAGCCTCTTTCTCTCCACCCACATCCACTCAACCACTTTTGGATGTCTCCTACCATTCTCCATCTTGTTACTCCTCCAATGAGGGCTACCATCCTCCCAAATCATTCTTCTCTTCTTGAATTTCATGGGATGTTGAAATGCAACACCTTGGATATATTCTGGAAAATACCTCATACCCACAACCATCTTGAATCCATCAAGATGAAAATGTGATGAGGGAAAAACCTCCTCAAACTGTTGAAGAACCTTTCACTCCATGACATGTTGAAGTGCACCTCCAATGAGATCTCTCCATGAGACCTCCTTCTCATCAATGGCCTTCCAAAACTTGTAAGGTTCTGGATCTGCTGCAGGTAGAAGTCTCTCTTTGAGCTCGGGAGTGCTCATTGAAAAAGGGTCATCTAGAAAGGAGAAAAATTTTCTCACTTCAATATGTCTACCATTTATCACTCCTTCCTCCATTGATTCATGAATGAAGCTGCCATTTAAATGCTCCCATAAGGAATGGGTCCTCTTTTCTTCACTACTGCTCTTGTACAGCAATGCAATTTTGTTGCTCTAAATCAGCAGCATGAAATGATGTAGATCCCTCCATAATATTTGATTAAATAATAAGAGATGGAAACTTAAGCACACCTTGGTGAAATTTGGAAGCATCTTGTAGGGCTGCAAGAGTACCTTCCTCAAATGTGTTGGCTTCCAAAACTGCTGAAGATGAAGGCTGCTCCTCCATGGTTGTAACAACGTTGGTACATACCTCCTCAAGTGGTGGTGAGGGCTTCTCTTCCTATGATTTTTCTTCAATAAATCTCTTGATCACCATTTTAGTGAAATTTCAAAAAGTAGATACTATTTCATGTCTCACATGACTGAACCATCAAGTGCTTGCTTCACCTTCAAGGTGTAGCGCTGCAATTTCTATAGCCTCTCTTTCTACCACTAGATGTAGCAGGAAGAATGCCTCTAGATTCATCACCCAAGCCTTTGCTGCACATGTGTGTCATCCATCAAAAATGTACAATAGGAATCTATTGCCTCTCATCATCCCATTGTTGTAGGGTTTCCTCTCTTCCTCCAGTTGAATGAACTGTGGGAAGACTAGAGTGTCCATGAAGGCTCTAGGTTGAGATTTGTACTCAAAAAGGTATTCAATTAGAATATAATGATATAAGTGTTCTTCATTCTTCTTGTATTCTCTACTTTTAGAATATTAAGTGCATGGTTCTTCTTCTTCTTGAAACCCTCTAGGAGTTTCATTGCATCTCTTCTCCTTCATCTGCTCAACCTCCTTGGAGAGGTTCTTTCTGGATCTTAAAAGTGATGAGAGCAAGTTCATTCTTCTCATAATATTTATCTCTGCCATTTATTCTTTGTATTCTTATTCTTCTGATAACATAATGGTTGGAACTCATAGGCTGAGCCATGATTATGCTCTGATACCACTGTAATATCCCAAATTGGGACTACTTAGCAAGGCATGCCTGAAAAATGCATTTTTCAGGAATGTATGCTACAAGATTGAAAACCAACCCTTGGATCCCTTAGATATGAAAATCTAAGACCCAAATCCAAGAGGATAACAGAAACAAATCAAACTAGGTGAGGTAAACAAACCTCCCACACCTAGTATGGCTTAAAAAAAATGCCCAAGGAAGGGACTGCAATAATACAAAACAATACTGCTCAGAAAATAACGCAGTTTATCTGATTAATAGTATGAGGCCAATATGGAGGCTCATTAATCACTTATAAATCAGCAAAAAATATTTATAATATGGCCCACATAATGTGCAAGAGGAAAATAGAAGGCTTTAATGAAGAAACCCTCAAGAATGAGGTGTTGCAACAATGTATTAGGCTGTAAGAAGGCCTGGCAGCGTTATATTAAGAGTTGTAGTAGCTATACATTACATTTCAGTTCTAGAACATATCTGTGTACAAAATATTAGATCCATATCAGATCTCTACACTATATGATTCCTCTACAAATTCCCCTTGGGGTTTTGAGAAAAACATGAGATACAAAGAGTAGATCTGAGATCTAATATTACAGATCTGCAGTAATATTTAGAATTTTTGAAGTAAATAAAATAATAAGAAGATCAGATATAAACATGACATGGATTATATTCCTAATCCATGGATCACCACAGTGAATTTTGTGTAACCAGCTCCAAAAATAGAAGAAAAGAGATATCAACGCCTTAGAAATAAGCCACTTCGAGGGGGCAACCTCCAATAAATTACATGAATGAACAATTATTGGATGATACAATTTAGAAAACCTCCTTTCTATATATAGGAGTACATGTGGCCATAATGTAATCCTAGTGGGCCACAATGTAATCCTAGCCGACCTAACAATAATAATTTAAGGGCACAATAATAACAAAATGGGGGTTACAAGGGTACAATAATAACAATAAGGGGGTTACATTAATAACAATAAGGGACTATACTAGTAATATAGGGACCTAAAATGCCCCTCTCCTTCAAAAAAGTGTGTCCTCAACACTTGAGTAGCTCTGGGTGCTTTTGTATAAACTTCTCATCCTCCCATGTAGAATCTTCAGTGGGTAAGTTCTTCCACTTGATGAGATACTCTGAAATTGATCGATTCCGTAGCTGTCGAGTTCTTGTATCCATGACCGCTTTAGGTTCCAATATGATTTTTCCTTCCTCATCAAGTTCTGGAAATATTGTTTGAACTGGAAGATTTTCACCTATAACCTTCTTTAAGCATGAAACATGGAAAACTGGATGCACATGCGAAGAAGTAGGAAGCTCCAATTTGTATGCCATAGTACCAATCTTTTGCAACACCTTGTAAGGACTATAGTACTTTGGCGATAATTTATTATCATTCTTAGCTTGCTTGAGGGACATTTGTTTGTATGGTTATAGTCGTAAAAATACCCAATCTCCTACATCAAAACTTCTCTCGCTGCGATGTCGATCTCCTTGTTGTTTCATTCGATTTTGTGCCAAATTCAGGTTATCCTTTAAGAGTTGGAGAACTTCTTGCTGATGCTCGATGTGTTATTCCACTGCTTGAACCTTTGAATTTTCCCTTAAGGATGATGTGATGGATGGTGGATGATATCCATAAAGTGCCATAAATGGGGTCATTTTTGCTGCAGTATGGAAGGAAGTTTTATACCACAATTCAGCGAGAGGTAACCACTTGACCCATTGTGTTTGTTTATCAGATACAAAACAACGAAGATATCCTTCCAAACATTTATTTACTATCTCAGCTTGACCATCAGATTGAGGATGATAAGATGAGCTATGAGCTAATTGAGTACCCAAACAAGAAAATAACTCCGTCCAAAAATTTCCAGTAAAAATGGGATCTCCGTCGCTCACAATAACCCTTGGGCTTCCATGTAGCTTTTGAATTCTGTCCATAAATGTAGTAGCAACTGTACTTGCTTTAAATGGATGAGACAATGCACAAAAGTGTGCATACTTGGTAAGTCTATCAACTACCACCATGATGACACTCTTTCCTTCGGACTTAGGTAAACCTGTGATAAAATCCATTGAAATCTCCTCCCAACGTTGACTTGGAATGGATAAAGGTTGTAGAAGTCCTGGGGTCTTAATTGTTTCCACTTTATTCTGCCGGCAAACCAAACATTCCGCCACAAACTTTCGAATATCAGATTTAAGGCCATCCCAAAAAAATTCTTTCTTCACCCTGTGGTAAGTTTTTAAAAATCCTGAGTGTCCTCCTAAAGGAGAAGGGTGCAATTCCAGAAGAATCTTTTGTTTTAGTTGGGAATTCTTACAAAGATATAAGCGATCTTTGTACCATAAGGAATCATTTTTCCAACTAAATGTATCAGATGTACTAGGATCTTGCTGCAACTTTTGAATGTGTGTCCATACATCTTTGTCCTTATTCCATTCATCTCTTGCTTCGGTTATCCAATCTGGTTGGATAATAGAAATGGCACAAAGCAATGCTTCCACCTCTTCGTTCTTTCTTGAGAGTGCATCTGCAACAACATTAAGCTTTCCTTTTTTGTATATTATTTCAAAGTCATAACCCAACATCTTTGTGACCCATTTTTGCTGCTCTTCTGAAGATAGTCTTTGTTCCAAAAAGTGTTTAAGACTATCATGATCAGTTTTTTACCTTGAAGTGTCTTCCCATTAGGTAAGTTCGCCATTTCTTTAGTGCATGTAGTATTGCTAACATTTCCTTCTCATAAATAGGTTTCTGTAAATACTTTCCTTTGATTTGACGACTTTCAAAAGCAATGGGTCTTCCTTCCTGCATTAAAACTGCACCAATTCCATTTCCTGAGGCATCACATTCCACAATAAAGGTTTTTGTGAAGTCCGGCGTAGCTAAGACCGGTGCTAGGCACATTGCCTCTTTAAGATGTTCAAAGGCCTTAGTTGCTTCAGGAGTCCATGAAAATGCATCTTTCTTCAATAATGTTGTTAGAGGTGTTGCTATTCTCCCATAATTCTTAACAAACTTGCGATAATACCCTGTTAACCCGAGAAATCCTCGCAACTTCTTTATGGTTGTGGGGACTTTCCATTCCTTAATGGCTTTAATTTTGTTAGGGTCTACTTTAACACCCTCGTGAGATACAATATGACCCAGATATTCCACCTCTTGTACTCCAAAGAAACATTTGATTTTTTTGCATATAATTGTTTCTCCTGCAATAGTTTGAGCACCCTGTCAACATGTTCAACATGATCCTTCCAAGACTTGCTGTAGATTAGTATATCATCAAAAAATACTAGCACAAATTTTCTAAGGAAGGGTTTGAAAATGGAATTCATCAACCTTTGAAATGTAGAAGGTGCATTGGTAAGGCCAAAAGGCATGACCAAAAATTCATAATGACCCTCATGAGTTAGAAATGCTGTTTTTGGAATATCTTCAGTCTTCATTCTAATTTGATGATATCCTGAACGAAGATCCAACTTGGTAAAATAAATTGATCCATGTAATTCATCCAATAATTCATCAATCACAAGAATGGGAAATTTATCTTTAATGGTGAGCTTATTGAGCTCCCTATAATCCGGAAACATTCGCCATGATCCATCCTTCTTGTGTACCAATACCTGCCTCTAACATTTCTGCAATCATACGTTCAATTTCGCTCTTTTGGACGTAAGGATATCTATAAGGCCTGATGTTTGGAGGAACACTTCCTGGAATCAAATGAATAGCATGATCATGATCACGAATAGGCGGGAGTCCTTTGGGAGTTTCAAACACCTTGGAATGATTGTCCAAAACTTATTGGAGATCTACAGAAATAGATGATTTTGATGTTGGAACTTCTAGTGAGCATAATTGTGCAATTACGCCTCGTTGTTCTTTATTTAGAATCTTTGTCATGAAATTAGAGCTTATTATCTTTCTCGGCTTCCCTGCAATACCCCATAATTCGACTTCCTTTCCTTCTGAAAAAAATTTCAAGAAAAGTTCTTGAAAATTAAAAGCTACCGTCCCCAAAGATTGTAACCATTGTACTCCTAGTACAACATCGGCACCTCCCATAGGAATTGAAAGCTTTGGACTAGTCAATACATATTCCCCCATGGTTAGCTTGATATTATGGCATTTTCCAGAGCAATTTATAGTTCGTCCATTTGCAACCATCACTTGACATTTTGGTGCTGGGTATAGGAAGCAATTTAATTCCTTGGCTACCTTACAATGAATAAAATTATGGGTGCTACCTGAATCAATCAACACTATTACCTTTTTCTTCTTGATATGCCCTTCTATTTTGAGAGTTTGAGGAGTGGTAATTCTTGCCAGTGCATTACACGATATGGTCGAATTCATTTCTTCCTCTTCTAGGGCTGGTTCCTGGTGTATATCCTCTTCTTGTTCATTTTCTTCTTCCTCTTCACAATCTATGTAAAATAATTTCTTCTCAGCACACTTATGACCTTTAGTGTATTTTCTATCACAACTGTAGCAAAGCCCTTTTGCTCTTTTTTCTTCCAATTTTTGTGGTGTCAACCTTGTAGTTTGTGGAAATCTAGGCGTAGCAACACTTCCTTCTTTATAGAATTGAGTGGTAGGCTTCCTTGTTGCCATAATTTTACATTCAACTTTTCTTGCCAACCCGAATGCCTTCTCCAATGAATCAGGTTCCAAAACGCGAACTTCATGTTGGATGTTATCCTTTAAAGTGCCTATGAAGAGATCAATCCTGTGTTCCTCTGGAATATCAGTTACCCTTATATTCAATTTTTGGAAGTCCTCAATGTGCTGCCTCACTAAACCCTTTTGTTTGAGATTTATCAATTGGCTAAAGAAGGTGTTGCTCTTTGTATCCTCATAATGTGCTATCATTTCCTCCGTAAAAATTGACCAAGTGACAATTTTTTTACAGGAGCAAAGCCATTGATACCATACAAATGTATTTTTTTCTAAATGTAAATTTGCAATGCGTACCTTTTGTGTGTTTTTCACATTATGGAGATCAAAATATTGCTCCATCTATAGTATCCATGTTACAGGATCCTTTCCATCAAACTTCCTCATATCCATTTTTGGAATATGGTGGTTCTTCTTGCCAACATTAGAGTTTAAGAAATCACGATTAAAATTTATTTTGTTCTCATCATGAGGTTATTCTACTATCTTTTCGCCATTAGGAAACATTTCTTGTATCAATTTTGTCAAACCTTCGATGTCTGCTTTTAGATCATTCTTCATATTTTCCATGTTGTCTTTAATGTCATCCATCTTAGCTTCCATGCCAGCTTCCATGCCATCCATATTAGCTTCCATGCCATCCATCTTAGCTTCCACGCCTTTCTTCAAACTGTCCATCTTCACTTCCACGCCTTTCTTCAAAACTTCCATTTCATTTTTTGTTGCTCTTTGCGAGAGTGAAATTTGTTGCACTTGCTCTTGTAATTTTTATAGATCATGTTGCAATTCTTCATCTTCATGAGTTATAGTAGAGCCTTATGAAGGCTTAATGGGTGTTGAATTATTTTTACAGGGAATATTTTAGAACCCAATACTGATATGTATTCTACAATATGCCCTTGGAATCAATTCAAATTGATTCTTCAAACAAGACTTATGCAATTCGGAAAAAAAATACACACCTTTTTCTTGCTTTTGAAGAGCTCGATATTGAAATTGTATTATCTTTGTGATTGCAGCACTTCAATATTTGAATTTCGGTACCAACATAGCCCTCTAAATTATCTTTCGAATGCCATGGGTCTGACCTGATTTGGATTCTCCAAGACAAAGTTGTGTCCAATCTCCCACAATGACCTAATTATGGATTGGTTCAATAGAGCGAACTTGTACGACTTGCCACGTGTCACTGTTTCGTCCTTTGGCTCTGAAATTGATAGCCAATAAACTACATTCTATGTACTTGCAACCAATTTTTACGAAACTCCAATCCTATGCTCAGAGAGAGATTTATGAATATTTTCCCACGATCACCTCTTTGAGATGAAATTCAGGAGCCTGAAAAAGCACTACCTTCCACAGATCATATCTCCGAAACTATTGCGAAAAAAGCTCTAAAATTTTTTGAAGATTTTCCTTAGGATTTTGGCTTCACACCCTAAACATTTCAGCTTCTGAAACTTCGCAGAAAAAAATTTATAGCGCAAATACCACGATGACCTGTTTAGGAGCCTGAAAAAAGACCTAACTTCCATAGATCATATCTCCAAAAATATTGTGAACGAAGCTCTGAAATGTTTTTAAGATGTTCCTCAAGATTTCAGCTTCGCACCCTAAAAATTTCAGCTTCTGCAACTTCGTAGAAACAAAGTTATAGCGAAAATTCCATGATGACATGTTTGGAGCAGCAAAACCCTAGAATCCAAAGCTCTGATACCAAATGTTGTGTAACCAGCTCCAAAAATAGAAGAAAAGAGATATCAACACCTTAGAAATAAGCCACTTCGAGGGGGAAACCTCTAATACATTAGACAGCTGAACAATTCTTGATGATACAATTTACAAAACCTCCTTTCTCTATATATAGGAGTCCATGTGGCCATACGTAATCCTATGGCCACAATGTAATCCTAGCCGACCTAACAATAATAATTTAAGGGCACAATAATAACAAAATGGGGGTTACAAGGATACAATAATAACAATAAGGGGGTTACACTAATAACAATAAGGGACTATACTAGTAATATAGGGACCTAACAGTGAAGTGTATAACCCCAACACCAGAGATCTCTCCTCCAAAAGTATGCTAAAACTCCCTGCAATTGTATACTTGCAAATAACGCAGGTATGGGAGAGAAACTGCATTGTTGGCTCTGGTACTGATTTGGCCTAATGCCAATATCTAATTATGCAGCTTCAAAGATCCAATACACTCTTTTCAATGAGACAGAAGACTCTCCCACTAAAAAGAGGCACTAGATTGGCCTAGATCTGAGTAGATCTAGCCTCCACTTGCTGCATCTTACAAGGACAACCAAACCCTCAACAGGATCTGCGTTGTAGTTGGAAGATGTAGCTTGGCCAAATGCCTGATAGTGGACAAGATCAGCAAGGCTCCTCCTTGAGCTACTCAATGGAAGAGGTGGGATTCCTGCTCGGAAACACCTAGTGCTAAACAACACTATTCTCAGCTAAACAACAAGAGAATAAGAAATGTCTAAACAGACAATATCTTCAAAAAATATCATATCATGAACAAGCTTCTCTTGATGTCCTTCTCTTCCTTTTATAAGATAGAGATCTTGCTAAACCCTAAACCATCTCAATTATTTAGCTCCATTCACATGTGTAGCCTCCAACTAAGACTACACTGTGAGTCTAGGAGGTTCGTTGCATCTAGACAACGTTGTTGATTTGATCCTGACTAAATTGGTCAATTGATCCAGCCTCTTTCACACTTAAGTGTGCTTATAAAAATAGCCTAGATTTAGCCTTGTTCACATTGAGCATTGATTTTATTTTGGATCCACTCCTCAAATATTAATGCTGTTGACTTGGTCAAACTTGACTTTGTCCACATGTAAAAGTCCTTGTTTCACACATGGGGTGTGAAATCCAACTATTATGTTGATCCCTTTTTACATTATGAGGGATTTTATTCATATTTTTTTATGCATGGGCCTCCTTACCCATTTATTCTTCTCCTAAGTGAAATCAGCAAAAATCAATATTCCAATTTGCTGCATGCAAATTTTGGAATATTACAATGGGATTGTTTAATGCTTTTACAGGGGAGTTTATAAGAACTAGTGAAGTAATAGGCCTACTGGAGGCTAGTAGAGTCGCCAGGTGGAAATTTTTAGCTTTTCTAAAGGTGAAATGTGTTATGGTCCACCACCAATAAGTAATAAAAGCCAAAATGGGAATGTTTTTGGGCTTTTCTGAGTTTTTATGTGGTTTTATGGTTTGTAAGAGTATCCTATACCCGAATCATCATTTAGCTAATATGGTGAAACAAAAAAAGTGTACTCTATGGCTGATAGCTTGATTTTCTTAAGCTTGATAATGGTTTCTGGAGTCCTAAGGTGTACTTAGTTTGTCCTTGACTCAGAGGTCCCACCGTGATCCCCAGAATGTTAGTGATGGAGATGAGGTGGCAGATAAACCACCAAATGCTATTTAGTCAGGGTTTCTGAGTTTTATAAGGAGTGTTTAAGCATGAAATTACTCAAAAGTCCCACCGTGATCGCCAGAATGTTAGGGACCTGTGATTTGGTAGATTGGCATACCAAATGACAAGGTAACATGAAACCAATCATTAGAGTTGTAGGACCTAGCCTTCCTAGACTCAGAGAGGGATCTCTCAAATTTTTTTGAAAAGGATATGTGCTTGTTTGATTTTAAGGGTTGATTTTAGGCTAGTTATAAAGTATGAGGTTTTTTTGTTTGTTTTGGTTGGGTATGATGACCAAAGAGAATAGATAGAATGAGGAAATATCTAAGTCATTGGGAAATGGAGTCAAATGAAAGTCATGATAAGTTCATCAATGGATTGGGGAGTATCATAGGGAAAATATAACTTAGCCAGTGGATCTTCAAATTTTTTGGGATAATGAGGTGAACATTAAGGATAATAATGAAAAGTAGGACAAAGAGAAATTAAGAATTCTTTATCATGTACTTTAAACAAGAAACATCTTTCAAGATATCTGTTTTGAAGCAAGCCAAAGGACAAGGAAAACCATAGACTTCTTTGGACAAAATTTTAATAAGAAAACCTTTCAGATAACAATCCAACAACCAAAAGACTACTTTTAGATAAGAAAACATATAAGATAAACAGTAAGAGCAACCTAAGATCAAACAGAAATAATCTAATCCGCTTTTTACTAACTCTTTTAGGAATATTTAAAGCAACCTTTTGAGGCAGTACAGAGGACAGGGCGCACCATAGAATTCCTTGGTTTAGACTCTAATAAGCATACTTTGAAAAGATCTTTAAAACAAATATCTCAAGTTGTACTCAAAGGAGCATGGACTCACCACTTAATTTCCTGGTTTCACTCTATTGAAATAATTCCTAAAAATAACCTCTCAAGTCGTACTCAAAGGAACATGGACTTACCAAAAGGGAGACTCCGTGTTTATACTCTATTGAATCATTTCCAAAATAACAAGCCAGATGGAACTGGAGGGCAATTAAGAATCCTCCAATCAGACCTTGCAGAAGAAAACATTAAGACAGTGAAGAGTAAACAGAACTAAGGTGATTTCAAAAGACATTTCTTAGCCTAAAACATTTACTCTACTGTAACAAAGAAAGATGGAAACATAATGAAAATAGGAAATAACAATAATAGATAGAAGCACTTCACCAACATCCAAGCTCAGGGATCCAGTGATCTAGCCTCCTCTATCAACAAACAAATCAGAGCACCCACAAGATCCAAGACATAAATTTTTATTCAACTTCCAAGAGACTATGTATTACTTCAAAGAGTCATCAAATGCCAACAATATAATGAGTTCAGATGCAGTATTTATGCTGAAAATGAGGAGGTGAAGCTAAGATAGGGTTTGAGTAGCATTTATTACAGAGTAAGTGCATTCCTAACCTTAAAAACCATGCAAGGCATAAGGTAGAAATATCTACAACTACTTCTCTGTTTCAATAACTCCTATATTAACTTCTACAGAAGAAGAGGTAAAAGTTTGAATTTTAGGGCCTATAATAACTTTTACAATAACTGCCTTGATAGATATAAAATATCTCTGACTGTGGAATACTTTCCAAATGCCTTTATGGAAAGAAATCATGTTGTAGGTGGCATTTTAGTCTTTGGAGAAGTAATTGATTCCTTGTTGAGTTATTCGAAGCTGTCATTGGGTTATATGTATTTGTTTTGATCATAAAACTCAATATTAGGCCTTTAACCTTGATTTACCATTAAAATTCTGTCTTGCTGCCTTTATCTTCTGTTTCTGCTTATGAATATTTTGTTTATTTATTCCTGATCTTTAAGCCTTTGACTTTCATCCTTTTAATCATTGTCCTTATGTGCTAACCCTCTGTGTTTATCTTTTGATTTAGGATTTAGCCTTTTGATCCTTCTGTTCTTCATTTCTTCATCATTCCTTCTTTTGTTTGTTTGTCTGTGCACAGGGAGGGTTTCTTCATGGTATTGGAAGGTTCTGTAACCCATCGATGATCATGATTTATCGAGGGTTAAGCCTTTATGTAACCCTTCTTTCCTTTTAATGAAAATTCACCTCCTAGATCATCATATAGAGGATATTTTGATCATTTTAATGCCTCTATGGACATCACCGCCATCAAAACCTGCAAAACACAAATAAAAATTTAGCTTAAAAACTTGCGGGAGGGGTAAAACTGCATTTTCTGGGGTTCGGAGCATCGGGGGAAATTTTCAGAGAAGGAGGGAGTGCAAAGAGGAGGGTTCCAGAGGTGGAATATGGCGGATCTTGAACAGAGGTGAAGAAAATTTGAATTTTTGTGCAAGGGGGAGAAAGGTGGTTTTGAGAAAACAGGGTGGTTTATCGCGTGGGTTAAGAGCGATAAGTGGTTTTGATTAGAGGCTGCGCGATTCCATTTATAGGTTGACGCATGTCCTGGCCAATACCACCTTTTTGGCGTGGATCGAGGCTGTTAAAGCTTGGTGTAGTAATTTTCATGATATACAGTCTCAGCCATCGGATCTCAAAAGGTGAGATCGACAGTGCGGAGTGGTTTGGAGACTAGCACACAAGTTTGGAAGGTGGAGCCCAAGACAGGTGTCGGGATTTTATTCAACGACGGGTTAAGTGGAGAGCGGGGTCCGGGAGTGATGATGTGGCAACTTTTTTCATGTAGCGAGGGGTTATATGATGAACAGGCGGAGTGATGGGGATGGAACTGCCATTGGATCAGGGCCCAAGGCTCCATATCTATGGTGGAGATGGCCTGGTGAAAAGGTAAATTAGGGCGAAGAAAAACAAGCCAACTTTAATATTTCAAATGTTAAGGTGGGTTTATAAGGTTTGCGGGGCTATGTAAAATAAAAAGGGGCGAAGGAGTTTTGAATAGGGAAGGGGATAGGATATAACAGAGGAAAAGGTTTTATGGAGGTAAGGGGCTAAGGCTTTAGGCCGAAAGGGGCTTAAGGGCCTGTTTTTTGTAAAAGGGTGCCTTTAGCATAAAAACATAGTTTTGGTTATATTTTTTAAGGGTCTGATAGGCTAAAAAGGTTAGATTTAAACAATGTAAAAGGGACTTTTACATTTTTTAAGTCTCTTTAGAGGAAAATGATGAATAAGGGGTGTTTAGGAGGGTTTTGGAGAAGGAAAAACTGGTTTCCATAGGGGAAAAAGGGAATGAAATGAGGGTGTAGGTGAGATGATAAAATGAGGAAAACAGGCCCAAAAAATGAAGTCTTCTTAGAGCAGCAGGGCAAACTTTAGGAAAGCAAAAGATGAAGTTTTTAGTGAATCAGTGAGGTTTAGATGATGAAGGCAGTGAGATTTCTAGAACTCACAATGTTTTCTAAAATATTGTTTCTAGAAATCTAGGATCATAACTTAGTCATCTTTTGATATCAGCAAAATTTACTAATGAATAACACTCCCCACTAAAAGGTTTGCTTCACACTTGTAAATGCATGTAAAGGGGATGCAATGAGAGAGAAGTTGGAAATGAAACTTCTCTAGTATTTTATTGCACCCAAAAAGCTATGAACCTCTGTAACATTGATGGGTTTAGCCCACTTTACATTCACATTAGTTTTAGAAGAATCTATTTTCAATTGTCCACCACCAACAATGTGGCCCAAGTAAACCAAAGAGGTCTTACCAAATCCACACTTCGACATTTTAACATACAATTTTTCATTTTTGAGAGCGTCAAACACTTTCTTAACATGACTTACACGATCATCCCATGTCAATGTCCTACAAAATCATCAAGATAAGGCATGAAAATATCATTCATCACCCTCATGAATGTGGTAGGACCATTGCATAGTCTTAATGGAATCACAAGCCATTCAAATAACTCCTGTTTCATCTTGAATGCAGTCTTCCATCAATCTTGTTCTGCAATCCTGACTTGATGATAGCCACTACACAAGTCTAGTTTTATGGAATATAAAAAATCTTTCAATTGATCTAATAAATCATCAACTTGAGGGAGATGGTATTGATTCTTCACCATTATTTTGTTGAGTAACTTGTATTCCACACACATCCTCCATGTGCCATCCTTTTTCGACACCAACATGATAGGTGAGCCACATGGAGAAGAACTTGGTCTTATGATTCCTTCGTTCAACAATTCCCATAATTGCTTCTTTATCTCCTCCATCTCAATGGATGACAACTTATACATATCAATTTTGGTAAAGGTGCATATTTTTGAAAGTGAATCTCATGTTGGATCTCACGTTTTGGAGGAAACCCAATTGGTTCATGAAAAAACCCATCATAGTTAGAAACAATTTCACATAATTCATTTTTATGAGTGGGATCACAACCTTTGAAATCATTAGATGTCTCGGAATATTTTGCTCTCACAACCATGAGCATGCACCCTTTGCTGGAAGTCGCCAAACTCTTCATCTGACTTGCACTTACAAGACTGACACTTATTTTGGGGTGATGAGCTCTAAAAATTTATTCCACCTTATATTTCGTGAGATGATACTTGTTTTCATGGGAAAAGAAAATTTATTTCCTGTCATGCAAATATAGGCTCCCCAATACAATACCACATATATCCAAGGGTACAACATCAAGATCAACTAGTTTGGATGCAATCACAAATCTAGCTCTACACTGCTTGGTTACATGTAATTTTTCTTTATCACACACCTAACCAAGAGGGCAAGGTTTCAGATCAGGCTTGGTTTCTAATCCCAATTTATTAACCAAGGATTATGAAATCAAATTTTCTTGTGAAGCTGGATCAAACAAGGTTTCCACTTTAGTATGTTTCATTACGACTATAATGTGGAAAAATTCAATTCTCTTTCATTCATTAACAAGAGGCTCATTTGGTAAAAGGTTTGTTGCTAGCCCACGCTCTGCAGCCACGACTGCCCCTGTTGTTAGTATGAATCTTTCATTGGAAAAGGACCACTTTAGCTACGCCTAAAAAATAGCCCTAACATCAATTATGGCTGCCAATATCTTTAAATCTGCAGTTAGGTGATCCAAATAAAGCTGCACAAATCCAGATCTAAGTATAAAATACATTAAGCAGTGAAAATAAAATATTGCTCCATGCATCCAATAGACAAGACAAGAACAATATATTTGAAAGAAATTTTATATTAAAAGGGGCACCTGAGAGGAAAACAAGAAAGGTGTTTCCAATTCTCCTCAATGGGATGGGTTCTTGAAAGTCCTCAGCATTTTAGATCTAAAATTTCTCTCTCTTGTTGGTGTACAAAACCCAGACAAAAATAGAACTCAAAGGTAGCTCACAAAGCAAATGATGGAGAATGTGACAATGATAATGGCTCAAAGTCAGACCAAGAACATAGATCCAAAGTGATCTAAGATGCAATGAAAGGTGACTAATGAATGGGAAAAACCCTTCTATTTATAACAAAATATTAGGGCGGTCTAGAACTTGGTGCATGAATAAAATATTATTAATCAAATTCTAGAACCACCTTTTAGGAATATTTTATTATATTTGTTGGAGGGGAAAGGATATTTGAATTGGGTCAATTCCTTTATTTATAAATAATAAATGATTTATTTATTATTTAAAGGGAATGGTGGAAATATAATTAAATAAATAATGATTTATTTAATTATTTATAAACAATTTAGTCAAATTTAACTAGGCATATTATTTAAATAAGGATTAAATAACTTATTCCTAGGAAATAATCAAATAAATAAGGATTTATTTAATTGATTTCCTTGTTTTGGGTTAAATATGACTAGGAATAATAATTAAATTGATGTTTAACTAATTATTCCTTGAGTAAATATAAACAAATATAGATTTGTTTATTATTTCCTTTTGGGGTTTCCTGTTTAGACCATAAACAACTTAATAAAAGTGTTTTACTAAGTTATTTCACATAGTGAAAGAAATTTTACTTAGGGTAAAATTGGTATTACATGGTGTACTTGGGTCCATCTAATGATAATAGGTTAGATGACCAAAAAACGGTGTAACAGATTGCCCCCTAGCGTACGAGTGTTAGGAGCAAATCGTATGACCGAAGTACGTTGTAAGAACTCAATCACTAGACATCAAGAGGGAAGTCAGAGAGAGAAATATAAGGTAGTCTAATGTGCTAAAGGACTAGACCCTGAGGAGACGAGACTTACAGGTGCAACAAGTCTCTAATTTATGAGATGGTACCTGTGCTAAAGGCGGCGCGGGAGGCATACCTATGCCCACCAAGACAAAGTACAAAATAATAGTGTGTCCAGTAAATAAGGAACTGAACTATAAAGTACATGTTGGCATAAACATAAGCCAGAAAAATAGAATGATGAATCCCACATACAGGCTGTTCCTAGGACAACAGCTAGGACTTATACAATAATATCTAATTACATGAGATACATATACAACCCAAATTCCCCCTATAAACGGGGAAGGGCTCGCAAAATCCGACTGATACATGCAAATCGAAAAGGCGCTGTAAGCGGCTAAGGCCGACATCATCAAATATAAAGAGCTGCATCAAAGGTTGAAATGAAAAGGTTATCTGGGCATGTGGGGGGCTACCTGCAGGGCCACCCCCTCATGAGGGTTGAGACATCTCACACACACCTGGGAATCACCAATAGCTGCTACTTCATCACTGGACCATCAAGTATACAGATCTCGATCATGCTGAAAAGAGCTGGAGCCAAGGTACATCGCCCTCTAGACCTGTCTTCTGGAGTAAATGAGTTGATGTCGACAGAAGGAGGTCCACTATAGTTGAGGCAATAAGGGATCCCCAACTAAGGCACAAGAGAAAATAGTAGAGAGACTAACAAACGGACACTAATGATGATGATGAAATGGGGGATACTGATTAGCGGATGAATGACTTCCCTTGTGAGAGCATAAAGGGCATGGATGACTTGGCAGCGACTGACACAATATCAGAAGGGATAGGGAACAGTGGGACTGAATTCTATCACGTGCGACACGAGAGAGGGATCAAGCAATGAAGGATGGAGAACTATCGCGAGATACAAAGGGACTTGGGATAGACTCCATGAATGTGATGATGACTCAAATCGGATGCTCTAAACAAGGGCGACACGATGGTGCTGCCGCATAGTAAAGGTCCACTGGGGGACCATAAAAACATGAGTACAAAATGGTAACTCACGACGAATATCAACACAAGCATGGCCAAGTATGGAGGCCAAGTGGTGCCCCTAGTATGAGTGTTGCAAGTGAAGAAATTTGATTGTGAGGAGGGTTATGGTTGAGGGTCATAGGTGCCCCCAAGCATGTTGTGGTCATGCCAAAATGTATAAAGGGGAATCTAAACACATTTTAATGATGTGGTGCGCCATTTTTTTATTTTTTTTTGTTATGGTTATGCAGTATGAGAAAGGAAAGGGAGGATTACCAATCTCTTTTAGTACTGCATATATGAATCAAATGGACTTTAAGTTTTTGGGTTGGCATACTTGGTGTCACTATCCCAAAGAGAGGATTTGGAGATAATGAACTAATGCTCTCCTAGAAAACCCATAGGTTGGTCAACAGTAATGTCTAAGAGACTGGGTTGCTGATGTAAGATGAAGGAACGATAAGGGGTATCATCCCTAGAGTGATCTAAACTGATATGGGACTCTAGAGGTTCGTCTAAATGTGGAAGAATAATGGTACTAAAGTCGACATGACTAGTTATACTAGGAGAGTTGTGGAGAATTGCTTCTCCTGGTCTCTCAAATATGGGTGCCCCCTTACCCAAACATGGGGTTTCAATGTAATGGCCATGACGTGTATGTGGTGCGAACGCATGGGTTTGATGTAAGGGGGAATAGATAAAGTTAGGGGTGTGAATTTCTTCCATAATGTCGTCATCGTGATAGAAGATGGGGTGACTGGTGGAAGAAAGACCACCTGACGCGGCGAAGCTACTTGACTCATCATCATGAGAAGAGAGGTTCACATGCACATCGTCATGAGTGGTGACAGAAGAGTAAGAAAATAAAGGATCTACCGATGTTGAGCCCAGGGTGATCATTGAAGGAAGGTCAAGCGAAACAACAAGGGAGGATTCAGAGGGAATGTTCCCCGAGGGTCTCATGGATGATGATAGGTAGAATATGGTGGACGAAGGCTCTGTCATCTTGACATTGGGAGGGGAAATGTAAATGGGAGCCGTCATGTCTAGTAGTTCTGTCGAAGCAAAACGTGAAAATAGGGGAGAGGTGGACTCGTTACACTTGGCCTCGAATTGGCGGACTGCGGCTAGAGAGGTGCGGAAGTCCTTGAGGTGGGGAAAAAGGTGGGTGTAATGGCCATGGAGATCACAAAAATCACAGGGGTGGTTGGTGTGAATAGTCTTGGGGTTCTTGGCCGTGGTCACGGAAGGAACAAAGGCTTCTGGGACCGTGGACTCAGGGAATGCGACATTAACCATGGGCTTTAGATGAGGAAATTCAGGACAGGTATGGGTGGCATGACCAACAACATCACACAAAGCACACTGGATGGTACGCTTTGGAGGCCGAGGAGGGGTAGGGTTTGTCGGGGCAGACTTGTCCTTTGATGCCCCCCTGCGAGCTTTGACATTCTTACCCGAAGTGGTCGCAACAGAAGGTGGTTCCTATTGAGGTGACTGAGGCACTGTTGCAGGGAGAGAAGTCATGGGGACCAGTTGAACCGGGGTCAAAGCAAGAGAAGGTTTGGGTTGACCAGGTGGGGTAGTGGCTGGAGGGTCAAGGTACCAGATGGGTATGCTCATGGTCAAATTGGGGAGGGAGAGGGTGGCCATGACGGGAACCAAATATACTCCGGGAGGGGGAGAAAGGAAAGGTATCTGACCAGTGGGGTAGTGGCCAGGAGGGACGGCTCCAAGATGGTTGAGACCTAGTGGAACCGACCCAGGAGGATAGAGGGGCTCATGGGTACCAGCTGTAGGAGAAGGGCCAGAAGGAAGAGGTTTGGTTGGCTGAAGCGAAGGGCTAGGAGTAGGTTGCGTCAGGCGAGGTTGAGGTTGAGGTTGCTGACTAGCCGAAGCGGGTTGTTTAAGGTCAGCCCGAGATGATTGCATCATGCAAACATTCGCTAAGTTGGGATTAGAGATAGGAGGAGGAGGAATACCAGGGAAATTTCCAAGTAAGGAGGAGTCTTTGTAGACGGCAGGGGAGACATTGGTCAAAGAGTCGACGGTTTTCTTATTGGCTACAGAAGAGATGGTCGACTCAGGGGAGGTCTGGGATTTTGGCTCATGATATGTCAACTAGTCAATGGTGACTATCTTTCCATTATGAGGGAAAAACATCTTGCGGTGGACCGCAGATGGGACAATAGACATGGCATAGGTGTAGCTACGCCCCAAAAGAATGTTATAATCAAGAGGGGCGTCGATGACTTCAATGTCAACGCAAACAGTCTTGCCTGCAAGAGTGATAGGACAACTACGGAATAGGCCAATGGGCTGGGAGGCATGGTCGTCCCATGCATGAAGGGTGATTGTGGAAGGGACCAGCTTAGGAGATCCGAGTTGTTTCCAAACCGAAGCATACATCACACAGGTGGATGCCCCCTCATCAATAATACACCGAGAAATGTGAGCATTCCGGATTTTGACTAAGATTTGGAAAGATACGGAAGCAGGAAGGGGAGGATTTTCTGATTGACGGGCATCGAAAACAATCAATTGGTCATCACTAGGATCTACAGTGCCCATGGAAAATAGTAGAGCCTTCTTTTGAGAAGGACATGACTGGAGGAGTTCCAATGTTGAAATGGCAGCAGGAGACTGCACCAAATCATCTACTATGCTATTTGAATGAGCAGCTCGACCAGAAGCAGCATTTTTGCATAATGGGCCCTTAGGAATCTTGGTATGAACCTCAAATTTGGGCTGAGGGATATGCAAGGGACCATTAGATGTCGAAAGAGGCTCTGTAGAACCTGAAGAAGGTGACTCGGGGACAGACGGAGCGGGAGGCTTGGGGTACTAATGAGATCGAGTTTGAAGGTTAAGGTCGATAGGTAAAGGTTGATCAGAGTTCATCATGAGAATATGGTAATCGAAGGAACTAGAGGGGGAAGGTTGAGTGGTCGCCTGTCTGTTAGGTGGTTGGGTAGCCACAAATCCATGCTGGGCATCCACCTGCTCTTGAGGGGGCGGTGACTGCTATTGCGGGGGTTGAGAAGGAAAGGGAGGCGGAGGTGCTGATGTTGGAGGAGTTGGAGCACCAAGCTGTGGATACAGATAATAAGGGGTTTGGGTAACAGTGTGGTAATTAGGAGGTTGGGCCAAAAGAGGGGGCATTCTATATCCTAGAGACATGCTACCGGGAGGGGAAAAAGTGCGGGAGGTGTTGCCTCCCCCCCCAGGAAAACCATAACCTATGGGAGGTTGGGCGCATGTATGAGAGATAGCTCCAACAATACCGTCGGCAGAATGAGGTGCCCCCGGTGCATTGGCATCACCGAGTCTAGGGAGATCAGGTAGAACAGTATAAACATAACCCGTCTGAGCGTAGATCAGGTCATATTTTAACGCCATTTTGAGGGCAGCTTCTTCGGTTTGAGCAAAATGCGATGCGACATCTTTCCTGATAGGGGGAAAGAGAGATCTAAAGAACCAGTCCATGTAGACACGGTCTTCGAAGGTAGGAGATTGACATAGGCTCTATCTTCTCCGCCATTCCTAGACATGATCGGATAGGCGGGTCACAGATGATTGACGGAAAGAAGTCAAAAGTTCGATACCAGTGTCATAACGAATGGGAAGCTGGAAGTAAGATAAAAAAGCCCAGGCAAGAGTAGCAAAGGTGGTATGACAGGAACTGGGCTGATCAACATACCACTTAGAAGCTTCGCCTGTAAGCGTGCATTGGAACAATCTAAGACAGATGGAATCATCAGTAATGGAATAGGATGAACACCACATGTGGAAAGATCGGATATGGTTGGAGGGATCCTCTCCAGCAAGGCATTCAAACTTGGGAATGTCGGAGGGGAGCTTGGTTGGCATAGCAGGCCAAACAACATCGTGGCGGATAAGATCATTGATCAACTGATTGAAATCAGGGAGACTGAGGCCTGCCATGAAGGGGAGCAAGGGAGCAGTCGAGGTAGTTTTTGTGGTGGTTCTACTAGTAACAGTCCCAACATTAGGGCTGGGTTTGCCGCTAGCGTTAGGCCCTAGACCAGACATCATGAAGGTAACAGGGGGAGAACCAAAAGTAGGGGGAGAACCCAAAGAATCAGAAGATGAGTCGGAGTGTGGGCTCGGGGGAGGACTAACTAGACAACGGTGGGAAGGAGCAAGTCGACCAACCGGAAACTTAGGGTGAAGGCCAAGAAGTCTCCGAGATATACGCCTTTGGAGAGCAATGATGACGGCATAAAGGGAAGAAGAATAACTGACAAAGGCAGGGAGGTGTAGAATCAAGTGATGTTAATGTCGAAACAAGGGCAGAGAGGTGCAGTGTCAATTGATTTTAAAGTCTTGGCCAAGCGGTGTTAACCAGCCTCTTCTTCACTTAGGGTTAGTGTGTGGTGTGTGTTAATTTTAATTTTTAAACCCAGACGTTTTGAGAGTAAAAGAAAAAGTGTTCTGCGTAACTGAAAATAAATCTACAGAGAACAGTAAATAAGACTGAAATAACATAAAATTAATAGCTAACAATGCATCAATCTAAACTAGGAAGGCGGGTCTCTCAAAACTAGTCTAGAAGAGGGAAAAAATATAATCAAACACGCTAAAAAGAGGCCAATAGATCTATGGTCGGTAGGGACAAGGATCTAAAGGAGAAATCTGCTGAAAAGAGGTGCAGAAAACAACAAAGAGGTAGAGGCAAGGTTGCTGCGACAAAGGATAAAATCAGCTAGAGGTAGAAGGGACAAGGAGGTGGCCCTAAAGGTGAACCCAAACAAAACTATATGAGGTGATTTGAAAGGGAGAAGAGCTGATCTAGAGGGATCTGAAAATGAGGTATCAGATCTAAAAATAAGAAGGCTAAAACTCTGAAAATTTAGACGTATGAAATAGCTAAAACTATTCCACAAAAATTGGAGGGGAATAAACCCCTAAGGGGTGAGGTTCCCACTTAGTTGAGTAAAACAAATCAGAAACAGGTCTAAACGGGCGGAGACAGAGGTTGGAAAACCTTGACAGAAGCTTCAGACAAACCCAAAAAAATTGTTGGAAAAGTGCAGAAAAAAGTGCAGGTCGCAGGTTCTGACCTGTTTTCAGTCCAGGTCACAGTTTTGGGGCAGAAAAGTGCGCCCTCTAGTCCAAGTCACAGTTTTTGGGCCAATAATTGCGACCTGTAGATCCAGGTCTCTCGGCGGCAGATTTCAGAAAAAGTTGTCATCTCAGCTGCGACTGATGTCTGTCACCTGCACAATAGGGCCAGAAACACATAGAAGTTAAAAATTTTAATGTTTTAGGGTTTTAGAGGTGAAAATCACCATAAAAATAGGAAAAACAGGAAACTGAAGAGAAACCCTAGGGTCTGAAATAGCTGGATATGCAGGAATATATAAAACGATAGTAGTCGCAAAAGAAAACCTGTGTGGAGTCGCCAATTGTTAGTATGAATCTTTCGTTGGAAAATACCAATTTATCTACACATAAAAAATAGCCCTAACATCAATTATGGCTGCCAATATCTTTAAATTTGCAGTTAGGTGTTCCAAATAAAGCTGCACAAATCCAGATCTAGGCATAAAAGACATTAAGAAGTGAAAATAAAATATTGCTCCATGCATCCAATAGACAAGACAAGAACAATATCTTTGAAATAATTTTTATATTAAAAGGAGCACCTAAGAGGAAAACAAGAAAGGTGTTTCCAATTCTCCTCAATGGGATGGGTTCTTGAAAGTTCTCAGCATTTCAGATCTAAAATTTCTCTCTCTTGTTGGTGTAGAAAACCCAAACAAACATAGAACTCAAAGGGAGCTCACAAAGCAAATGATGGAGAATGTGACAATGATAATGGCTCAAAGTCAGACCAAGAATATAGATCCAGAGTGATCTAATATGCAATGAAAGGTGACTAATGAATGGGAAAAACCCTTCTATTTATAACAAAATATTAGGGCGGTCTAGAACTTGGTGCATGAATAAAATATTATTAATCAAATTCTAGAACCACCTTTTAGGAATATTTTATTATATTTGTTGGAGGGGAAAGGATATTTGACTTGGGTCAATTCCTTTATAAATAATAAATAAATAAATGATTTATTTATTATTTTAAGGGAATGGTGGAAATATAATTAAATAAATAATTATTTATAAACGATTTAGTCAAATTTAACTAGGCATATTATTTAAATAAGGATTAAATAACTTATTCCTAGGAAATAATCAAATAAATAAGGATTTATTTAATTGATTTCCTTGTTTTGGGTTAAATATGACCAAGAATAATAATTAAATTGATGTTTAACTAATTATTCCTTGAGGAAATATAAACAAATATAGATTTGTTTATTATTTCCTTTTGGGGTTTCCTGTTTAGACCATAAACACCTTAATAAAAGTGTTTTACTAAGTTATTTCACATATTGAAAGCAATTTTACTTAGGGTAAAATTTGTCTTACATGGTGTACTTGGGTCCATCTAATGATAATAGGTTAGATAACCAAAAAATGGTGTAACACCTGCTGCCCCTTCTGCTACTTGTTGTGTGTTGCATGCATGGCCCCTCCGAAGTCTACCCCGGAGGAGGCCTCCCCTCTGGATCAGGCCCAAGCTTTCTCAGCCCTGATCAGCTCTTTAGCTCCCTCTCGCCCCAGGGCGACGATCTCTAAATTTGTCAAGAAGCTTGATGGCATTCAAGAGGTTGCCCTTCCTCCGTCTATTACGCACATGGCTACCCTCTCTCTAGCTGAAAAGGGTCTGATAGGAAAATTTACTGGATTATGGCCCTCCCCAAATACTGTTTAAAAATGGGTTGAGCGGAACTGGTCATACAAAATCAATGGAAAAATCTCTATTCAATTTTGCGGCAGAGGCTATTTCACTTTTCACTTTGAAACAAACGAGGACAAGGATCTGATCTTCAGGAACAGGCCTTACTTCATGGATACCAAAGGTTTGTATCTCAACAAATGGACACCATACTTTGACCCTAAACTTGATGTATCAAGCGTCGTTCCAGTATGGGTGTGCCTTCCTCACCTCCCTTTTCACTGCTGGGGAGATGACTCTGTTCGAGCCATTGGCAATGTTGTAGGCAAGTTCATAGATCGGATTGAACCAAAAGATAACATGAAAGCCTGTGCCAGGATCTGTGTTGAGGCAGATCTGGGAAATGGGCTCCCTGAGGCGATCAAGCTCAAAGTTGATGAATGGACACACATCCAACATCTTGACTGCGAGAAAATCCCATTTAAATGCAAGGTATGTCACAAGTATGGCAATGTTTCTAAAAGATGTTATAAAGTTATTGATATTTAAAGCCCTGAGACAGATGCACAATGGGAAACTGTTAAAAAAAAGAATATCTCTCCCAATCCTAGAAGCACCACCATTTCTGCGCCCCCTCCCAAACCTAGCCCTTCCATACCCACCTCTTCCTCATATTAGCTCCCTGACTCTTCTCATCAACTTGATGATCCCCCTATCCATCCTTCCAATGCCTCTCTTGTCTCCACCAATACTTTCTCCTCCCTTGAACCCTCTGATGATGACGCTCCCCTCCTCTCCATACCCTTGCAACATACCTCCCCTCTTCCCTTCACTGCCAACCCTGAACCTCCATCTTCCTCCTCTGACCCCTCCTCAATCCGAATCACCTGGAACTCAATAAAAGAGCATGGAGAAAATATGTAAAATCCCAGAAAACCCTGCCCTGGAAGGAAGTCATCTAAGCAGCATAGAGATGAAACCACTCAAAAGGATATAGCCCTTGGAACTCAAAACCCCATTTAAGCTTACATCTTAGGGAAAAATAGTAAAAACTCAAGACACAAGGAGCAAGAAGGAACAGTAGGGGTTTAGGGCACCCCTCAAAAATCTTAGCCCTAAGAGACCTAATAAATTAGGAAAAACCAGATATCATTCTACTACAGGAAACTAAGTAGGGAGAACTAGATATGGAAACAATAATAAATAGAATAAAAAATCATGTGGGCACTCATTCTGAAGCTAGAGGTGCCTCAGGGGGACTTGCCACTATCTGGAACAAAAGAATTTGGAAGCAAATAAGCACAAAAAAAATGCAACACTGGATCAAAGTGGTGCTTCAGAACATAAAAGAAAGCAATGAGATCATTATTTATAATATTTATGGACCCAACCATTATAGGGATAAAGAGATCTATTGGGACACTCTAAAATATGACATAGATAATGAAGTTACCAGCAACATTATCATCGAAGGTGAATTCAATCAAATCCTCCACACAAACGAGAAAAGAGGTGGCTCTTTTAACCCGGATCCCTCTAGGATTCAACTAGAGACCATCATTCAAGACCACGATTTGGTTGATATTGTCCCAAAATATCGTAGATATACATGGAGAAATCATAGGATAGGAAAAGGAAATATCATGGAGCACCTTGAAATATTTCTCATGGCTGTCCCTCTCCTTTATTTTTTCTCTACCGTCTCTTCCTACATCCACTCCTCTGCAGCCTCTTATCACTATCCCATTACCCTTTCCCTTGGGGATCATCACTCCCTCGGTCCCCTCCCCTTCAAATACAACCCTATTTGGAACGATATTATGGAAGCAAGGCATATAGTTCATAACATATGGTTTCAGCACATTGAGGGCTCTCCCTCATTCATCTGGGAAACCGAACTTAAGAAGACCAAAATAGCCTTAAAGGAATGGGTGAAATTTCACTATAAGGAACTGGAAAAGATCAAATTAGAAATCAAAGAAAAGCTGGAAATTGTCCATAACATCATTGACTCACAAGGGGCTAATCAAGATAACTCCAATCATGAAAAAGGACTCTATTGGAAATTATATATAATCAACAGAAAAGAAGAGGAGAAGTGGTGAATTAAATCCCAAAGTTTGTGGCTCCAGGCAGGAGAAAATAACACCTCCTTCTTGCACAAGCAAGCTATAGTCTGCAAAACTAGAAATAACATAACTTCCATCATTGACACTGAAGGAAAAATCCAGATCAATCAAGATCAAATTAAAATTCTGCCACTACTCACTATAAATATTTGCTGACGCAAACAAAAGAGCCAGAAGACTAATCAGAGCTATTAAGATATCTACCGAAGGTGATTATAGATGAAATGAGCAATACTCTTCATAAATATATTGAAGAGGAAGAAATTCATTGTGCCATTTGGTCCTTGCATCCTGACAAGGCTCCGGGCCTGGATGGATTCCCCGTCAGTTTCTACAAGACTTATTGGGACTTAATAAAAAAGGACTTGACCAAAATGATTCAATGGGTTCAAAAAAAGAAGAAAATCGGAGGCTTCACCAACTCCACCTTCCTTGCCCTTGTCCCAAAACAAAACCACCACTCCTCCTTTTCCAGGTTTAGACCAATCTCTCTCTGCAACTCCTCTTAAAAAATTATCACCAAAATCCTAGCTATGCACCTTAAGCCCTTTCTTCCCAGCCTTATCTCGGAAAATAAAAGAGGCTTCATATCCCAAAGAAAAATTTCTGACTATATCCTCCTTGTTCAAGAAGCTATCCACTCTAGTATGACTCGAAAAGAGAAAGGGTTCATTCTAAAAATTGACTTAGCAAATTCTTTTGATAGGGTTAGACACTCCTTCCTCCTTTCTATCCTCCAGAAAATGAGGTTCAACTCTGAATTCATTGGCCTTATCCAATATTTCATATCAAACCCCTAGATATCCCCCCTCATTAATGGCAGGCCATCATCCTTTTTTCAATCTTCCCAAGGCCTTTAGCAGGGCCCTAAATCATATGCGAAGAGTAGTCCTCATTATTGGAATTAAGTTTGGAAATGGTGTCAAAAATATGAATCATTCACAATTTTCAGATGACACTCTCTTGATGGGTGGTGCTACCTACGTAATTTCTCACAGGTTTAAATCTCTTCTTGACAAATTCATGTTGTTCTCCGGAGGGATGATCAATCTACAAAAAAGTTGCATCTACTGTTGGAATGCTACCAACCAAACCATTCACAACATTGCAAAAATATTTGGAGTCTCATATAAATTGAACTGGGACCACTTCAACTATTTGGGCATGCCTCTTAGCATTGGTCATTTAAAACTTGAAGTCTGGAACATCACTATGGACAAAATGAAGAGGAAAGTACAGCAGTGCAGATTCTTTTGGTTAAACCTTGCTGCATGAGTATTCCTACTCCAATATATTCTCTCATCCCTACCCCTGTACTAATTCACCCTCCTTCAAGCCCCAACCATCATTCGTCATAAATTCGAAGCTATCCTAAGGCACTTTCTCTGGCAGGGTGGAAAAAATGAGAAGAAAAAATATAACCTTGTTAAATGGAAACAAGTTACTCAAGACTATGAGCATGGAGGGCTTGGAATATGTTGGTGTCTCGTGATTTGGCAGATTGGCAAGACGAAATGCATAGGGTAACATCAGACTAGTCTTTGGAGTCCTAATACCTACCCTTCCTGGACTCAGAGAGGGCTCTCTCTATTGTATGCAAAGGATGTGAGCTTGTTTGATTTTAGGGTTTGATTTTAGGCTAGTTGTTAAGTGTAGGGCTTGTTTGTTGGTTTTGGTTGGGTAATATGGTCAAGTAGAATAGATGGAGTGAGGAAATCTTCAAGTCATTGGGCTATGGAGTCTATAAAAGTCATGAGAAGTTCAATAATGAATCAGGGAGCATCACAGGGAAAATCTAACATGGTCAAATGGATTTTCAAGGTTTGTGTGAAATGAGATGAACATCAAGTTTGCGAACAAAGTAGGTGAAAGGGCAATCAAGAATAATTTTTCAAATACTTTATCAAGAAGGGAATTCAACACTATAAGCATGAAGAAGTAATCAGAAGATAGGGCAAACCAGTAACTCTTTGATTCAACTTAAGAAAATAAGCATTTCAAACAAACAATTCTGTGAACTATAGAAGGTGAGAAAGTCATTTAACTTCTAGTGATTTCACCTTCAAGGTTTAGAAAAACATTCAAGATAAACATATAAATTTAATCAAGGAAGACGGAACTCCTAAAAATAATTGATCATAGCCATAAACATCTTTGAAACATCTCTTCAAGCATGGAAAAAGGGTATGATCGAAACATAGCCTCTTTGGAAAACCTAATCAGTGGTACTTCAAAGAAAGACCTCAAGAACATTGTTTTAGTGATATAAAACAAGTATGGATAACCATAAAACATCTATGATATCTACTGTAGTGAACCATTCATAAGATAAACAAGCTTGGGTGGGTCTAGAGAGCAACCAAGGATTCTCTAAACTGACCTAGCAGAGGAAAACATAGAGGCAGTGAAGAACAAACAGAGCTAAGGTGCCTTTGAAAACATTTCTTAGTCTAAAATCTTTGTCCTACTGCAATATAGAAGGATGAAACATAATGATACATAAGAAAAAAATAAATGAATAGAAGCACTTCACCATTAACCAAGCTCAGGGATCCTGCAAGCAAGCCTTTCTCCATCAATAAGCAAAACAATCCATTCACAAGCTCCACAACACCAATTTCCTCTTCAATCTCCAAAATACCATATATTGCTCTCAAGAGTCACAAAATGCCAAAATTTTACAATAAGACCCTCATGCTCTATTTATCTAACAAAGGAGGGAAAAAAACCCTAACTAGGGTTGAAAATGTCAAAATCATCCATAAATGTCATAAATGCCCAAGAGACCATGCAAGGCCCAAGGCAAAAAATATCTCATGAAATAAATGCCAAAATAACTCCTAGCACCTAAATTTGGATTGATTTTCCTCAAAAAACATTAAAATATAATTTTTCAATTAATGAGTTTCTTTTGTTGACTTTTGGCAAAAAATGCACAGTGAGGTTTGAACGCGCAGTGCCTTCGCGGGTAGAAAATGGGTCCACTTGTAGCCAAGTTTTGGTGACCTTCCCGATGTCGGAATTTTCTCCGTGATGGCCCGTTGGAAATATTTTTGAGTCTAATTTCCAAAAATTCCCTTGGTTTTATGATGAGATCCATTCACCTATCCAAAAGGAAAATTTTCCAAAACTACTCTAGGCACAGTGCCAGACCTAAAAATGAGGCAGAAAGGTGAAAAATGAGGTGTTTTTTGAGGGAGAAAAAAAGCTCCAATTGCTCTGAGATTTGGTGAGCATGCTGTACTAGATGTGAGGATTCCAAAAATGAAAATTTTTCCTACTGAGGGTGCCTGAGATGAAAGCGTAGCGCCAGTGGTGTTGCGCTTAGAGGCCTCCAAATTCACAGAAAACCAAAATTTGTCAAAAATTTCTCAAAATTGGTAGATGTCTTCCTCATGGGGTTTGAGAAACCTGTAGAGAAGCTTCAGCCAAGATTCCAAGGTTTTCTTGTTATTTTTCCTCTTTGAGTGCATGTAGCTTAGCATGGGCCTTTTTGAGTTTAGCCCTTGCAACTTGATTTCTCCGGGCATAATGTTTGGTCATCTTCCTTTGTAGATCAAGGTCCTTATTTGCTCTCTCCAACTTAGCCTCCAAGTGTAGGTTAGATATTTCAAGCCATGGCTCCCAATCATGCTCTATCTCCATGGCAAGAAGCTCATCTAGAGGAAGTTGTTCTACCAAGGCTGACCCTTATTCTCTTTATTTTTCCAAAGCCTTCTTCAACCCCATGGTTCTTGGTCTCCTCCTAGTCTGCCCTTCTTCATCTTCACTTTCCTCATAGGTGCCCATGAACTCTTCTAGTCTTACCTGTTCCCTTTGAGCTTATTTCCAGGCTCTGATTGCCCTGGCCTCATAAACGGCATGTTGTGCACTCATTTTTTTGTTTTCCATCTCATAAAAATGAATAACATTCTTGGCTCTAGCCAACTTGGCTTACAAGTCCATGATTTGAGCATTTTTTTCTTGGAGGAGCAAGTTTGAGATCCTTGCTTCATTTTCTTCATCACTGTCCACCTGAATGGTTTCAAGCTCCCTCTCAACCTCATGCTAATCTTCTTCTTCTTCCTTTACCTTTTCTATTTCTTTTATCTAGTGGCTTGGCGGATCTGGAAGGCATGGCCCCTTGCCTTTTTGAGGCAGCAAACACATGCCTTACCCCTCTTTGATATGTCAATGGAAGAGGTTTGCATGTGATCCTGTTGGTGTCTTCCTCATGGCTGTGATTCTTTCTGCTATCATCAAACTCTTCATTTTCATCATTAGTATCATCATTCATCATGTTTTTTGATTCATCATTGTCCTCTTTTTTCTCAACATCATCACCGTTGGCCTCTTCACTAACTTGTGCACTTTCACTTTGTTCCTCATTATAGCTGCTTGCCTCTTCATTTTATTTGCTATCTTCATGACTGTCATGACTGCCCACTTTCTCACTGATGTCAGTCTCATTGGTGTCAATGTTGTCTTCTTCCACCTCTTCTTCAATACTTTTAGTGTGATCGTTGATTTCTTCATCACTTACCTCTTTATCATTATCATCTACCTCCATGTCCTTTGTTTCATTGCTGACCTCTTCTTCATCATCACTCAATTCATTTTCAATGTCAACTTCCTCATTTTCTTCACTGTCACCATCCTCCTCTGTTTCCATGTTTTCTGCTTCTTGTGGGCTTAACTCATCATCACCTTCATCTTCATTTTGGTTTGATCCATTGTCACCCTCACCTTCATTTTCACTTGCTTGTTCACTGCCACTTCCTTCTTGATTTGATGCATCAAGAGAAAATGGGGAAGGGAGGTTTTCTTGAGGAGAGGATACTTGGGTAGATGATGATTCATGGTCTGTAGGAGGTGATGGAGGCGTGGAGGGAGGAGGATGAGATGATGACGGTAAATTTGGTTGGTGATGGGGTTGAGGGATTGTGAATACTTCATGAGCTATGAACACCTCCCAAGGTATGCCTTTTTTATCTAGCTGATGTAGCACCACCATCTTGATCAAGGATTGGTGGAACAAACTATGCATTTTCTGGGAATAACTCTTCCGGACAACAGAAGACATCTTGTTGATACTCCTATACAAGTAGTAAGGCAAATGAAGCATTTTAACCCTGGTAAAATGCACGAGTAATCTGATATGGTAGGAGTAGAGCCTAGAGTATCTCCCCTCACATGTAAAATATTTCATGATGACCTTCATTAAGGGTGCATACCTCTCCAATAAGTTTGAGAAAGGGAAAATAGTCTTGCAGCATTCTTTGTACCTAGGCTTGAGGAATGGCTCATAGCAACTCATGTCTAACTTTACCCTTTTAAACCACTTCTCACAAACATCAAGAAGTTCAGTAGCATGGGCAATGGTATTTGATGATAGCTCAAAGTCTACCCCTGCAATATTTACTTGTTTATTGTGTAGTTTGAGGACAAACAACCTAGTGAGCTCAAGGTGACTTTGCACTTGTTGGACCTTTTCATGAAACTGAAAACACCCTACATTCTGAAAACATGTGAGAACCATGGGAGAGGTAGTAATCTCCACAATGTTTTGGGGTTCAAATCTGTTAACCTTCCCACCCTTGTGCTTTTTCCTCATAGGAATTTGGCCTCCTTCACTGGTAACACTCACTTCTTCTCCTGTCATGGTGACTAGTGTTGCCTTTAGAAAAACTTAGGCCTACTTGTGAAACTAGGTAGGAGGAGTGAAATGAAATGATGGGGAGGGAAGTTCTTGTAAATGAGTGAGATGGAGGTGTGGGCTTATGACTGACTTCCCTTTG
This sequence comes from Pinus albicaulis, assembly GCA_034641835.2. NCBI lineage: Eukaryota > Viridiplantae > Streptophyta > Pinopsida > Pinales > Pinaceae > Pinus > Pinus albicaulis. The sequence continues at coordinate 1,937,070,101 of CM076578.1, forward strand.
TGTAGAAATTATACAATATGCATGCATATTACTAGATTCTCCTGATATAACAATTTCATCCTTATGTTAAACACAGAATCCTTCCACTGTTAATCTTGCAAAAATTAAAACTCAATTGCAAATACATGTGAAGAAAATAAATTGCACATAAAAATAGTTGTTTAATGGGAAAGCTTAAAGCTAAAAGCCCCAAATATCATATATTATGTATATCAATGGATCATGTAATAATCTCATATAAAGCTTAGTACATCAAGCTCTCAGTACAATCAACAATCATTACACACTGTCATGCAAAAATTTTCATATCTATGCACCAATTTCTTGCCTCCTGAAAGCTTGTCTCCACTGCGAAATCCTTGCTGAAGAAGACCCCTGAATGAATTTGAGTTGGCCTTTCCTTGACTGCGCAATCCTCATTGGAATTTCCAATGTGTGTTAGATGCATTGGATGCATCACTATAGTCACAACAGATAGTCCATCTCACCCTTTCACCTATCTCTCCACTGGGTCTCCACTGGAGCTGACATGCAAGTAGTTAACTACTGTATTTCTTTAGTTTTTAGTGAGTTATTAGTTATGAATTAATTAACTAATTAATTCACTAAACTCTCACTAGTGTATCTTTCAGTTAGACTAGATACAACTAGCTCAATTGAGTTTAACTCACTTAATTGAGTTAAACTAAATAACAACTCCCATAACTACTCTTCCAAATCTGTCACAACTCTGCCACTTTAGTTCTAACTAAGTCCTCCATGCATGAGCCACCAATAACCCTAGGAATTGCATAATTCCTTCAGCCCAATGATTTTCCAAAAATGTTCACTGAAATAAAGTGCTCCAAGAGAAGAATTTGATATTTATTGTCTGATTATTATTAAGGGCTAATAATAATCGACATGCATCTATTTTTATATTGACGATCTATAAATAGACTTCACCCAATATTATAAAAATATAATTTCATCTATTTTTTACATTTGACCAACCATCTACAAATAGCATCCTGCAACTTATAGAATATGCTCACCATGTCTAAAAATATACATACACCTAAAAATAGCCCGCGGGCCCCAGTTAGTGAAGGTGCTTACTTTTCACTAAGCTCAAAATCTTGTTGAATATCAACACTCTCTCTCAACAATATAGGGATTATCCTTCACCCAAATCTTCCCTCTATGGTATTCAAATTTTCTCCTGCCGAGTGCCTTCGTCAAAATATCTACATCCTGATCTTCCGTAGGAATGTACTGAAGCAACATGATCTTCTACTACACACAATCTCTGATATGATGATACCGGATATCAATATGTTTAGATCTATCATGAAACACATGATTAATAGAGAGTTTAATGTAACTCTAATTATCACAATGTATCACTGTAGGATCTAAATGAGAACTGAACAAACTGACCAGGATCTTCCTCATCCAGATAGCCTCACATGCAGCTTGACTTGCTGCCATGTATTCTAGTTCCGCTGAACTGAGTGCCACAAATCTTTGTTTCATGTTGTACCAAGAAACTACTATAGATCTGATACTCAAAACCCCTCCTAATGTGCTCTTTCTGTCCGTTGGGTTGCCTGCCCAATCTGCATCTGTGAAGCCATGCAACTTCACCTCATCCATCTATCTGTTCCATAAGCCATACTCATATGTTCCCCTGAGATATCTCAGGACATGCTTTCCTACCTTCCAAAAGAGCTTGGTAGGCTTAACCATCACTTGAAAAATTGTAATATTCCACTTTTAGCATGCAGATAAATGGAACATTAATTTTTTTTGTTTGTACTTAGGAGATGAATAAATGGGTAAGGAGGCCCATACATTTTAGAAATAGGAATAAAATCCCTCTTAATATGAAAGGGGATCATCAGTGGAGCTGGATTTCACACCCTTATGTGTGAAAGAGGACATTTGCATGAAGACAAGGTCAAGTTTGGCCAAGTCAAGCAGCGCAGTGATAGGAGGTGGAGATCATCTTGTGGGATAGCGCATTGAAAGAGGAGGGAAGTTTCTTTGATGGAGGAAACCCTAATGAGTGGGACCCATGGAGAGGGATCTTGCATTTGTTTAAAAGGAGGGCAGGGCAGCCATTGTTTTTTTTTCTCCGTAAAACTAATTCTATTAAGAGAGCATATGGTACAATATAAAGTTACAAACAAGAGAAGCAAGAAAACAGGTGGCCGGAAAAGATAAACTATCCACCTCAGCCCCTGAGTGAAACCATGAAGAGAGAAATGTAATAAGCAAAAGAAACAAGAAAAGACAAGGTAACAAGGGCTAAACGGGGATTCTACCCAGCATGGGTTGAATCATCCATTCGGAATTTTTTCCCTTTCTTTTTACTAACTTTGACCCAGCCAAGATGATGTGGCTGAGCTGGAATGATTTGCAAACTATTCTAAGCTGTTGGAGAGGTCTCTTTGTCTGAGTCCGAGGGAGAAGACTCATGAGTTATTTTCTGTGAGTTCGGTGAAACATTAGAATCCTTGGGGCATACCGTAGGTAGATCCTGTGATTGCTTTGATTCTTGCTCTTCTGCTTCTCCCTCCTCTTCATCCAAGCTGAAGGAATTGACATCATCCATGGGGGGGGGGATCACAAGGTTTCCAACTTTTGGTTTTCTTCTTATGATTGACTTTCTTCTTTTGGGTAGGAATCGAGGGGCAAGAGCTTTGAAGGTGCCCTGTTTGATGGCAGTACCGACAACGGAAGGCTGTGTTCTCGTAGTCCAGGGTCTGAGTCCAAATGAAGTCCCAAATATTGAGGTTAATCTGATCGTGCAGACCTTTGCTCATATCTATTTCTGCACAGATTCTTCCGAAGGTGTATATTCCCTTTTCCCCCCTCGAAGTGTCTATGGCAAGAAAATGGCCTAGAGTATTTCCAATCCCTTGGAAGACAGAGAAGTGCCATAGATGCGCTAGGAGGTTAGGAAGTCTGACCCAAATGGGAAGCTTGGTGATTACTGCAGTGGAAGGATCGAAATCTGGGAACCAGGGGGTAAGGAATAAACTTGTTGTGCCCCAGAACCAAGGGCCTTCTGTAAAGGCTTTTTGGTAGTCTTCGCTGAATGCAAACACTACAATGAAGAAGCCCTTTGAGAAGAATAAAACCTTGCAGTTTTTGGTCCAGCTGGAGTGGATCCACTGGTAGAGATCTGCAGTGCGTGGCCATAGTCCATTAAACCTGCAAATGATGGAAAAATCTGCATACTTTTGGATTTGCTCATCCAGCGTTGGATGCGCAATTTCAATGGAGGGGATTTCTTCCAGTTTTTCCACCAAAAAAGGTGTGGGAGCCTTGGCTGGTGGAGTTGGTGTCTTGTGTGTCTGAGCATGGACAGCATATTTATAGCAAAAAGAAGGAGCTGTAGATGACTATCCAGCTGCTCCCCCTCTCAGATGAAGGGTGAAAACAATAGATGCATTTCTGTTAATACTGTAAAAAGAGAGGGGGTAGGGTTCCTCAAGTTGTTTACCTTCATAGATAAGTCTTTGTAATGCACATGGAATCCCTAGCCTATGTTCAATTGCTTGCTTGAGATCCTGCACTAGATCCGAGGAGCTCACCCATTGCAACAGGGTTTTTCCAGAAAGGAGCAGAAGCTGGATTTGAAAAAAAATAGAGTGATCAGCAGACTTCAGCTTTCTTCTGCAAATTTGAGAGGAGGGCGAACAGGTACTCTGTAGATTCAATGTTTCCAGGTCTTGCTGTAGACGGTAGGAATAATTTGAAGAAAGAGGCGAGTAGCCAAGGAAATGGGTGTTGTTTCCTGCCCAAGAGAGCTTCCTTGCATTCCTTTCAAGCATATTCGGGCAACCCAAAAGCCGCTGTAAAGAATCTGAAATAGAGTCTTTGAGTTTCGAGTGAAATTCTTTAGCGCCGCATTCAGTATCGGCAGGAAGAGTTTGGCTCAGCGGCGTGTGTATTTCACAGAGGAGCGCATATTCTATAGCTGCTGCAAAAGCAGCAGTTCGTTTAGCATCTGCAAAGTTGTCCACGGTAATGTAATGCGCAGTGAGATCCTCCTTTGTGTCTGTGGCCACTGCAGAGATCTTGGAGGCGGTTTTCAAATTCGGTATCAAGATCCTTCGGCTAAGGGCCGAAACTGGTGCTGCAGCAGATGTCTTATCGGCCTCCAAAGCAAGCCCGGGAGGTGCAGACGCTGGAGGGGTAGCTTCAGCGATGGCGGCGGTGGCAACCATTCGACTCCAAGCCCTAACGCCAGTCATTTCTTCCTTCTCAATCCAAACGATCTCTTTTTTTTCTACAGTTCAGCAATTAAAGGTAGTGGGCTTGGCCCGGTTTAGACTAACTACTCGCACGACGAGATACGGCCTTGCTCGGGATCGAACACAAGACCGATCCGTCATTACGAGGCCGACTTTACCACTACGCCGCCTCCACGACCTTAGCAGGGCAGCCATTGTTACACATGCTTATGATTATTGATTTCTTGTCTACTTAGACTATTTGCAGTCTCCTGTTGTTTAGCAAAGTTGCAGTTCTTGAGGGATTTCACTTCATCTCTCCACATTCAGCTACAACATTGTTTCCTCCCATGCCTTGGGAGGAAACTTCTCAGTTCTATCCTTGCAGTTTCTTCAGGACAAGCAACATTTGGGAGGGGAGGACTGTAATATTTCACTTTTAGCATGCAGCTAAATGGAACATTAATTTTTGTTGTTTGTACTTAGGAGATGAATAAATGGGTAAGGAGGCCCATCAATTTTAGAAATAGGAATAAAATCCCTCTTAGTATGAAAGGGGATCATCATTGGATCTAGATTTCACACCCTCATGTGTGAAAGAGGACATTTGCATGAAGACAAGGTCATGTTTGACCAAGTCAAACAATGTAGTGATAGGAGGTGGAGATCATTTTGTGGGACATCGCATTGAAAGAGGAGGGAAGTTTCCTTGATGGAGGAAAACCTAATGAGTGGGACCCATGGAGAGGGAGCTTGAATTTTTTTTTAAACAGGGCAAGGCAGCCATTGTTACACATGCTTATGATTATTGATTTCTTGTCTGCTTAGACTATTTGCAGTCTCCTGTTGTTTAGCAGAGTTGCAGTGCTTTTTAGCACAAGGAATTCATGTTTAGGATTCCTTCTCCTTCTTGAGAGTCCTCTTGAGGGATTTCACTTCATATCTCCACATTCAGGCTCAAGGCCAAGTCACCTCCTTCAACTACAACGTTATTTCTGCAGAAGTATAACGTTGTGTTGTAGGGTGTTGCAGTGGAGATCCCACAACACCATTCCTTGGCTTATTTTTCAGAGGAGGAAGCCTTCTTTCCTTTGGTAGATTAGTAAGGAAGGATTTAGAGCATATTTCAGATCCTGTCACTTTTCCAATAGTTTCTATTCCACCTACAACGCAGTTTCCCTCAGTGACTACGTTATTTTCAGTATGCATTTGCAGTGAGGCTTTGCAGTGATTGTCGGACGGTGAGATATTTAGTGTTAGGATCAGCCTTTCACTTGGAAGATCCATTAGAGGAGGTATTTTATTTGATGCAAAATTTTCAGCCTTCTCTATTAATTTCTAGTTCTTGAGTTGCAGTTGCTACCCAACAACTCCGACATTTTTCCATTTTTGTATATTTCAACCAATCCTTCTAAGGATTGTTGTATTATTATTTTATGTGGTGGAGAGCTTGCTTCCCCTCATTTCTTGAGCCATACATTGTCATATATTTATATTATTATTCAGTATGATGCATTTTCTCCAATAAACTGCATCCTTTTAGCCTGCAGAAACTCCTGTGTAGCAGTGATCATCTATTCTAATGTACATGTTCCATTGAGGCTGCATTACCTTTCTTGAGTGTCTCTTTCCTCAAGGATTTGTATACAATTTCTGCTATAATATACATTTTATGGCTATTCATATCTTCATGTGTTCCAGCTCATAAAAATAACGTTGTTGCTCTATTATATGTTCATACATTGTTGCAGTCCCTTCATCGAGCACTTTCTCAAGACACCTAGGTGTGGGAGACCTGTTTAACCCACCTAGAGTGATTTATTTTGAGCCTCCTCTTGGATTTCGGTCTTAGATACATTTATATGAGGGATCCATGTCTTGGTTTCAAATCTGGTAGCATCCATTCCTGAAAAATGCATTTTTCAGGCATGCCTTACTGAGCAATCCCATTTGGGGATATTACAGAAAGTTGGTTCCCCGCATAGCATATGTCCGATCTTGTATTAACTAAATACATGAGTGAACCCACCAACTGTTGATAAACAGTGGCATCCACTACCTCGGTCGATTTAGCATTCTCTTTCCTCCAATTTCCTAGAAGAGGAATATCCATGGGCTTGCAGTCCTCCATGTGAACTTACCAAGTATCTCCCAAGCATACTTGCCTTGAGACACAAATAGTTCACTTTCTTGGTGCCATATTTCCAATCTAAGAATAATGAAGGAGGCCCAAATCCTTCATCTCAAACTCCTTTGCAAGATTTGTCTTGCATGAGTGTATCAACTGCTCATCACCCGTTAGTATTAAATCATCAACATAAAGAACAATGATTAAAATATTACCCTCCACCACAATTTGGTACAGGTTTGCATCTGCCTCACTCTTGGTGAAGCCAATTCTGGTGAAATAGTTGTCGATCCATGTGTACCAAGCATGTGGTGCTTGCTTCAGCCCATACAATGCTCTTTTGAGTCTGAACACATGCGACTCGCTACTAAATATCTTAAATCCTTCAGGCTGCTCAATGTACACCTCTTCCTCAATGATCCCATTAAGGAACACAGTCTTCACATCCATCTGATGAATGTGCCAACCCATCTGCGTTGAGAGAGCAAGGATGGTCCTTATGGAATAATACCGTGGGATAGGTGCAAAGGTTTCTTCATAATCAATCCCCTTGATTTATGAGAAGCCTTGAGAAACAAATCTTGCCTTATACTTCTTGATGCTCCCATCAACAGCTTCCTTTACCTTGTAAGTCCATCTTGATCCTACAACTGATTTACCCACTAACCTTGGAACAATCTCCCAAGCACTTTTTCTGATAATGGAGTCATACTCCTCCACCATGGCATCTACCAATGTGGGCTCTTGTGCTGCTTCTTCAAAAGAAGATGGCTCTGTCACAATACACTTGCTCATAAGAGCCATGTATCCAATAAGTCAGTTAGGTGACTGTCTCTGTTTGCGCTGTGATATAGGGACTCCTAAATTTTGTGCCGCATCAAGCTTCAATCTCTCAGCTTCTGTGGTATTCTTTCTGCCAGTTCTGATGTTTGGTTCTGCATGAGTGGACTCCTCCACTCCATGAATCTCCTCCTATGGTTGATCCACATCTAAAGGATCATCTTTGGAACAATTATCTCCTCCTCTGCATGAAAGTGTAGCTCCATCTCAAGCGACAACTTCATGGCTTTCACCTCATTGAATTTTATATCCCATCGCACCACAATCATTCGATTGTTTGGCAAATACACACGATAATTATGGGGTGTTTCTGTGTACCCCACAAATATCCCAACTTTTGTAGTCATCTCCAGCTTCTTCCTGGCGTCCTTTGTCACATGAGTGTATATAGATGAGCCAAAAATCTTCAAATGAGAAATATCAGGCTTCTTACCAGTAAAATATTCTTCAGGTGTACTCATGCCAAGTACTCTATGAGGACAAAAGTTTTTCACATAAACCGCAGTGTTGCATGCTTCCCCCCACAAGTGCATTGGTAGGCCCTGGTCATGCAACATAGCTCGTGCATCACCCACAATCATTATGTTCTTCCTCTCCGCGACCCCATTCTGCTGTGGGTTATGAGGCGCTATGAGTTCTCTTTGAATTCCTTCTTTGCTACAGAAGTCTTTGAATTCATTCGAGATATATTCACCATGATTATCGCTCCTGTTAGTCATCAGTAATTTTTTCCTTGTTGATGAATAAATGATTATCCCAAGATTTCTAGAAACAAATTTCATAGACACTGTGAGTTCTAGAAATCTCACTTCCTTCATTATCCTTAAGATAATTTTTCACTATTTCATCATTTCATCCTGTCAAGCTTTGCCTACCAGCCTCAGAAAAACCATTAGGAGCCTATGTCACTCATCTTTTGTATATGCTATCATCTTTTCCCCAAATCCTCTGTATCTTTTTGCTTAAAAATCCACCCACTGTTACTTAAGCCCAAAAATCAAACAACTTTGTTGTGACTCCCAAAATACTCCTAAAAAAATGCTAGACTCAAACTATCTCTGTAGACTCTTTAGATAAATCAAGTACATTGGATTTTGGATCTTCAATACATTAGTTTATCATGAAATCTATCTCACATTTGATAAATCCCAAGTTCTAAGTTTCAGTCCAAAATCCACGTCCCATAAAGCCTCCACTAGGTCACCTAGGGTTTCATGAGTCATAGGGTGGATTTAAAACCCTACAAATCTCTATTTTATATCTACAAGGAGACTAATTTCAAAAAATAAAAGAAAAAGTCATTTTGTCCTAAATTCATCAAAGGGATCATTCAAGGAAGGTTTTTGGCCTAAAGCATGAACCTTTCAAGGGGACAGTTTCCCTTTGCTCAGATTCCTGCAAATAAGATAAAAAAGCCATCATATTAGCAATGAAGTAAGATAAAAGATAAAATAATCATAATAAGATCACTCACAGCCAAGAAGAAAGCAACAAGGTTTGTGTTTGAAAATAATCAGGATTTATGACTGTTTTAACCAAGCAATGAATCAATACCAGGGTTGCAAGAGTAAAGGTTACCTCAAGCTCCATCAATGCACCTTTGAAGGTCTTTAGGAATGATTAGTGAGTTTTGTGAAGTTTTTGAGAACTTAGAAGACAACACTATTTACTTTTTCCTAAGTAGCCCTAAAACCTAGGAGTTTGGGAAGATGGACAAATATGGTCAAATGGTGACAAAGAAGCCTCCTTCATCATAGCATATGGTTTTAGAAGGTTTTAAAAATACCTTCTAGGGTTTGGCACAAAGGTATTAACTCCACATCATCAAGGGTTAAAAAGGTAAAGAGTATTGGTACAAAAAGCATGAATGTTTCAAAAGGTAAGATCAGAGGTCAAAGGAGACAGAAAAAGGGCACTATTTACCACTTCAAAAAAGAGACAGAAATATCAGTTCAAAGTTTTGATTTCTCAAAGAAACAGTTAGTGGCATGATTAAATTGTCAAAAAGGGCAAACATGAGTTAAAATTACCCTAGAAGGTGATTATGGTAAGCGTAACTTCATCAATGATAAAAGGAGTTGTCCAACTTCAAAGGAAACAGGGATCAAAGGACAGAGATTGTGTAGGCACCTATAAGATCATAAGTGGCCAGCAAAAAACACAAAAATGCTTCAAAAAATCTCACCTCCCTCATTAGACATACATCATTGTAAAAGTGGCCTAGGAAACAAATATGCCACTGATTTACAGCAGAGCAGTAAAACCTCCAATAAGGGTCACCCTATCAAATGAATATTCTACAAGAGATCGATTATGCCATAAATAACACTTCTACAAACTGTCAAGGATAGCTACCTACAAGAAGGTTGATGAGGATAAAACATGCCAAGTGTTTTTTCACAATGATTGCCCACATAAATATTAAAGGGGCTATTATTGCTTGATATTAGATTTTGTATGTTGAAGAAGTTGTTCATATTTTTAGAGAAGAAATCCTGACAAAATGTCATTCAAAGGAGATATGCCAAAAAATCACTCAAATCTATTGTTTGCAAGTGATAAGCATCATAAAGAGGTTCATTTTTAAAAAATGGCTTGAAGGCACATGTTTAAACTTGGTTGAAGATTTTGTGAGCACAAGAGAGACATTAAGTGGCCTTTAACACCAAAAGAACAATGTTTCTATCAAAATGCCCCCTACAGGAACAAAAGCAGTAAAAAAGACAGTGATAAAAAGGCAAAGGGAATAAACCTTATAAAGTGGGTTTTTACTCATCAAATCATTTTCCAAAATGAGTATAAAGTCTCCTCGACCTCTTCCACACCTCATTTTCCACTGTAGAGAAGAAGAAAACAGTCGGAGAGAATTTTTTAGGGTTTTGTGCAAGTTTGAAGAAAAGTTGCAAGCGCTACGCACCGAGGTCGGCGCTATGAACCAAGCCCTCGGCGCTACGCACATGTGAGGTGGCCGCAATGTTATTTAACACTGCACTGCACACCTAGAGCCCGACGATACGCACCTGGGCGAGCGCTACGCACAGGTACAGGAAGAAACCTGACTGTCCACCTTCGCCTGGCGCTGCGCTCCGACAGGCCCGACTGGCCCATCTCCAGCCTGAGTCGACCTAGCGCTATGCTCCGATGGGCCAGCCTAACTCGACCTAAACGTGCAGTCGAGCAGGCACTATGCACAGACAGAGTGTGTCCCAATTTTCTCAAAAACGTTTAAAAATGAATGTTTTTGCCTCCAATTGTTCTGCAAATGGTCAAATGAGGTTGATAACTCTTGTTCCCCCTTTCTAAGTGTTCTTTTCATAATCTAGGAAGGCATTTCTTGATCTAAGGTAACCAAACCCTAAGCTGCATAAAAATCAATTTTTTGACCTCTTAGGTTAGGGTTTGCAAAAATCAGGGTTATTGTATATGTAAAAACACTCAGTGACCAATAGACCAACCTATAAAAACTGAGAACACTCCTTGAAAGCTTCATCTTAGCCCTCATTTGCAAAATATTTCCCTCACATCACTCATTTTCCATCTTAGACCTAAAAACTCTCAAACAAGCTAAAATCCTCAATGATAAAACTGGTCACCATGTCAAAAGAAGAAATTCGTACCAGCAATGATGAAGGTCAGAGGCTTACCAAGACTAAGCACAAGGGAGGAAGGGCTAGTAGGTTTGAGCCCTTAGAAACCACTCAAATTACTTCCTCTCCTCAGGATGTTGGGTGTTATTAAATTTTTGAGAAGGTCAAGCAAGTCCAAAGCCACTCAAACTTGACTAGGTTGTTCATCCTAAGCTTACACAATCACCAAGTCAAACTAGCAGGAGTGGAGTTTGAACTCTCATTTGAATCCATTTCTAAAGGCACAGGAATTCCATACAATGGTGAGATATGGTTTAAATATAAGAAGTTGGATTTGAGATACTATGAGCCCTACCTCAAGCCTAGCTGTCAACAAGGCTGCAAGGCTGTTTTTCCTTTTTACGATCTGCTAGAGAGGTATGCCCTATTGATGAGGAAGATTATCAAATATTTCACTTGTGAGGGTAGGTACTCTAGGGTTTATTCATACCACATAAGGCTTCTAATGCACTTCACCAAAGTAAAATTTCTAAACCTACTACTATCTATTCCGGAGCATTGAAAAAATGGCCTCAGTAATCAAGAAGAGTAGTTATTCTCACCAAATGCAGAAAATTTTTCATCGCTCCTTGGTCAAAATGATTGTCTTACACCAGTTGGAGAAACAAGGGATCCCTTGGGAGGTTTTATCTCACATTATGTGTTTTCCAATCCTCAAGCCTTCATTCAGCAGAATCTTCCTTCCAATTCACACCCAACTACCTCCACTCCTCCATCATCTACACACCTACCTTCACCACAAGGAAATTCACCTTCTATCTCTTCTCCTAATGCATCAAATGAAATTAATGAAAACAACTCTAATGAGGAGCAAATAGATAACAATGGAGAGGAAAAGGACAGTGAGGTAGAAATAAAGATAGATGAAGAAAATAGGGAAGAGGATGGCACTGCTGAAGAAACAAATGATGGCAGCAACAATAATGAGGAAGAAGGTGATGATGAAAGTGAAGAAGACAGTGAGTCAGAAACTGTAGTAGATGAAGAAAATGAAGAAGAGGACAATGGTGAACAAGAAGGCGATGACAACCATAATGAGCAAGAAGGTGATGACAGCAGAAATGAGGAAAAAGATGAAAATGAGGCAAAGACAGAAGACAGTAAGAGAGAAATAGAGGTAGATAAAGAAAAAAATAAAGAGGACAGCAACAATTAAGAGAAAGACAATGATGAAAAAGAAAAAAACAGTGATAATGATGACACTCATAAAACAATATCAAATGCAAAAGAGAGTGTTGATGATGAGCAAGATGACAGTCAGCAGGAGGATGAACAAGACAGCCAAGAGAAATATGGTTATGAGCATGACAGTGAGCCCAATCACAGTGAAAAAATTGCTGAAATGAACGAAGAATATGAAAATCAAGAGACAGAGGGAGAAGATGAAGAAATTGAAGACCAAGAGCAAACAAAAGATGAGGTTGAAATAGAGTTTGAAAATGAAGACATTGACCAAGACAAGGGTGCAAGTGAGACAGTCAGTGATGAGAAATAAAATAGTTATGACAGTCATGACACTAATCAACCACCAAATGACCAAAGAACTCAAAGTCACAATCCTGAAAGTGGCAAAGAATAAGACCTTGGTGAAGGACAGAGCCAAAATGAGGCAAGTGAGGAGGATAGTGGTCAGTTTGAGAGCCAAGAAGATAGTGAAGAAAATAGTGAAGAAAGCAATGATGATGATGAGGCTAGAGATCAAGAAATCAATAAACCATTGGAGCATGAGTTGATTCATGAAATCCATGGAAAAAATGAAGGGGCTGGTGACCATAGAAAAAATCAAGGCCATGATGGAAACACCTCCAAAATCATCACCACTCCTCTCACATACACTTACCACAGAGGAGGAAGAGATGTGTTTGCTGACTCAAAAAGGAAAAGGGCCATCTCTCCTCCATTAATCAAGCATAAATACAAAATCAAGGAAAATATAGACAAGTTTGAACATCATGTAAAGGTAAGAAGAAGCAAGAGGATCAAGAAGACTTCTCAAGGCCCACAATTCATTGATCTAGACAGTGACAATGAGGACCAAGAGATGAAAACTAGATTGCTTCTCTTGGAGAAATATGCACAGATTCAGGAGTGGGAAAGGGACTTTGATATGGCACAAAGGGTCATCCACTATTACAGATATGAGCATAAGCATTCCAAGGAGTTCAATAGGGGCCTTTCCCTACAAAATAAAATTACCAAGCATTATGCAAGGAAAAGCATGCTTGCTTGTGCCAAGATAAAGAAGGCCCTCATTGAGCTAGAAGACCTAAAAAGAGCCAAAGTGCATGATAGCCTTGGAGTATTGGCTGAGTTTTCTCAACATGTGTCCAAGACCTCTTGCGGGACCTCTCCACAAAGTTTGAGGCAATTTGGACAACTTTTTGTTTTTTTTCTAAATTTTGACCCCTCTCTACGCAACACCCTAGTCACTACGCACAAAATTGGTACATCCTCAGCTCTCAAATTTTACATTTTTGGATTTATAACATCACCAACAGTCTACTTACAAATTTTCATATCATTTGGAGCATTTTTACACCCTCAAAAGGTCAAACAACATTAACAATTTGACCTTTCCGCCTCATTTTCAGACCATGCACTGCTCATAGAGAACTGTTTGGAGATTTGAATTTTGGATAGGTAAATTACATCCAATCAGCACAAATAAATCATTTCTGGAAATTATACTCATCAAGCTTTCCAACGAGCCATCATGGAGCCAAATCTGGTGTTGGAAAGGGGTCCAAAACTTAGGTGTAAAAGACCCTATTTTCTGTTGAAGTGGCACTGCGCACAGAATCTGCCTAGTGTGTTTTGGACCAAAAGTCAAAAAAACACACTCATTTATTAAAAATAGATATTTTTGAGTTTTTTGAGGCAAATTAAGCTAATATTAGGTACAAATAGTTATTTTAGCATTTATTTCTTGGGAGATTATGTGCCTTGGGCCTTGCATGGTCTCTTGGCCATAAATGAGATTTATGCCTATATTTGACATTTTCCTACCACATTTAGGGTTTTATTCCTCATTTTCTCCATAAATAGAGCATGAGGCCCCTATATATTTCGTTGGCATTTTAGGAACTTTGAGAGAAATATACATGGTTTTATGAGCTTGGAGAATAAATTGGAGTTGTGGAGTTGTTGAATGGCTTGTTTGGCTTGATGATGGAGAAGCTTGTTTACAGGATACCATAGCTTGGTGAATGGTGATGTATTCTTAATTTGCCTATTGTTTTCATTGTTATCATTACGTTTCATTTCTCTTAGCTTCTATTAAACATAAAAGTATAAGCTGAGACATGCTCTTGGAAGCACCTCAAACCTCCTGTTTGTTATAGCTTTGATGTTTTCTTCTTTTGGCCATCTTAAGGAATTCTTCATTTCTCCTTTCGTCCCCCAATTTTTTTTTTTAGTTTCATGAATGGTTAGTATGCTAGCTTACAAGTATGATTCATGGTATGCCCTGCTTATTTGAAGCTTTCAAAACCCTATCTTGAAGCCTTTCTATGGAATATTTATTGTTTAGGTTAAGCCAAAGAGGTATCGTTCGATCTTGCCCTTTTTCCATGCTTTTAAACTTGTTTTAGAGTTCCCAATAGCTTGAAATATGATTTTTAGGAGTTCCCTCTTCATAAATTAAGTTATTTGTTTAAATCTTGTATGTTTTTCCCAAAATCTGAAGGTGAATTTCTAAAGTTAGGAGTTCTAATGCTTCTATGTTTCACTGGAATTTTCATCTTATATGTTTATCAGTTTGAGTATTTGTTCATAGAGATTAATGGTTTTCACCACCTCATGATTTTTTGCTTCAAACTATATATGTGTAAGACCACTTAGTCTTTTCCCAAACTTAATGTTCATTACACCTCATACATCACCTTAAGGATCCATTAACCTTGCTAAATTGGCCCTGCAGTACACTCTGTTTCATCATTTAGACACTCTTGACTTCATTTGACTCCATAGCCCAATGGCTTTGACATTCTCTCACTTCTCTTATTACATTTGACCATCTTACCCATCCAAAACAATCAAGAACCCTACACCTCATAACTAGCCTAAAATCAAAACCCTAGAGCAAAAAGAACACATCCTTTGCACCAATAGAGAGATCCCTCTCCGAGTCCAAGAAGGCTAGGTCCTCAGACCCCAAAGCTTGGTTCCATGTTACCCTGTCATTTGGTCTGCCAATCTGCCAAATCATGGGACACCAACATTGTAGCGATCACGGTGGGACCTTCTAAGTATATAGTTGCCCGAAAAACTCTTATAAGCTAATTTAGACCTTTAGTTAAGCTTAGAAAATTGACTGATAGTACCTGGTGATTTATCTACTACCTCATCACCTCACTAAAAAAATGGTGATCATGATGGAAACTCTGAGTCTGTGACAAACTAAGTATCCCTTAGGACTTCAGATACCCTCATCAAATCATTAAATACTTACACTATCAGCTAAAGAGTACACTCTACTTGTTTCACTATCCTAGCACAATGATGACTCAGTTATAGGACACTCTTACAAACCTTAGGAAACTCAGAAAACCCCAAAAACATACTTAGATTGGTTTTTGTCACTTATTGGTGGTGGACCATAATATATTTTACCTTCAAAAAAGCTAAAACGTTCCACCTGGTGACTCCACTAGCCTCCAGTAGGCCTATTACTTCATCAACATTCATTTGACTTCCTAGAGTTGTTTCACACCAATCCTAAGAAACTTATGAACCATTCATACATTGTAATAAGTGCCATACATAAGAGAGGTTAGCCTTAAGAAACAATCCTAAAAACTTTTAGCCTCTCTGAATTTTGAAAATTGAAATCTGGCTTCACATAGGATCAGTACCAGATCTCATCTGGACCCAAACCCTCCCAACATAGTTGATGGCCCAGAGAATATTTTGTGGAGAACTTCTAGATCTGGAAACTTAACCACTATCAGGACCATCCATATAGCAAGCTATGTACCTAAACATCTCACCGCTTTGCAAGATCCCCAGTTTGACTTGCACCATACAAGGAACCTCTTCAGAAATAGGTCTCAAACTGATATTGACCAAAATGACCTTGAACCTTTAGATTTGCAGCAGAGTTCTAGCAGAGAAGCCTCTCCTTCCACCCCACCCGCCTTTCAGCTTCTCCATCACTTCAAATCTTTTCACACCAAATCTACTCAAAATTAGTTTGTTGGTCCAAGTACTTCCACCACACCCATCCATAGCATCAATGTGCAAACCACTTCGTTTCATCCCACACCCCTCTTCACAAACCCATCTCTTGTAAATCCTCCATTAGCTCCCATCATGGTAGCTTGGTATGCACCCTTGGTTTTACCTCAACCTCTACTGCCTTTGCAAAATGACTATCGGTCCAAGATGCTTCATTTTACAAGAGCTAAATCCACCACTGCTCAACAACATGTAGATAGGATCAATGATGCTTTTGATTATATGGAGATAGAAGAAGAAACTATTAAAATGAGGATTTTTTCAGAAATTTTAGGAGGAGAGGCTAAAAAATGGTTCAAAGCATTAACTCCTAATTCAATAGATGACCTCCCTTCCCTCTATCAAACTTTCATAAACAAGTGGGAAATCAAGAAAAACCCCCTGCAAATCCTATCTGAATATAAAAATCTTAAAAGGAATGTAGGCGAAAGTGTGCAAGATTATTGCACCAGGTTTAATAGTGTGTACAACTCCCTCCCACCTCACATGAAACCTCCACTAGGCCTAGCAATAGTAAAATTCTTTGAAGGCTTTGATCCTAACATGACTTTCCAATTCACCGGATGCGGTTGATAAACAAGGGTGATGGGACTTCAGTCCCATGGCGAGTCCCGAGGGTGCGAGTCCTGAGGGCGCTCGCACGCAGCAGCCATATGGCTCAATGCATCGCCATTACTCACGTAGTTAATATGCCAGCCCACACTGCATTAACCCACTCTGCCTCGCCGCTCCACTATCTTGCTCCGTCGGTTTTTGTTCATATGGCTTTCTTTCGAGAGAATCCGTCCGGTTCCTATGCTTTCTGCAGCTCGCCATCTCTAGTTCGAGGTGCTTTTCCAGTTGAATGCGCAGAGCCGAGTGTGTGCACCCAAACCAAACGTCACTGCAACATTCTTGGCTGTCTAGAAATTCTACCAGGTCTCCACTTCACTCACAGTTGTTTTTGTTCTCTAACCGCTTGTTTGCATTCCCATTCTACAGATTTGTTGTGGCCTTCTTCAACCTCCGTCTGTGCCTCTTGCTCCCAGCAACCCCCGCTTCACTCTGAGGAGATGCCATGACTTCGGCATCGAATGAGGTGCAAGCGTGGGGCAAGTAGAGTTCGCCCTCCCTGCCCTCGCTCTTCCCTTAGTCCCACCTCGGGCTCCTCTGCGGAAGATGATGGTCGCGGCCTCCATTCGGATCCTAGAAGGCAGAGACGTCATTTTTTTCATTCTGGAGGCTCCTTCTCTGTTCCACCCAAGATGCGTCCACCGCCCATCCCTCCTCCGTCCTCTACCCATGTCATGCATGAGCCTGCTAGCCCGACTCTCCGCCAGTCCTCTCAACGCGCAGAATTTCACTTCAACTGCACCTTTGACAAGCCTGTCCTCACTGCGTTTGTAACCATTTCCATTTGTGAAATTTCTACTAGCCTTGGCCCAGCTACTGTCCCCCTCCTTGCCACCATCCCGCCTCGTCCTCAGCCTTCTCAGGTTGATAGTGATGCGCCTGGTCCTAATGCGCCCCTTGGCATTGGGAAGCCCATCTCTGACAGTGAAAAATTGCAGGAGGGCATCTTCAACAAAGATAGTGCCCCGCTTCAGGATAAAGCAGAGGAGGCAGAGGAGTTTGGTTGCAGAATAGTGGAAGAACCAGAATCTCCAATTCTGAATCAGTGATTTCGAACTCCTTCAGCCTTCAATGGTCTAGGTTTCCACTTCCGTTAAAAAATTCTGGGTTTTGCTTCTTTCATCAGCTGAACAAGCTGCATGTTTTTTCAGTTTTCAGTATTTCAATAACTTAATATGTATGCTTTGTATACCGGTTTCCTTATCAAGGGCGGTAAACTATCACTCTCAAGAGCTAGTTTCCCATTCAGGGAAGCTCAATCGTTTGTGTAAATGCATGGACATCAAGCCCAGTTCTCAGGCTCACACAGCTGAGACTGGTGCAGTTTTGTACTTTTATGTTTTATAAATAGAATTAGTTTTACCGAGAAAAAAAAAAAACATGACTTTCCAATTAAGAGAAAGAGACTCTGAAACCTTAGAAGAAATGAGAAAGGCAGATATTAGTGCAGAGGTTAATTTAATTGAAAAGAGAGCTAGATTGAAATAAAAAAGGAGGGTAACCTACAAAGATGAAACCATACCTTCAACCTCCTCTTCTGATACCAAAATAGACGGCTTAATGAGAACTATAGAGAGAATGATAGAAAAGATAAATTTGAATGAAAGGACCCCTCCTAGGGAAAAATAAGCTAATATCCATCGCAGAAATAGACCTTGGAACTTCATAAGAGACCCTCCTCAAAACAAACCAATGGAAAGTGATCAACAAATCAGACCTCCCTTTCAAAAAAATTGTGTAGATGAAGATGAAGGAGAAATAATAGAACCTGAACAAATCCATATAAATCTAATAGGTTCTGATAATGAAGAGGATTTTTTTCTCTCTAAAGAAGAAAAGGGTTTCTTCTCTTTAGATTAAACTGACACAAACTATGAAGAATCTGAAGACTACCGCTTGGGGTTTGAAAATTCCATCATGGAAATCCATACACAATATGATCTTAGGAGCAAGAAGTACATAGATTCAACCAAGAAATACCAAATAGAGGCTATTGTCCATAAAGTACCTGAAAACACCCTTAAGAAAACAACAGAGAATGTCCACACCATGGTTAAGAAAGATGAAACAAAAAAAGGAAAAGTTAGCCAGTCAAACAAAGACCTTAGTTGTCCCAATACCTCCACTAGTTACCTTGAGAAAACCATTTTGTCTAAAGCTCCAACTCAGGATCAACAGATTAAAAATGTGGAAAATTTCATGGCTGATAAGGCTGAGGTAAACATCCAAAACACTAGTGCATTTCAGTTTTGAGGGAGAAATTTCCAAAAACAAGATAGATATACCCCTCACTGAACTGGTTACTCAACCCATGTATAGATCTCAGGTTTTGAAAATACTAAACATAGGAAATGATGCTAACACTTTGCACTTAGCTAATGGCACACCTGAATTATTGTTTGGACCCAAAATGGAAGGAAAATATCAAGAAAGAGCCATTCCCCCTTTCTATGTCAGTTTGAATATATATGACAAAATCTTACATAATGTCATGCTTGATTCTAGTGCCTCTCACAATCTCATGCCCAAAGTTGCTATGGAGAGGTTAGGCCTAGAAATAACTAAACCTTACAAATATCTACACTCTTTCGATTCAAGTAGGGTCAAATTTTTGGGCTTGATCAAAGACCTTTGTGTCAATCTGACACAAGTCCCAGCTAAGAATCTAGTCATGGACATAGTAGTAGCAGATATTCCTCCCAAGTATGGCATGCTTATATCCATATCTTGGGGAGCCAAGCTTCAAGGGAGCCTTCAACTAGATATGTCCTATGCTACCATCCCTGTTTTCAATCAAACAAGGAGATTATATCGAGAGTCACAAATGAAGTATATGGTTAGCAGTCATGACATGCTAGATAATACTCCTCTTTATTCTATTCACTCAGATCTTGATTCTCTTCTATTGTATAATGATGAAGACACTAATGAACAGGTTTGTGAAGTTAAAACACATCAAATCACACTACAACAGCCAAACCAGTCTTTACATGAAGAAATCAGTATTCAAAACTGTGGCAGCCTTGAACAAACATGTGATGAAAAAACCCAACTTGAATTTCTACAAACTGAAGATGAAACCTCAAAACCAAGAGTCAGTTTGACATATGAATTAGGTTGCTCAAAGGGAGGACAAAACTTAGAAACACAAATATTCTCTTTTACCAACCCCAAAGCACTAAAATTACTTCACAGAACAATAAGTTTGGGAAATCTAAATCAAAGGAATCTTATGTTTCTACCTTATCTAGACACCTCATTATCAGAAATCCTCGTCCCTCCAGAAAAGCTATTGACTCTCACTGATGTTGCCATCCATCCTAAAGGTATGTATGTTGAAACTGATATAGAGGGATAGAATATAGGCAGCCTAAGAAGGCCCAAACTGATTAAATTATCCAAGGTCTTGCCATTACATACAAAACTGAAATACTTAAAGTTATGCAAAAGGTTTCAAGATGCTCTTGTATATAGGAGTAAAAGCTCAAAACCTGATGATATAGACATTGTCCAAAAGAGGGCTTTTTCCAAGAAGAAATATGAAAATTTTGGGTAGATCCTAGCACTAACAAAGAAATCCAAAGGAGGAAGACTGTGTATGGACTTTAGACACTTAGGAAAAACCTCTATGGAGTCCAAGTACCCTTTTCCAAAGATAATTCATCCTATGCCAAGAATAGAAATTTCTAGCAAAGTGACTTTGATTGGTAGTGTTTCAGGTTTTCATGAGTTGATACCACTTCAAATTAATCAATATAAAGACATTTTCAAAGTCCCTTGGAATGACTACATGCTTGACCAAATTTCTCTTTGAATAAGGGATGTTGAAGACACCTTCAAAGAGGCCATGTCACCTATTACCAACTCCTCCACTATAAGATACATTGATGATGTTGTCATTTGTTTGAAAGCTGATAAAAAATTCCTTATTCAACTAAAGAGTTTCTTTCATAGAAACAAGGTTTGGAAAAAAAGCTCCAAGAAGGTGTATTAAAGAGAACATGGCCTGTTTAAATTTTTTTGGCAAGAACCTTCTACCATTCCCTCAATAATAGATATCCATGTTCCTTATTTGCAAGAGCTGAATGAACAAGGATTGTTAGATGATCTTGGGGATGACAGGGTGATCAAATACTATGGTTACTTAGAGTTATAGTTTGATTTTTTCACTCATTGTACATACCACTTTTTGGTGAAAAGATATAAAGAGAAAATACAAAAAACATGAAAAAATTGAAAAAGAGGGCAAATTGAAAAGAGGTAAAGCCCCATACCAAAAAATAGAACTTCTGAAAGTGCGTAAGCCTAAATACCACTACTAGTGCATAAAGGAGTCTTGTTTCAGTCATATAGCCTAATCATGGCTGAAACATGTTTTAAATTTATTGTTGATAAGTTAGTGAAAGATAGATTGGTCAAATTTTTCAGGCTTGACTTGTAAAAATATAGATTAGGTAGAAATATACTGGTTCCACATGCATAAAATAGAACCAAAGAGAAAAATAGGGATGAGTAGCAAAAAATGTATTCTAGCCCTGATTTTTCTAAAGTCTTGTTTTGTACAAAAATAAAATTTGTGTGTAGCTTGTTTTTATGCCACAAATCCATGACAAATCATATTGTCTAATCCTGATTTAGCCATGTTTTCAATTTCATGTTTGTAGCCTAGTGAATAAATCTTGTCAAAATTTTAAACATGACAATTGAATAGTATAGGTAGATAATCAAAGGAGTTCATTAGCCTAATATGAACTCTAGGAAGACATGAGGTAGAAGTAGATAGTTTATTTTTCTTTCAAAAATAAAAGATTTCAAGGTTGCTAGTCTAAATGCATCTAAAGAAGAAAAAATGTTAGGAAAGTAAATTGGGTGGGTAGAGATGGATTTGAGCTAACCATGCCTTTCAGATCATTGAGATCATAAGATTCAAGCAAGCATAAGCAAGAGAGAGAGGTAAAAATCTGCCCAATGGATTAGGCACTGGTCTCCATAAAGCCAGAGATCTGAATTTCTGGACACCTCTTGAAAATGAGTTGCCCTCCCCAAGTGGGGCCATTGTTAGTCATTAGTAATTTTTGCCTTGTTGATGATTAAATGATTATCCCAAGATTTCTAGAAACAAAGTTCATAGACATTGTGAGTTCTAGAAATCTCACTGCCTTCATTATCCTTAAGATAAATTTTCACTATTTCATCATTTCATCCTGTCAAGCTTTGCTTACCAGCCTCGGAAAACCCATTAGGACCCTATGTCACTCATCTTGTGTATATGCTATCATATTTCCCCAAATCCCCTGTTTTGTTTTGCCTAAAAATCCCCCCACTGTTACTTAAGCCCAAAAATCAAACAACTTTGTTGTGTCTCCCAAAATACTCCTAAAACACTGATAGTCTCAAACTATCTCTGTAGACTCTTTAGATAAATCAAGTACATTGGATTTTGGATCTTCAATACATTAGTTTATCATGAACTCTATCTCACATTTGATAAATCCCAAGTTCTAAGTTTCAGTCCAAAAGCCAAGTCCTAGAAAGCCTCCACTAGGTCACCTAGGGTTTCATGAGTCATAGGGTGGATTTGGTACCCTACAAATCTTTTTTTTATATCTACAAGGAGACTACTTTCAAAGAAGAAAAGGACAAGCAATTCTGTCCTAAATTCATCAAAGGGATCATTCAAGGAAGTTTTTTGGCCTAAAGCTTGAACCTTGCAAGGGGACAACTGCCCTTTGCTCACATTCCTGCAAAGAAGATCAAAAAGCCATCAGATTAGCAATGAAGTAAGGTAAAAGAGAAAATCATCATAATAAGATCACTCACAGCCAAGAAGAAAGCAGCAAGGTATGTGTTTGAAAAGAATCAGGATTTATGACTGTTTTAACCAAGAAATGAATCAATACCAGGGTTGTAAGAGTGAAGGTTACCTCAAGCTCTATCAATGCACCTTTGAAGGTCTTTAGGAATGATTAGTGATTTTTGTGAAGTTTTTGAGAACTTAGAAGACAACACTATTTACTCTTTCCTAAGCAGCCCTAAAACCTAGGAGTTTGAGAATATGGACAAAGGTGGTCAAATGGTGACAAATAAGCCTCCTTCATCACAACAAATGGTTTCAGAAGGTTTTCAAACTACCTTCTGGGTTTGGCACAAAAGCATTAACTCCAGATCATCAAGGGTTAAAAAGGTAAAGAGTATTGGTAAAAAAAGCATGAAGGTTTCAAAATGTAAGATCAAAGGTCTCAAAAATATCAAAGGAGACAGAAAAAGGGCACTATGTACCACTTCAAAAAAGAGACAGAAATATTAGTTCAAAGGTCTGATTTCTCAAAGCAACAGTCAGTGGCATGATCAAATTGTCAGAAAGGGCAAGCATGCATTAAAATTACCCTAGAATGTGATTATAGTAAGCGTAATTTCATCAATGATAAAAGGAGATATCCAAATTCAAAGGAAACAGGGATCAAAAGACATAGATTGTGTAGGCACCTGCAAGATCAGAAGTGGCCAGCAAAAAACACAAAAATGCTTCAAAAATATCACCTCCCTCACTAGACATACATCATTGTCAAAGTGGCCTAGGAAAAAAATATGCCACTGATTTACAGCAGAGTAGTAAAACCTTCAACAAGGGTCACCCTATCAAATGAATATTCTGCAAGAGATGGATTATGCCATAAATAACACTTCTAAAAACTGTCAAGGATAGCTACCTAAAAGAAGGTTGATGAGGATAAAACAAGCCAAGTGTTTTTTCACAATGATTTCCCACATAGAGATTAAAGGGGCTATTAATGCTTGATATTAGGGTTTTTATGCTGAAGAAGTTGTTCACTGTTTTAGAGAAGAAAGCCTGACAAAATGTTAGTCAAAGGAGATATGCCAAAAGATCACTCAAATCTGTTGTTTGCAAGTGATAAGCATCATAAAGAGGTTCATTTTTCAAAAATGGTTTTAAGGCACATGTTTAAACTTGGTTGAAGGGTCTATGAGCACAAGAGAGACGTTAAGAGGCCTCCAGCACCAAAAGAATAATGTTTATGTCAAAATCACCCCTACAGGACCAAAAGCAGTCAAAAAGACAGTGAGAAAAACGCAAAGGGAAAAAACCTTATAAAGTGGGTTTTTACTCATCATATCATTTTCCAAAAGGAGTATAAAGTCTCATCAACCTCTTCCACACCTCATTTGCTTTTGCAGAGAAGAATAAAACCGTCGAAGAGAATTTTTTAGGGTTTTGTGCAAGTTTAAAGAAAATTTGTAGGCGCTACGCACCTGGCCCTCGGCGCTATGCATAGGTGAGGTGGCCACAGTGTCATTTAACACTGCACTGCGCACCTAGAGCTCGGCGCTATGCACCTGGGAAAGTGCTACGCACAGGCACAGGAAGAAGCTTGACTGCCCACCTTCACCTTGCGCTGCGCTCCAATAGGCTCGACTAGTCTATCTCTGGCATGAGTCGACCTAGCACTATGCTCCGACGGGCCAGCTCGACCTGACCTGAACGTGCATTCGAGCAGGCGCTACATAGAGACAGAGTGTGTCCCAATTTGCTCAAAAAAGTTCAAAAATCAATGTTTTTGCCTCCAACTCTTCTGCAAATGGTAAAATAATGTTGGTAACTCTTGTTCCCCCTTTCCAAGTGTTCTTTTCATAATCTAGGAAGGCATTTCTTGACCTAAGGTAACCAAACCCTAAGCTTCATAAAAACCAATTTTTTGACCTCTTATGTTAGGGTTTGCAAAAAGAAGGGTTATTATATATGTAAAAACACTCAGTGACCAGCACAACAACCACTAAAAACTGAGAACTCTCCTTGGAAGCTTCATCTTAGCTCTCATTTGCAAAATATTTCCCTTGCATCACTCATTTTCCATCCTAGACCTAAAAACTCTCAAACAAGCTAAAATTCTCTGTGATAAAACCAGTCACCATGTCAGAAGAAGAAATTCGTACCAACAGTGATGAAGGTCAGAGGCTTACCAAGACTAAGCACAAGGGAGGAAGGGCTAATAGGTTTGAGCCCTTAGACACCACTCAAATTACTTCCTCTCCCATGATCCTTTCATGCTTTCAGTATGTTGGGTGTTATCAATTTTGTGAGAAGGTCAAGCAAGTCCAAAGCCATTGAGACTTGACTACGTTGCTCATCCTAAGCTTACATAATCACCAAGTCAAACTAGCAGAAGTGGAGTTTGAACTCTCATCTGAATCTATTTCTAAAGCCATAAGAATTCCAGACATTGGTGAGATATGTTTTAAACAGAAGAATTTGGATTTGAGCTACTATGAGCCCTATCTCAAGCCTAGCTGTCAACAAGGTTGCAAGGTTGTTTTTCCATTTTCCCACCTGATAGAGAGGTATGCCCTACTAATGAGGCAAATCAACAAATATTTCACTTGTGAGGGTAGGTACTTTAGGGTTTATTCATACCACATAAGGCTTCTGATGCACTTCACCAAAGTAAAATATCTAAACCTACCCTACTATCTATTCCAGAGCATTTAAAAAATGGCCTCAGTAGTCAAGAAGAGAAGTTATGCTCACCAAATGCAGAGCCTTTTTCATCACTCCTTGTTCAAAATGATTGTCTTACACCAGCTGGAGCAACAAGGGATCCCTTAGGAGGTTTTTATCTCACATGATGCGTTTGCCAATCCTCAAGCCTTCATTCAGCAGAATCTTCCTTCCACTTCACACCCACCTACCTCCACTCCTCCATCATCTACACAACTATCTTCACCACAAGGAAATTCACCTTCTATCTCTTCTTTTAATGAATCAAATGAAATTAATTACAACAACTCTAATGAGGAGAAAACAGATAAAAATGGAGAGGAAAAGGACAGTGAGGTAGAAACAAAGATATATGAAGAAAACAAGGAAGAGGATGGTAGTGCTGAAGAAACAAATGATGACAACAACAATAATGAGGAATAAGGTGATGATGAAAGTGAAGAAGACAGTGAGGCATAAATTGAAGTAGATGAAGAAAACAAAGAAGAGGACAAGGGTGAACAATGACGTGATGACAGCCACAATGACCAAGAAGGTGATGATAGAAGAAATGAGGAAAAAGATGAAAATGAGGCAAAGGTAGAAGACAGTAAGATAGAAACAAAGGTAGATAAAGAAAGAAATAAAGAGGACAACAAAAATGAAGAGAAAGACAGCGATGAAGAGAGTGTAGAAGAGAGTGTCAATGATGAGCAAGATGACAGTCAGCAGGAGAATGAACAAGAAAACCAAGAGAAATATGGTTCTAAGCATGACAGTGAGCCCAATCACAGTGACAAAAGTGCTGAAATGAATGAAGAAGATGAAAATCAAGAGACAAAGGGAGAAGATGAAGAGATTGGAGACCAAGAGCAAACAAAAGATGAGGTTGAAACAAAGTTTGAAAATGAAGACATTGACCGAGACAGGGTTGCAAGTGAGACAGTCAGTGACGAGAAATAAAATAGTCATGACAATCATGACAACTGTCATGACACTAATTAGCCTCCAAATTACCAAAGAAATTAAAGTCACAATGCTTGAAGTGGAAAAGAAGAAGACCTTGGTGAAGGAAAGAGCCAAAATGAGGCAAGTGAGGAGGATAGTGGTCAGTTTGAGATAAAAGAATACAATGAAGAAAATAGTGAAGAAAGAAATAATGATGATGAGGGTAGAGATCAAGAAATGAATAAACCATTGGAGCATGAGTTGATTCATGAAATCCATGGCAAGAATGAAGGGGCTGGTGACCATAACACAAATCAAGGCCATGATGTAAATACCTCCAAAACCATCACCACTCCTCTCACATACACTTACCATAGAGGACCAAGAGATGTGTTTTCTACCTCAAAAAGGCAAAGGGCCATCTCTCCTCCATCAATCAAGCATAAAGACAAAATAAAGGAAAATATAGATAAGGGTGAACTACAGGTAAAGGTAAGAAGAAGCAAGAGGATCAAGAAGACTTCTCAAGGCCCTCAATTCATTGATCTAGATAGTGACAATGAGGACCAAGAGATGAACACTAGATTGCCTTTCTTGGAGAAAGATGCACAGCTTTAGGAGTGGGAAAGGGAATTTGATATGGCACAAAGGGTCGTCCATTATTACAAATAGGATCATAATCATTTCAAAGAGGTCAAGAGGGCCTTGCCCTACAAAAGAAAATGGCCAAGCATTATGCAAGGAAAAGCATGCTTGCTTGTGCCAAGCTGAAGAAGGCCCTCATTGAGCTAGAAGACCTAAAAAGAGCCAAATTGCATGACAGCCTTGGCGTCCTGGCTGAGGCTTCTCAAAAGGTGTCCAAGACCTCTTGAGGGACCTCTCCACAAATTTTGAGGCAATTTGGACAACTTTTTTGTTTTTTCCAAATTTTGACCCCTCTGTGCGCAGAACCCTAGGCGCTACGCACAAAATTGGTACGTCCTCAGCTCTCAAATTTTACCTTTTTTTATTTCTTACATCACCAAAAGTCTACTCACCAATTTTCATATCATTTGGAGCATTTGTACCCCCTCAAAAGGTCAAAAAACATCAAAAAATTGACCTTTCTGCCTCATTTTCAGACCAGGCGCTACGCACAGAGAATTTTTAGGAGATTTTCATTTTGGACAGGTAAATGAAATCCACTCAGCACAACTCAAGCATTTATGGAAATTAGACTCATCACAATTTCCATCTGTTGAAAATGCAGCAAGATGATGGAGCTTAGTGAAATGAAGTCGCCTTCACTAAGTGGGCCCGCAGGCAAATTCTGGCGCAAAGTCTATTTTTAGACTATGTCTATTTTTAGACATATGGAGCATGGTTCGTGGATTCCAGTTTGAGATTCTTGGAGCATTGGTCATGTTGGTAAAAATATATGAGACTCTATTTTTTAGGTCGAAGAGGTCGAAGGCTATTTTTAGACTGCCTCTCCTAAAAATATGGAAGTCAAATATTATTTACCCTTAATAATATTTGGACTCTAAACAGCAGTTTACTCTCTTGGAGCACTTCATTTCGAGCTGCAGAAGTGGCTCATGCATCTGACAGAGAAATCACGTGATTCCCAAGGGTTTGATGGCATCATGCATGGTTGACTTCAGTTAGGACTTCAGTGGCAGAAGTTTGGTAGAGTTAATGAGACAGATAGTGGAGTTGTGTTCTGTTTATTTTAGTTGAACTAGTTGAGATTAGTTTAACTAGCTAATCAATTAGTTATGAGTGGAGAGAATTAAATATTATTTAATTCATTAATTAGTAACTCATTATTCAACTCAAGAACACATCAGTTCACTACAGTGCATGATCAGTTCAGTGGAGACCAGTGAAAGAGGCAGATGAAAGGGTGGAGTTAGCTATCAGTGGCGACATCAGTTGTGCATGAGATTTGCACCACACTTGGAGGAATTGCCCATGATGATTGCGCTGTCAAGCCAAGGAGATTCGAACCTTGGATCTCTATATAGACAAGCCTGGATTGCGCAATAGAGGCAAGGCAATTGGCGGTGAGTTTTGAACCAGTAACCTGTTCAAAACTGAGCTAGTTTGTGTGTAACTTTATGAGAAAGTACTGAGTACTTGTGAGGAGTATTGTACCGAGTTTGTTACATGATTTCTCCATTATAATATACACAATAGCTGCGGGGTTTTCAGCTATAAGCTTTCCCCATACATACTGTGTTAATGTGTATGATGATTTGATGTGTTATCGCTTGATTTTATTTCCGTATGTGTGATGATCTGAGTGGAAGAGATTATGTGTTGCATATAAATTCGAATTGTATGTGATCAGGATAGTCTCGGTGGATAATTAATCATTATTCAGCAAATTTCTACACCATCGAGCCATCACGGAGCCAAATCCAGTGTCCGGAAGGGGTCGAAAACTTAGGTGCAAGAGACCCTATTTTCTACTGAAGTGGCACTACACACAGACGCTGCATAGTGTGTTTTGGACCAAATTAAGCTAAAATTAGGTGCAAATAGTTATTTTAGCATTTATTTCTTGGGATATTATGTGCCTTGGGCCTTGCATGGTCTCTTGGCCATAAATGACATTTATGACTATATTTGACATTTTCCTACCACATTTAGGGTTTTAGTCCTCATTTTCTCCATAAATAGAGCATGAGGCCCCTATGTATTTCATTGGAATTTGATGATTTTTGAGAGAAATATACATGGTTTTATGAGCTTGTTGAAGAAATTGGAGTTGTGGAGTTGATGAATGGCTTGTTTGGCTTGATGATGGAGAAGCTTGTTTGTAGGATTCCTTAGCTTGGTGAATGGTGATGTCTTCTTAATTTGTCTATTTTTTTCCTTCTTATCATTAAGTTTCATTTCTCTTATCTGCTATTAAACAGAAAAGTATAAGTTGAGACATGCTCTTGGAAGCACCTCAAACCTCCTATTTGTTATAGCTTTGATGTTTTCTTCTTTTGGCCATATTAAGGGATTCTTAATTGCTCCTTAGGTCCCCCAAAAAAAAATTTTAGTTTTATGAATGGTTAGTATGCTAGCTTACAAGTATGATTCATGGCATGCCCTGCTTATTTGAAGTTTTCAAAACCCTATCTTGAAGCCTTTCTGTGGAATATTGATTGATTAAGTTAAGTCAAAGAGGTCTCGTTCGATCTTGTAATTTTTCCATGCTTGTCAACTTGTTTCAGAGTTCCCAATAGCTTGAAATATGATGTTTAGCAGTTACCTCTTCATAAATTAAGTTATTTTTTTAAATCTTGTATGTTTTTCCCAAAATCTGAAGGTGAATTTCTAAAGTTAGGAGTTCTAATGCTTCTATGTTTCACTGGAATTTTCATCTTATATGTTTATCAGTTTGAGTATTTGTTCATAGCGATTAATGGTTTGCCATACCTCATGAGTTGTTGCTTCAAAATATATATGTGCAAGACCTCTTAGTCTTTTCCCAAACTTAATGTTCATTACACCTCATACATCACCTTAAGGATCCATTAACCTTGCTAAATTGGCCCTACAGTACACTCTGTTTCATCATTTAGACACTCTTGACTTCATTTGACTCCATTTCCCAATGGCTTTGACATCCTCTCACTCCTCTTATTACATTTTCCATCTTACTCATCCAAAACAATAAAAAACCCTACACCTCATAACTAGCCTAAAATCAAAACCCTAGAGCAAAAAGAACACATCCTTTGCACCCAATAGAGAGATCCCTCTTCGAGTCCAGTAAGGCTAGGTCCTCAGACTCCAATGCTTGGTTCCATGT
This sequence comes from Pinus albicaulis, assembly GCA_034641835.2. Taxonomy (NCBI): domain Eukaryota; kingdom Viridiplantae; phylum Streptophyta; class Pinopsida; order Pinales; family Pinaceae; genus Pinus; species Pinus albicaulis. The sequence goes on from CM076578.1 coordinate 1,937,100,018, forward strand.
TACCCTATCATTTGGTCTGCCAATCTGCCAAATCACGGGACACTAACAGCTCTATAGAGCCTTCACTTGCTTCCTCGACTCCTTCTCCACCAATTCTTTAAACTCACATAACTTTGAGAATGTTTCACTCTTCTTCTACATGAAGAATATCCAACATCTACGAGAATAGTCATCAACAAAAATAACATAATACTTGTGTTTTGTTATTGAAGAAACCGAGAAAGGTCCACACACGTCTGTGTGAATTCTCTACAGGATCACTAAAGCACGTTTCTCCTTCTCATGAAAGGTGGTCTTAACAAACTTACTCATAGTACATCCCTTTCACTGATATGACTGTGCAAGAGTACGCTTGGGTAGTCCAGTAGAAATCTGTTGCAAAATATTCAAGGCGCCATGGTGAAGATGGCCCAATATTTTGTGCCATAATTCACCCTCATCCTGGCTCACCACTTCTTCTGCTTTTCCCATCATTGCAACGCAAAAATATACCTCTAGCTTGTAGAGATTCTTAACTAAAATCCCTATCCTCTTGGTTTTACCCGTTGTTTTATGTCGCAGGAAATCTTTTGCCTCGCTGAAAACAACGTCATAACCTCTGTCCTCCAACATTGCGACTGAGACCAAGTTCTTCTTCAGACCTGGAACATGCATAACATCTTTCAACAGGAATGTTTTACCTGACTTCCTCTCAAAGGTAATGGTTCCAATTCCAGTCACACTGTATCTACCATCGTCACCCATCTCTATATGCATTTGGAGATCCTTCTTGTCCAAGTCACTAAACAACTCCTTACATCCCGTCATATGGAAGGAAGCACCACTATCAAGATACCACACCGATTCCATTGTGCTTGAAACCAAGCATGCGATCAAAGAGAAATCAATTTCAAATTGTGAGGCTAAGGCCTCACCCACTGTAGCTCTAGCAACCTTCTTGTTCTTCTTTTTCTATGGGCAGTTAGTGGCGATATGCCCATGTTCGTGACAGTGAAAACACTTCACCTTGGACAAATCCAACTTCTTGCCTTTAGCCTCTGATTTTGGATGGGATTTCTTCGCTTTCCATCTCCTTGCTTTGGCAGCCAAAGTGAAATTCTCTTCATCATCATTCTTCGATGAAGAGCCATCCCCGGTATTCCACCTTATCTCCTCCTGCACAAGATCCGACCAAAGTCGCTCCCAATCTGGCAATTTCTCCCGTCCATTGATAGAGTCTTCATAGCTATGCCAACACTTAGGAAGCCTAAGGAGAGACAAGCTCACAGGGTAATCATCTGCAACTATAATTCCCACACTCCCCAGCTCATCCCTACATTGGACAAACTTTGTGAGATATTTTGGAATACTCTCGCCCTTCTCCATTTTTATTTTTCTGAGCTTATCTTTCAGCGCCAGCTTCCTATGGTCACTGCTGCTTTGGAAAATATCTGTCAAAGCCTTCCACATTGAAAATGGAGTGGCTTTCCCATGAAGGCTTGACACAATATGGTATTTCACACCTTCCAACAGAATTCTTCTTGTCCTCGCTACCTTCTTTTTCCATGCGTCAAGTCCTGCAGCATCACTAGAAGTAGGCTTAGGAACATCGCTATCGATGAACTCCTTCAGTCCATTATCTTCAAGTACCAACTCCATCCTGTCCTTCCGGGATATGTAATTCGAGCTAACCTCAAGGGCATACTCCAATCGCAACCCATTGAAATAAATTTCAATGAATACTCAACTCTTGCACCAAGAAATTTCTGTAGCAAATTCGAATTGTCCGCCATCACAAAAACTCAGCACCTCTTAACAATTTAAATCTCCAGTGATTAACACTTCTCTGATACCATGTAGAAATTATACAGTATGCATGTATATTACCGGGTTCTCCTGATCTAACAATTTAATCCTTATTTTAAATAAAGAATCCTTCCATTGCTAATCTTGCGGAAATTAAAACTCAATTGCAAATAAATGTGAAGAAAATAAATCGCACATAAACACAGTTATTTAACGGGAAATATTAAAGTTAAAACCCCAACTATCATATATTATGTACATCAATGGATCATGTAATGATCTCATACAAATATTAGTACATCAAGCTCTCAGTACAATCAACAATCATTACACATTATCATGCAGAAGTTTGCATATCTATGCACCAATTTCTTGCCTCCTGATAGCCCGCCTCCATTGCGCAATCCCTGCTGAAGAAGACCCCTGAATGAATTCAAATTGGCCTTTCCTTGAATATGCAATCCTCATTGGCATCTCCAATGTGTTTCAGATGCATTTAATGCATCACTATAGTCACAACAGATAGCCCATCTCACTCTTTCAACTATCTCTCCACTGGGTCTCCATTGGAACTGACATGCAAGTAGTTAACTCTTGTATTTGTTCAGTTGTTAGTGAGTTATTAGTTGTGAATTAATTAAATAAATAATTCAATAAACTCTCACTAGTGTATCTTTCAGTTAGACTAGATACAACTAGCTCAACTAAGTTAAACTAAATAATAACTCCCATAACTACTCTTCCAACTCTATCACAACTCTGCCACTTCAGTTCTAACTGAGTCCTCCATGCATGAGCCACCAATAACCCTAGGAATTGTGTAATTCCTTCATCCCACTGATTTTCCAAATCTATTCACTGAAATAAAGTGCTCCAAGAGAATAAATTGATATTTATTGTCGAATTATTATTAAGGGCTAATAAAAATCAACATGCATCTATTTTTAGTTTGATGATCTATTAATAGAATTCGCCCAATATTCTAAAATTATAATTTCATCTATTTTTCACATTTGACCAACCATCTAAAAATAGAATCCTGCAACTTATAGAATATGCTCACCATGTCTAAAAGTATACATACACCTAAAATTAGCCTACGGGCCCCACTTAGTGAAGGTGCTTACTTTTCGCTAAGCTCATCATCTTGTTGAATCTCAACAATTTTAGCTTTGATGAGGGATTATCTTGAACTAGTTGCAATTACCCTAATTGACACCCCCTTTAACTGATAATTTTTTTCTTGGAGGTCAAAACAAAGAGTTTTCCATGAGGACCTAGGGTTTCCAATGACTAGGGTTTAGTCAATTTCCTTTAACCATTAAATCATAAAAACCACTTGGAGGACAAGGAAAAAATGCACCTACCAATTTTTTATTCCTTTGCAGGTCCTTGGATGCAGCTTGGAGGTGACTCCCTTGTGTTTTTGGAAATTTTACACGTGGAAGGAGGTTTCTGGCCTAGGTATAGTGCCTAAGCGTGCTGTCGGGTCGCCTCTGCCCTAAGCGTAGCGCTCTGCTTGCATACAGGCTTGCCGGGAATTTCCTGTGCCTGTCGGGTCCTCCTGGGCACAACGTTGCCCACCTGTAGACCTGTTGGTCTCCTAAGCGAAACGTTGAACGGGTTTTGGGCCTGTCTGTCCCTCTGAGCGCAGCGCTGAGCGCGTTTCTGGGCCTGTCAGGGCTCCTTCTCAGCGCAAAGCTACATGATGCCCTGCCTATCGGGAAAAATTGGGCGAATGGGTAGCGCCCACCTGTAAGCACAACGCAGTGTAAAATTAAATTGCGGAAAATCCCCTAAGCGCAGTGTCGAGTGCTATAAGCACAGTGCCTGCACCAAAGCGTAGCGCCAAGTAACCTTGCCTAGATTCTCATTAAAACTCAGAAAATTTCTCCTTGAATGTTTTTTTCTCTTTTCAAATGAAAAATGAGATGGGAGGAGAGAAAAATGGTCCTTTATACCTTTAGGGAAATTAATTAAAATCAACAACCCACTTTGCTAATGTATTTTCAGTTTTTTTTTTTCACTTTCACTAACAATTTGACATTTGCTGTGTAGGTGAATTGAAAAACTTTTGAGTGGCTCTTTTTCTTTTGGTGGTAGCTTGCTTAGCACTATCAAAACCTATTTTGTGCTTGCACTGTGAAACTAGAATCATGTTTTTATCTCTTTTGACATTTCTGAGCGTGGGTGACCTAAAAAATGGTTTCTCCCTTCTCATTGAACCTTAGGTATCCAAAATCCATCTTTAGCCACTTTTGATTTGCTGCAGGTGCCATGACATACTAATTTTTCCTTTCTGATGTTTCTTGATGTTTGACACATTTTATTTTCACAATAGGAACCTCATAATCAGTTTTTCTCTCCATCTTGAAACTCAACCCTATGCTTTATTCCTCTGATCATTTTGAGTGCAAATGACTGAAAATGAAGGCTTGAATTTCCTTATACTGATACTTTTCCATGTTTTCCATTTGAGGTAGTGAAACACTTTACCCTGGAAAACCATGGAGGTCACCTTCAACAGTCTTTTCAAACCTTCTACTTGCTATTATCATGGAGGATTATTCTCTTCATTTTACCCTCTTTGCCTATATTTCCAAAACCTTAGGTTTTTTGGCTGTTAGATAAGAATCATTAGTGTTTTCTTCTAAGTTCTCTATAGCCCTTTCAAGTTCATTCATTTCTGTTCAGTTCACCTCACCTTTTTCCCTTTTCCATGTATGGTTTCAAAAAATCTTCAATTCATACTTAGTTGTACTAGTGTGCCTCTAACCTTGTGATTTGATGCATTGATATTTGCTTGGCATACTTCTAGCCCAATTAGTGTTAGGAAACCTGATTTTTCCTAAACATAGGCTGCTTCCTCTTCCATTTTATTGAGTATATCTTCTAATGAGGAGCAGGCCTCTTACCGTACCAATTTTTTCTGCTGATAGTCATCTTGACACTCCTGTAGAAATGCCAAAATGAACAGTTGTCTTTTGCAGAATTTGAACTTGATAAGGAGGCCTTTCCTGGAGACTTTTCTGATCTATATTGAAAAAATAGGTGTGGACCTTCTTTCCAATTTGATTCATCTTCTTAGCACATGAAAAATAGTGATTTAGAACATCAAAGATAACCCTACAACCTACAAAACCCTAATGACCTAGTGAGAGGCTCTTTTGACTTGGTCTTTGACTGAAAGCTTGGCTTGGGGTCTTCAAGTATGAGAAACAAAGTTTTTGACAATTTGATGTATTGAAGATCCAAAATCCAATGTACTTGATTCATCTAAAGAGCCTACAGAGATAGTTTTGAGACCATCAATGCTTGAGGCATTTGGTTTTGGAAAGAGTAGGTTGGTTGGTAATCCTAGATGGCAAGTGGAGGGGTGAGGCAAAGGAAAAACAGAGTGCTATGGTCATAGGTGGGAAAATAGGATGAAGATGAGTGACATGAGCTCATGAGGGGTCCTTTAGGAGTGGTAGGCTAACCAGGGAATGGCAGAGTAGTGAAATAGTGAAAAATTTATCCTAAGGATAATGAAGGCAGTGATATTTCTAAAACTCACAATATTCATGAATATTTTTTTTAGAAATCTAGGACAAACATTTAGTCATCTATAAAATAGAAAAAATTACTAATGACTAACAGAATCTGCTCTACCAAAATTTTTAACAATGCCTTTAGTGAAAATATTGTGTCGAGGTTAATTAGTGGACATCAAGCTTGGTGGAAAAGAGTTCTGAAAGCCAAATATCTCAACTCCCCTCGACAACACCTCCTTGATCAAGACATACTGAACAGACCTTGCTCAAAAATTTTGGCCCTCTGTAAGAGATCCATTCCTTTCTTAATTCACAATCTTTCTAAAGTTCCAATGGGAGGCAGCAGCATCAATTTTGTGAAAGACAGAATTATGGGACAAATCCCTCTTGTGGACAGGCCAGACATGCAACGCATCCTCTCCTACCTTCAGAATATCGATCTTAATATTTTAAGCCAAATCTCTAAAAGAGATGATCAAACTCAAAGATGGATTGGATGGCTCTTTCCCCGTGTCCCTCTTTAATTGGAAGCAGACCTATCCAATCTTCAAACTCTGCTTCATGGCGCAACTCCTTTACAAAAATACAGTAAGGAAAGCTTTCGTTGGGACCCCTCAGGATCAACTTACACCATCAAAGCCACTTATTGTCAACTCAGCCAAGACCTCTCTCCCTCTCGTCTCTAGCCAATTTGGAAGCTGGTCTGGAAGTCGGAAGCCATCCCAAAGATCAAGGTCTTCATTTGGACTCTCCTCAAAGGCAAAATTTTAACCTCATAAAATCTAAAAAAGGGGCATGAATGGGCCATCTAGGTGCCCAAACTGTCAAAGTGTTGAAGAGACTACTCTCCACCTCTTTTTCATGTGTCCATTTTCTATTCATTGCTGGACATAACTCTCTCTACACCACCAGTTTCCCTCGAACCCCAACTGCGCTACCTCCAATTTAATAAAAAACTAGAAGAAAAAATATCCTTGGGGAGAAAAGAGAATCAATTTCACTAGAAGGGTTTAGGACACCCTTATGTATGTTCTCTTATGGATTATCTAGCTCTCTATAAATAGGAGGATCTTCAGTAACAAATAGCCCTCGTGTAGGAAGGTGTGTAACAAAACATGGAGCCTCAATCTTGAAAAAATAGTCTCCAAAACTAGCAAGATCAATGTTAATGATCTCCAAGTGGAAGAAAGGGACTTCTTAGGAAATTAGCTAGACATCACTGGTTCCTTTAAGCCTCCAGCTAATCACCCTCACCAAAATGAAACATGGAAGGTTCACATAAAATAAAAGGAATTCATAGAATGGTTGGATAGCTGCTCAAGGCCCACTTTCTTTTTCGATGGAGCATCTAAATCGAACCCGGGCATTGCTAGTGCTGGAGGCAGTATAAAAAATGAAAGTGGCAGAGTTCTTCTCTCCTTCAAATGGGGTCTTGGATCCCTCTCCAATAATAAAACAGAGGCTTATGCTCTCTTCCAAGGCATTCAACAGCTACAAAAGAATAAAATATCCAACGCAATGGTGTTTGGGGATTCCTCTATCATCATCAACATGATGAGCCGAGATCAACCAGTCAACAACATTGATCTTCATATAATTGTTAGCAGATGTCGCAGCATCTCGAAAGATATGAAAGACATATCTTTTTACCAAATCCTCCGAAGAAATAATAAGGTTGCAAATTTTCTTGCAAAAAATGCATGTGCCAGATCAGCTGGGAAAATATTCTACAATAATAGCATATCTATGATGCCTCTACCATGATCCTGAATCCACAAAATAATATCCTTCATTTGATCCTCCCCTATGAAATTTCTGAATCATCAGAATATCGTAGGCCCTCCTGTACTCCACCCCTCTACAATCTCATGAACTTATCTTCTTGGGCCTGATCCCACGTTGCTCAGTCCTTATCACTCCTCTCTATTTATCCCATCACTCCTCTTTCATTTCCTCACTCCTCAAAAATCTCTCCCACTCCATTTCATCTCTCCTCTGCTGATCCCTTTCCCCTCGCGCTCTCCTCCCATTGCTATCCCCCTACTCTATGCCTTCCCCTCCCCTTCACCCGTCCTTCATCCTCAGCTCCTTTTCCCTGTGCCATGGCTCACAACGAAGATTTCTTCCATTGTGCTGATCTTTAGGCAGATCTAGAACAAATTCAAGCCCATCAGAAAATACTGGACAAAAAACAACAAGCAGATGTCAAAGTTTTCCTACACAAGGTCACCTCTCTTCAACAATATTTCAACGAGCTCTCCAAAAAGTGTGCTCATAAACTGAAGAATCAGTTCAGATCCTCAAATATATGCTTGACAAACACTCAGCCCCAAGTGCCAGTTCCAATAATGTAAGAAAGGTTGGCAATGAAGATAACACGGATGCTTCGATTGGGCGTCCAATAAACATTGATTGATCTACCTTCTCCTCCTCTTATCATGGATTTTAAATATACTCATATTCTTTCTCAGTTTGTACTAATTTACTCTCTATATGTATTTCATCATTTTCTGAAAAATAAACACAAAGCAGGTGTAGCATTTTGTTGCAACTACCCTCTCTGTTGCTCGTCAGAAATTCCTGCATGTAACAAGGAAACTTCTCCTTTTATTTCTGGAAAATGAAATAGCACCAGACATTATTAAAAAAAAAAAGAGGCTCATCTGAAGAACTTGTACTTACATGTGATTCTGAATTTTCATGAGCATGAAGAAAAATAGTACCTTGTGTGCCCACTATTGTGATCAATGTTTCATCACCAAAATGTCCTGTTGTGCGGTTTCCACCATCTTTTGCTTTCCCTTTCCACCAAATCTCTTTGGTTTCAACTCTAGATGCAACTTCCAACAATGGTTATCATCATGGCCCTCCTTCTTGCAATGTTTATAAGATGGCTTTGCTCCTTCCTCCTTCTTGGTTGTAGTTTCCTTCTTGTCCTTTCCCTTCCCTTTTCCTTTGAACTTTCCATTATGAGGTTTGGAAGATGATTTCTTTGACTTATATTTTTTTTCATTCTTATGCCTGCTTTCAAGGTGAATGACCTTCACACTGGCAACATCAATAGAAGTAGGCTCAAATAATTACAAATAATTCCTAATGTAACTATGTAAAGCATCAATATATTTTGTTACAATTTTGGATGAATCAAGTGGAATTCCCAATTTCAATGCTTGTTTTCTAAACTCTTCTGTGAAGATTTTTACATTTTGATCCTTTCCTTGTCTTAAATATTTCCATTCCAATAAAGCATTTTTTCGATAACCCAAAGGATAAAACTGATATTTTAATCCATAAACAAAATTGGACCAAGAATAAAGTGGATTACCCAAATTTTTGTTGCCTTTCTACAAATTTCTCTTCCACCAAACGAGAGTGATGCCACTCAGTCGAAGGGATTCTAACTAGACCTTTGCCTCATCCTACTTGGTTTGTTGAATCTAAAAATAAAACTTGATCTATCTAATCCTATTTTTAAGTTTCTCTACATTATATTCTCCATTATATGTGGGAAAATCAAACTTTACTTCTAGATTAAAAAATGGTTTCTTAGATGTATGTCTATGATTCCCGATAGAATGATGAGAAGAGGAAGAAGAAGAACTTTCACTGGTGGATGGAGAGGGAGGAGGATCTCCTCCTCCACCTTCATGGTGTACCGATGCATTATCCTTGGGCCCTTTCTTCTCATGCTTGATTATCTTCTCATATTCTGAAAATATCTTCTCAACTTTGTTTGCCATGTTGAAGAATATCTTGCGATAATTTTTCTCTTTCTCATCTCGTGCATCATCATCTACCATGTTTCAGCTTCGTGGTTCACACCCCGCTTTGGGATCAAAGGATTTGAGTTTTCCTTCACCTTTTTGGAGCTTTTTCCTCGTTAACATTAACTTATGCAATTCACATCAAGAAGACCTGCTCTGATACCAAAATTGATCTAGATCTTTTAACTTCAAGGATGCATTCAGAATTTCATATAAAAGAGCATATTAACCAAGTAACTTCAAACCACATGGAAAGAAGTGATAAACATAATAAATCTTGAGATCAAAGACACAACGACTTGATTATGGAGTTCACCCAATTTGGGCTACATCTCCAGGTCCTATTCAAAAGTGGGAAGCCCTTCTTTCATTAAGTAGCATCAAAGAAATTTGTTACAAATTTATAAAAATGACCCTAATACCTCCAATTCGGATGATGACCTAAAAGTGGAGACCTCTTCTGGAGAATTTGACCACACAGATGGATTCCTAGCGTGAAATCGTGCAAAACCAACTATAAATTTTTCAAATTCTGACACTGCAACCTCTGGCCCTCTAAGGGAATCTTTTCAAAATTTTAATGATACCCTCGCTCACGGTTCTACACCCCTGGGTCACTCAAGGTTCCATTCCCGTACCTCCACCGCTTCTCCGCCACTCTACCTGTATAATGGGTTTAGGCAGAGGCTTATGTATAGGCGTTGGGGTGGATTGACGAAGGAATGAGCTGTTGTCCCAATGGTTAATTTTGGAGGATTGGGTAGGGGAATATAGGGTTCAAACCTCGCCCACCCAAAATATGGCATGTAATTGTTTTTAATAGAACGTCGATGATGATATTTGTTATCACAAAATTGGATCTGATAGGTTGCTTAATTAGTCAACTTCATGTAACTATTTCAAACCTAATCTTTTGACTGAGGCTTAGCCTCCTCAGCTTGAGAGGGCTCTCTCAAGGGTTAATGATTTGGATAAAAATATAGATGGCTAACCCTATGTTGGGTAATAAACAGACAAATGATAGATATAGGTTGAGAATCACATCAACATGTACACATTGGGTTTATGGAGTCAAAATAGTTTCAGTAATCCAACAAATCTACTTAACATGGAATTTGAGGCATATCAGAGTTTTAGTCAAGAGATAAACACATATGAAATTGTAAAAACACAGTCAGTTCATTTATATAGGAAGTCCGAGCATCAAAAAGATGAATTCTGAGTAATATAGATAAAAACCACTGCAATAGGATAATAAAAGAGATGCAAATAGAATAGGAACACACTAAAACTCTTTCTAAATCTCAAGTTGGTTAAGTAGAAAATCTTTGTATTAGCTGAAAGCTAGTCAATTACAATAAGCACAGTTTTGCCAAAAATGTCCAACCTGTACTAATTCGACCTCCTAGTGTTTAATAGACCTCTTACAACATGAGATGATCTACGTCTAGGCTAGATACATCAAATTCCTAACTACTAACACCTTGCCTAACCATACGACATGGAATTTATTACAAAAAGACACCTGATCCACTTAAACAATCCTATTCCAAAAAGGACTCAAACTACTTAATGTTATCTCTAACGACCTTATCTATTTAAATTTACATCATTTCCAAGTGTATCCTCACTTATTCAAATTTGGCTGATGGGCTTCAGCTATTCATGATCATATTTCTGATCTCCATGAAAATAGGAAACAGTCCCCTGTTTTATAGGCATAGAGACTTGTGCTTTCTTTGAGCATTCTGACCATGATGTACTCTTTATTTCGAGGTCCTTAGCTGTTTGAAATTGATTTAATACATCCCAAAACTCCTCCCTAGGCTCCAGTTGTCCATAACCAACTCCAAATCTGTTCAAAAGAGCTATAATGTACTACGCTACGAAAACGCAACAGTTTCGTAGCGCCTTTATAACATTGCCATTTTAACACTTATTCTACAAATTTTTGACTTCTTTCCACTGTCATCATTTCATTTACCCTTTAATACATGTCATATATCAATTCCAGTCCTTAACTCACTTTTCAACCTTTCAAAAAATGAGTGAAATGAGCAGAAAAGATGCTACAATAGTTTCGTAGCACTTTTCTGCATTTTTACACTGTCTGCGCTATGAAACTGCTAAGTGGGTAGTTTTGTCAAAAAATTTCAAAAATGAAAAATGTAGATATGCCAAAAACTTGAAATACACTTTTCTGCAACATTTAAAAACCATATTAACTGTAGAAACACAGTTATTATAGCTTACTTGAGGTTCTGGTTCTTAAACTCCTGTGGTTGTTGTTATTTGCAAAAACCGGATTATCCACAGTATCATAAAACAATCGTCGACATTTTGAATCCCAACAAAGATCCATCTTCAAGACGAGAAATGAATGAAGGAAGAAATAAGGTCAAAAGAATTCAAGGTATAAATAGTGAAGGCTAATGATGATGATAAGAGGAGCCGACAATAAGTCATGCTAATTAATTAAAAATTTTAAAATTTTACTCAAATTAATTTCTATTTCTCTTAAGCTTATTATGATAAATATTTTAAAAATTTTTAATAAATATTTAAAAAATTTAATAATTAAAATTTAATTTAATCATTTATATTATTAATTGAATTAATTCTAAAAATAAAAATAAAACCCTAAAATAAATTCAAATTTATTATAAATTTATTTTTTGTCTAAATTTTATTAATGTGAGGAAATCATTTAAAACAAATATGACATGATTTTTAATATTAAAACTATTCATAACTATATGTTACTAAATGAATTTAATCAATTCTCATTTAATTAACCCTAATAAATTTCCAACTATTAAATTTTAATTTTATTTCAATTAATTCCTAATGAATTTTAAATTCTAAAACCTTATTAAATTTATAATATCCCTAAAATAATAATTAGTGTTAATTCTAATATTAATTAATTAATTAATTAATTTTTCTTTCATATTAATTAATTCCTAATAAACTTCAATCCTAAAACTATATTATGAGTTACATTTAAAAATTTAATTTAATAAGATTTCATTTACTCGTAATAAATAATAATTAATTAATTTTTATTAATAGATAAAAATTAATTAATGAAAATAATTTTTATGAGTAAGTGGCATAATAAGAGTTTCTGAGCTGACACGTCCCTAAAATAGATAACTAAAAAAGGAGGGAGAAGTATACCTGCAACATTATACACTGGATGAGGATGAACCTAGGGAGAAAATCTGTCTAATAAGAGGTCGCCAACTATTACTAATCTCATATCCTCTGTCCCTGTTGATGTTATGCAGGTGTTTTATAATGTCCAGCGCTTCTCTAATCTTACGTCTCTGGTAGTGTTCCTCCCTTGCAATGATTCTAGCATCCTCAAGGCGTAAGTGATGTTTTGTTTTTCTGGAGCGATCAGCAAGAGCCGAGGTTCGTGATTGCTCATGTTTAATATCGGCACCGTGCTCTTTCAGACGCTTATGAAGAGAGCGCCCAGTTTTGCCAATATAACACTTCCCACAAGAACAGTCAATCTTGTAAACACCTTTGAGCTGACCCTCACTAGTGTTATCCTTAACTGAGCACATCCTTTGTCTAATGGTACCTGCTGCTGAGAATTGTGCAAAAATGTTACTCTTCGCCAAAACCCTAGCAATTTTATCTATCACACCCTTAATATATGGCAGAAAAACCCTTCCACCCCTCTCTTGAGGATCTTGGCGTTTCTTGGACACGACAACGCTTTTCGCTCTATTTATGGCTTTCCTGATTTCTCTTTCCTTATAACCTAAACCCAAGAAAACATGTGTTAGGTGAGAGATTTCTTCCTTAAGGTGCTCCTCATCTGATATCCTCAGGGCTCTCACAGCAAGAGTGTTGAGGACACCAAATTTTTGAGAAGGGTGACGGTAAGATTCAGCATGTAGGTAGCTTTCAGTGTGGGTTTTCTTCCTAAAAACTTGATGCCCTAATGTTCCATCCTCTTTCCTGGTAACCAGTACATCCAAGAAAGGAATGCTCCTGTTTTCTTCCATCTCCATGGTAAACTTAATTTCTGAGGAAATTGAGTTGAGGTGATCGAAGAATTTCTCGAGGTTCTCCCTACCATGCGACCACTTTATGTTAGTGTCATCTACAAATCGCTTCCACCAACTTGGACTTAAGGGAAAGGATGCAAGGGCTTTCTTCTCAAATTTTTCCATGAATAATTTGGCCACAATAGGTGAGAGTGGTGATCCCATTGCGACACCAGATACATTCTCATATAATTCTCCTTGGAAGCTGAAGCAGGAGGATCATAAATAGATCTCAGCGAGCTTGGCTATCTCAGGATCTATGACCTCCTTAATAACCTACACTGCTTTATCTAAAGGGATTTTGGTAAACAATGAAACCACATCAAAACTTACTAGGATGTCGTTCTCCTCCACCTTCTCTTTTTCAATAAGCTTGACGAAGTCACTTGAGTCCTTGATAAAGGAATCAGTGTTCCCAACAAGAGGTTTGAGATTTTTTGCGACATATTTCGCCAGTTCATAGGTGGGGGATCCAATGGTATTGACAATTGGTCTAAGAGGAAACCCATATTTATGAATCTTAGGAAGCCCATAAATTCTCGGAGTGACCTCACAAGAGGGTGTCAATTTCTTCTTCAACTTATCATCGAGATGGGAGCTCAATATTGCCTTCTTAACCTCTCTTAATATCTTTGGCAGGGGGTTGGACTTCAACTTCTTATAGCTGCCACAATCAAGATGCTCTTTCATTTTTCTAATATAATCCTCCTTATCTAAAACGACAGCATCCCCTCCCTTGTTTGCCTTATGGATTACAATCTCATCTATATTGCGAAGGTCTCTAATAGCTCCTATATCCTCCTTGCTAAGGTTGCTTTTGGGGGGTTTAGCTTTCCTTAGAATCAGGGAGCATTCCTGTCTACGAGTTTCTTTTTCATCCAAAGGTAAATTTTGAATGCCCTCCACAATGCTACACAAAATGCTCTCATTGGGAATACCTTTAGGAGCAACAAAAAATCCCAAAACTTTGTTGAGAATCCTATGGGTGTCATTACTTAATTCAACCGAGTAGAGGTTAACAACCCTTTTATTTGAGGAATCATCACGTAAAAACTTCCTATTAATATATCTTTCCACATAAAATGAGGGCTCCCTATTAATATGTCTATCCTCATCATGTAAGGGTTTCTTTTTAATATTTGCTTCATTCCCACTAATACTATTCTCACATCCATATAAAGGTTCCCTATTAATATTTCTATCCTCATTAAATATGATCTTCATATTAATGTCTCTCTCATCCATGCTCCGAGGTTCGCTGCTTAATATCGAATTCCCATTCAACGGGCCACACAGAATGCGTTCCTCTATTTCATTTAATTGTGAATTATTGTATATTGAACTATGCATAAGACCATAACCCAAAACATTATCATTACTACTTAATCGTTGATCATTAACATCCTTAAGGTTGCTGACTAAGTGGCAAGGATCCACATCCTCGGTTCTTTTAATGTCTCTCTCCTCCATGCTCTGAATTTCGCTGCTTAATATCAAACTCCCATTCAACGGGCCACACAGAATGCGTACCTCTATTTCATTTAATTGTTAATTATTGTATATTTAACCATGCCCATGACCCAAAAAATTATCATTGCTACTTAATCGTTGATCATTAACGTCCTTAAGGTTGCTGACTACGTGACAAGAATCCAATTCCTTGGTTCTTTTAATCAAACAATCCAACCTGCACACGGGAATGACAACCATATTACTGGAAGAAAAAGTTGGACTCTCATTATAATGCCTAGCTACGAATTCAACCAGCGAATCATCAAAACAGCCACCAGAATTTATGAGCGAAAAACCATCGGAATTTTGAGTGAGACACTATATCTGTCTGCGTTGAAGCCGACTGCGTGGTTAGAGTCAACGGAAAAAACGTTTTTGTTCAAGTTTCGTAGGCTTAATGGCAGGTCCGGAGGAGTTGTATCAGACATATTCTCTATAATTATTAAAATTTTAGTGCGTTTGTAGGAATTAACACACCGGTCTCCTGTTGCAGCATAAGAATGTTCGTCCTCGAATCTGCTCAAACTCCTTTGATCACTACTAAAACAAATGGTAACATCCTTCCTCGGTTTTACGATGTTTTTGCTGCTACTTTCAGATGAGCTAATCTGTTTAACGGAGGCTGAGATGATGGATTCATCACTCGCACTCCTCAAATTAGGCCGAGAAGAGCCAAAGACACAAATATCTATTTCATCTACGTCAACGAGAGTAACATTACTGAATGATCTAGCCTGCTCACAGTGTCGTCGTCTGGATGACTATGGGTTTTTCTTAGAAAACAGGCCACCATCATTTTCCGACACCCGAGTCTCCTCGAGAGCCATCCTCTTAAAATTAACCAGTTTCTTCGAATGTCTGTCATGAGCTCTCTAACCCTCAATTTGAGCTCTGATAGCAACCTTTTCATCAATGGTTTTCTATAAATCTGGACATATTAAATTGGCAAGCTTCAGATGCAAAGAAAGAGCCATGCGTCCTAGCCTATCTAATGTTGCACGGGTGCGCTTAATCTCACCCTAAATAATGCTAAAGCTAAGTTTGTGAAAATATCTATTATATTTGCGAAGATGAAGAATAGGTTTTATGCGGGTGAAGTTGGGTATTAGGTTTAAGTCACGACATTATTTAAGAAAACAGAGGTCTGAGGTTCCTTCTTCATGTGCACTTGATTTAGCTATTGGCTCTTCAATGACTGTTATTTTAATACCTCTACTCTTTAACTCATCTTGAATCAACTTCATTTTCTGATCCAAGTCCTCCACTTGATCTTTAAGTCTTATGTTATTAGCTCTCAATTGATTATTTATTACTCTGAAAAACTTGGCTTCCTTTATTGCTGGAACTGTCCATTTGAAAAACTGCTCTGCACTACTTGGAGTTTCAGAAATAGAACCAGTTTTTCCTTCCCATAGTGCTTTCATTCTTTTAAACTGTGCTTTCTCAACACTATGCTTTCTATCCCTTTTCCTCATGACAACAATTTCCTGGTTTTCCAACCTCATTTTTTCCTTAAGATGCTGAAACTCTATTTTATCTATCATTTCTTCTTCTCCCCTCTTTGTTTTGTTGGCTGTATGCTTCACTATAGGTGACGAGAGATCAACAACTTCTTTAGGAAATTTAGGTGCCTTAGTAGGTTTTTGAACTTCCTTGCTGCCTTCCTTTAGTTTCCTAGCATGCCTAGTCATAGGCTTTCTTGCTTGAAAGATAAAAGTTGCATCTTCCCCAATGAACTCTAGCTTTTTGGCAGACTTTCCCTTCTTCAGTTTATGCTCATCTTCCCCAATGAACTCAACATGAAAAATGGGTGTCTCCTCTATGTCAATAGCATGAAGAATGTCTTCTAGATTTCCCTTTACTACTGGGTTGTCCTCTATAACAACTGTCTTTCCTTTTGATGTCATTTCTTGGCTTGTAGTTACTCTTTTGATTTCCTGCTTACTGACAACTTGTTTCTATTTTTCATCATTGACAACCTTTGACTTTTGTTTTGCAGGTTGTTGGCTCCCTATGATTTACAAGAATGGAAAGAATAAACACTGTAGGGGGCCACATCAGAACCACTTTGGAATCCTAGGACCTAGCCTTCCTGGACTCAGAGAGGGATCTCTCTATCTAAGTGTTTTCGAAAGATATATCTTTATGCTTTGTTTAAGATATTAGGCTAGTTATGAAGCTCTAAGAAAATTTTTCTAGTTTTGGTTGATTGCAAAGGTACTTGAAGGATTAGAGGTTGGAGAAGATTAAGAGTGTTTTCAACTGGATGGATAGACTATGAGGCAACATTAATCCATTGGGCTATGGAGTCATAAAATGATTTAATTGTTCAACAACTATTCAAGGGTTTCCATAGGGCAAGTCATCTAAATTAAATGGATCTTTAGATTAAATTGTGATATGAAAAATTAAGGTGTTGTGAAGGCAGTAAAGCTATAGTCAGTCAATAATCTTCTAGCTCTACTTAAAAAGGAAAATCTTTTCAAAGTAATTGTTTGAAGAAAGCCAAAGGACAGGGAAAACCATAGAATTCTTTGGGCGGAATTTTATTAAAGAAAAATTTTAAGAGAACAATCCAGTAATCCTAAGACTACTTTCAGATAAAGAAAACATACAAGATCACAATCAGAGCAGCCTAAGATCAAACATAAATAATCTAATCTACTTTTGAAAAACTCTCTAGGGATATTTCCAAGCAACCTTTTAAAGAATGACCAGAGGACAGGGAATACCATAGACTTCACTGGTTTAGACTCTACTTAGCACACTTTGAAGAAGATAATTTAAAAACAATATCTCAAGTTTTACTCAGAAGGACATGGGCTCACCAACATTTCCCTGGTTATACTCTATTAAATAATTCTTAAAACAACAAGCTAGAATCAAATTGAAGGGCAATGAAGAATCCTTCAATCAGGTCTTGCAGAAGAAAAAATAAAGATAAAGCTTTGGAGAGAGAAATAGGGTACCTTTGAGAGTAAATCCTAATCTAAATTTTATGTTCTTTATTAGATAAAATGGACAGAATGAAGACATAAGGGGAAAACATAAACAAAGAGGAAAAACATCACCATTAACATAGACTAGGATCCTGTGAATCAACTTGTTTTATTGATGTTCAAACCAGTTACATATTCCAGGACAATGGGTCTTTACAACTCGAAGCTTTCTCTATCCAGCTTAGTACTCCTCTACTCGTTCAACAACACTCTAAACAACTAACAGTAACAACCTTCTACAACCAACCAAGAACCCTTTCTAATGAAGTCCTCATGCTATATTTATAGGAAAATGAGGAGGTGAAATGAAAACTAGGGTGAATGTGTACATTTATGACTGAGTAAATGATTTTTGACCTTTGAGACCATGTAAGGTCCAAGGAAAAAATATCTGAAAAGAGTTACTCTTTATAATGAATGTTGTTTAATTTCTGAGCTACTTAGTTGCAATATTTGACTTTTAGGCTTCTTAATAACTTTTGAAATAACTATTGAGCTACTTCTTTGAAAATATCTTCTGACTGTAATAACTTTGTATGCTTTTTAGGAAAATATGTGCTTGGAGGTGGCATCTTTAGTCTTTGATGAAGTAATTTCTTCTTTGATTTTAGCATTCAAAGCAGGCTTCAAGCTAATATATCTTGATTTATTCTTTATACTTTGTTTAAGGCCTGATTTTTCTTTAGGCTCTCATAAACCCCTTACTATCTTTTTCACTTTATTGACTGTATTCAACTTTAATCATTGGTCCTTAATTTTTTCTTTATCCTTAATCTTTGATTAGGCCTTTATTCTCTCTGTTTCTTCATTCTTCACTGATCTTTTCTGTCTGTCTGTATGCAAATTTTCATATGTGTAGGAGGGTTTCTTTGACTAAATCAATGGTCCGCAATCATTGATTTGAACCTCAGAATCAAACCCCGGATCCATTTTTCTTGCTTATCTGGCCTCGAGGATCGTCATTCAGAGACCTTGCCACTTTTTTGACTATGGGATGGCCTTTAAGATTAGGCCGCCATTAAACATGCAACAACAAACAAACATTAATAAAACCTGCGTTCTTGGATTAACTACATTTCAGAGGTTCAAGGAGGCATTTGGAGCAATGTACAGAGGAGAGGGGATGTGCAAAGGAGGGGCTCCACAGGCGAAACCAGGAGAAACAGTGGACCAGTTTGAATATTGGCGCGAAAGGGAGATAGGCAGTTTTGTGCAAAATTGGGTGATATCACGTGTAGTGTGGGTGGTTATTGGTTTCTGCCCAAATGGATGTGATACCACTCGAGAGGTGACACCTGTCCAAGGCAAAACCACCCATTTCACACATAAATGTGGCATTAAACTCTTTTAGCAAAATGCGCGCAACTTTGATCAGGAGCTGTTGGATCTGGGGGAGCCATATCAACGGTGCGGGTTGATCCCAACCAAAAGAAGTTGATCGGTCGTGGGAGACGATAGTGAATGGTGGGAACCGGGGTGATGTCATCTTTTCTGTCGGGTAGTGGGAAGGTTGGAAGTGGGATGTAATGGTGGGGATATACGGGAGCCATTGGATCGGATGTGATCAACGATGGAGATCTTTTTTGGAGGAAAATAATGACACGGGGGAAAAAATATGAAGGGCTAAGAGTAAGGCGTGGGGGAAAGGTCCTGTGGGAAGGGGATAGGACTGGGAGTTAGGGTGAGAGGGGCTTGGGGAATAGTGGATGGTTGGAACCCCGGGTTCTATGAAGAAAAAGGGGTTGGGGGCTTAAGCTGAAAAGGGCTTAAGGCCTTATTTTACAAAGGGTCAAAATAAGCCTAAAAAATAGAGGTTTTGAGCCTTTTTGAAGGTTCCGATAGGGTAAAAACTTTGGTTAAAAACCTTATAAAGATATTTTCACAAATTTTTTGAAGGATTTCGACAAATGGATGTGTTTTTAGGGGGTTTTTGAAGGGGAAAATGACTGTTAGAATAGGAGGAGAAATCGGTAAATGAGGGGAGAATTATGGAGGTGAAAATGGGGGGGAAAGAACCTGAACTAAGTCTCTTTGAAACAGCAGGGTGACTTTGGGAAGATTTTGAATGAAATTTTTAGTGAAAGATGTAGGCTTAAGATAATGAAGGCAGTGAGATTTCCAAATTCATAAGCTTTTCTCATAAAATATTGTTTTTGGAAATCTAAGAAAATATTTAGCGATCTTATATAACAAATTTTACTGATGGCTAACAGTGGCTCCACTTGGGGAAGGCGGCTCCTTGGAGGTGCCAAGAACCTCAGAGAATAAATCTCTTGAAAGTAGACCAGTGCCTTATTTTACCATTTTGACAATCCTCCTTGACTTGATGATTTTGCTGCTGAGAGATGATCTGGAGTAGCATATCAAGACTGATTTTTCACCCAAACTTCTACCTACACAACATACTTTCCTAACATTTTTTCTTTAGTGGGTGCATTTAGACTTGCAAACCCTTGTAACATCAATTTTTATTTCTTTTGAAAACATGAAACTATCTACTTCTACCCTTATATCATCCATGAGTTTAGATTAAACTGATGAACTCATCATTTCTCTACCTATTCTAACTATCTGTCAAGATTAAACTGTTTGACAGATTTTCCTTCTCTAGTCTAAAACAAGAAATTGAAACATAATCAAATTAGGATTAGACAATTTGATTTGTTATGGGGCTATGGAATTTTGTACAAGTTGCACATAGACTTTATTTTTAGAAATTTAAAACAAAAATGCGAAGGCTTAAGATCTGAAATTGATAAGCATCCTTGTTTCTTTCTTTGGTCTAGATTTTGATCTTTTTAGAACCATTTCTCTCTTCTCCTAATCTATTCTACTGATAAGCCAAGTTTACATTGTTTGGAAGATCTTCATTCACTAACCTATCAGTAATAAATTTAAATTTATTCAATCATGATTGGGCTGTATGATTGAATAACATTTCTTCTTTCAAATTAGTGGCATTTGCACTTGCACCCTTTCAGATTTTTCTCTTTGTTGGTATGGGGCTGTACCTATTCTTTTATCTTCCCTCCTTTTTTATTTTCTTTTGTTTTTTGTGTTCCATTTTTCCAAGTATCTTCTCTAAGCAATGTTATTTACAATGGAAAAATCTTTGAACTGAATTTTTAACAAAAATAATGCTTGAGCATCCTGCCATTGATAGAACCTCCAAAAAATCTGTTCCATCCATCTCTTCAAGAAAAAATGCATTGTTACCTATAACAAACTAAATGAGACAAGGGAATTTCCATAAATTTTCAAACTTTCCATGTTTTCCCTTGTCTTCCCTCTTAGAATCCCATTTTAGTACCTTGTCACCAATGTTAAAATCACTCACCTTTGTTCTTTATCAAACAGATTCTTGATGTTTTCTTGTACTTGTTGTGCTCTATTGTAGACTTCCTCTCTGGTTTGCTACAACTGGACAGTTTGATTAACTCTTCTTATCATTTCATCTTCTTCAGACTGTACTTATTGGATCAACTTCATGACTGGCACTCCTAAACTGGTTGGAAATATTGCTTCTGTTCCATAAACTAGTTGATAAGGGGACATTCCAATTGAATTTTTAGTGGTCAATCTGTCTGCCCAAAGTGCATGTACTAGCTAGTTGTGCCATGATTTCTTATTTTCTTCCAGAAACTTCTTGATGATGTTCACCAAACACTTGTTTGAGGATTCTGCCAACCCATTACCTTGAGGGTAATAAACTGTGGAATGACCCAATGTAATCTGATATTTGTGGCAAAAAACCACCATCTTTTTGGACCCAAAGGCAACAACATTGTATGTGATAATCTTCCTAGGACAACCAAATCTAGACAAGATATGATTTTCAAGGAATGAAATGATGACTGAGTCTGTGGCATTCCTATAAGGGATGGCCTCTATCCATTTGGTGAAGTAATCTGTTGTTGTGAGGATCCATTTGTGTTGGGTAGATGAAGCAGGATGGATTTCCCCAATGAATTCTAGACCCCATTGTTGAAAAGGAGCTTCAACAATGATTGGATGCAGAGGTAAGGGTAGCAATTTTCTTTTGCCTTCAAATATTTGGCATTTATGGCAGGAAATTATCATTTTATGGACACCTTGAAAGAGGGTGGGCCAATAGGGTATAACAGCAATCCACTTTCCTCTTTTGGCATTAGGATCTTGTGTCAAAATGTCTTTCACCACTGAATGAGGCACAAATGTAATGATGTGTGAGTGTAAAATAAACTCTGAAATATTTTAAGGCTTTGACTAAGGCAAAATCCTGTTTTTCCATTATGTTGTATTTCAGAGGTGCATCTCTTAATGCCTTGCTAAAAAATGCAATGGGCTGCTCTTGTCCCTTTATGTTTTTCTGTAATAGGACAACAACTACTGTGTGTTCTGATGCAAAGGAAAATATGAAGAAATATTTGGAAAAATCAAGACTAATAAGAACCGATGTTTGGGTAAGCGCTTGTTTTACCAGTTTAAAGGATTTCTTTTCTTCTAAGGTCCAACTCCTATTTCTTTTTTAAGCATGTTTGTAATATTTCTAAGGAGTTCAGCTAGGTTGGGTATGAACCTTCTTAAGAAATTTATCTTTCCAACAAAAGATTGAAGTTCCTTGATGTTTCTCGGATGATTTATTTGCAATATACCTTTGATCCTCTTTGGGTCTATCTTTATCCCTTATTCAGATATGATATAACCAAGAATTTTACCTTCTTGGAGACCAAACGATGTTTTCTTGGGATTTAAGGATAAACCATATTTTCTGCATTTCTCAAAGACTTTTCTTAGGTGTATTAGGTGTTCTTCATCTGTTTTGGAATAGACTGTGATGTCAACTAAGTAAATCACAATGAAGTAACCTATTTCTTCTGAGAAAGCTATATCCATGGCTCTCTGGAATGTGGCACCAGCATTCATTAAACCAAAAGGCATTTTCACATACATGAAAGTGCCCCAAGGTGTAGTGAAGGCTATTTTAAGTTGATCATCAGGGTGTACCAATACTTGGTTGTATCCTAAGAAGCCATCTACCAAAGAAATTCTTTTAGAACCTACTACCCTTTGTAAGATGTGATCCATTTTAGGCAAGGGATAATTGTCCTTTTATGAGGCCTTGTTTAAGTTTCTGAAGTCTATACAAAGTCTTATTTCTCTTGTTTTCTTCCTTACAGATACAAGATTGAATACCCATTCTGAGTATCTCACAGGGACTATAATTCCAGCATCATACATTTTTTTGATTTCTTTCTCAACCAGAGGTAATTGAACAGGGTTTATTCTGCACATTTTTTGTCTAAAAGGCTTTTGTTTTTCTATGAGGGGTATCTTATGCTGAATTATTTTTGTATCATATGATTTTAAATCTTCATTACTCCAAGAAAATACATCAAAAATTCTCTAAACAACTCAAGATATTTCAGTTTAATGTGAGCTGGTAGTGTTTTAGATAGTTGGATCATTTTAGGCTTTTCTTCACTGCCTATATTACATTCTTCAACATCAATTTCAGTGGGTTCTATTTTTGGCTTTTTGGAAACATCATTAAAGTTAAACAATTCTTCTAGAGGCACTAGTTCTTTTGGCAAGTTTTCGTTGATGGACTACAGTACTTATAGATCTTCTTTTTCTAAATCAGTGCATATCTCTGTTTTGGTTTTAAATCCTTCGGTTAACAGATTTATATTAGTAGGAGGTTCTTCTTTGTAAGCTTGTTCTTAAGTAGGACAGTCTTCTTCATACTCTGAGTTTGAATTTGGCATTTCAAACTCATTTATGGATTGCAGGAAGTCTTCTATTTGTTTATCTCCTTCAAAATCCTACCAGTATTTTTAATTATCAGGGATTGTTGGTCTATATTTGACTTGGATTGCATATTGTTTGCTTTCATAAGGTTTCGGACATGCACTAGCAGCAAAGGCTAAACCATTGGCAAGAATGTTTTGATTTCTGGGCACAAAGGTGAGCTCATATTCTGTGAAGGTTTTTAAGAGGTCCATGGCATCATCTCTATAGGCTCTTATTCTTGGATGTTTGGCAATGTATTCTCCATTTACTTGCCTAATTATCAGCTCTGAATCCCCATGGACTTTTATCCTCTCGGCTCATAATTTTTTCAATAAATGTAGTCCTAAGAGGAGTGCTTCATAATGTTCTTTGTTATTAGTGCATTGTAAGTTGAGTCTGTATGAATGACCTTCAGCATGGTTATTCTCCATGTTATGCACCCATATGCCTGCTCCTGCACTAGTCTTGCTACAAGACCCGTCAAAAATCATACTCCAAAGGGGACTAGCTTCATATTTATCATTAATTACATCTTTGTCTTCTTTAGTCTGTTTGTCATAGCTGCCACTATGTTTTTCTTCAAGGTCTGCACTATGTTTAGTTTTGTCTTGTTCCTAAAGGTCTTTAGTGTTTTGAGGATTTTCTCTTTGATTTTCATGCTTAGCACTAGGTTGATGGCTGTCTTGTGGCTTATGACCTTCATTGTGTTTGTTGTGATTTTCTAAATTAGAAAAATGTTTATGTAACTCCTCCTTCTTTTCCTCTTCTTCTATGGTTGCCACTATGTTGGCTGATTTTCCATCTTCTAACCCTTGCTCATTAGGAATTTCATCATTGTAAAGAATGAATGAGTCAAGGTCTATATGTATAGAATAAAGAGGGGAGTTATCTAGTCTCTCTTGACTACTCACCATGTATTTCATGTGTGTTTCCCTGTATATTCTTCTAGGTTGACTGAAAACAGGGATGGTGGCATAAGTCATATCCATTTGCATAGTCCCTTGAAGCTTAGCACCCCAAGATCTTGAAAGGAGCATGCCATATTTTGGTGGTATATTAGCCACTACTATGTCCATCACTAAGCTTTTGGTTGGGATTTGTGCTAAGTTGACACAAAGATATTTTATTAGGCCTAGGCATTTGACTCTTATGGAGTCAAAAGAGTATAAATCTTTATATGGCCTAGTTACCTCAAGGCCTAATATTTCCATTTTTACTTTGGGCATGAGGTTGTGTGATGCTCCTAAATCAAGCATGGCATTGTGCAAAATGTTATCATGGATATTTAGTCTGACATAAATGGAGGCACACCTCCTTCTTGAAATTTCCCTTCCACTTCTGATCCAAATAGAAGCTCAGGTTCGTCATCATTTAAGTTAACATAATCATTGTTGTCCCCTATGTTCAAAGCTCTTAAAAATTCATATTTATATACATCTTGGGTGACTAACTCAGTGATGGGAATAGAGATTTTTATTTTGGCAATTTCACTCTCTATGCTAAAAGGAGTTTGATTCTTGGAAATGTTTATTTCAACCTTTTTAGTCACTATTTTCTCAGTGAAATCAGCTTGCTGGTTTTTATTATGGACAACAATTAGGACGATTTTATCAGCAGAATTAGCTAATGTGCTAGTGCTTCTAGGGCCACCACTATGTTTTCTAGAATCTTGGGTGTTTTTTCCTTTGCTTTTATCAGAACTTTCAGCCAATGTTTTATGGTTTTCTGTTGTATTTTTGGGAGTGTTTACAGGGTTGCTTTTTGCAGAGATTTCAGAGATATTTTTCTTGGGAACTTCTTGGTTCTTTTTACTCCTTAATTCATATTGTTTACGTACTTCTATTATGGAATTTTCAAAGCCTTTTTAGTAGTCTTCAGAATCTAAGATCTCTTCTTCATAAGGTGTATATATGACTTGTTCTTTCCTAGTGAGGAAAACGGTATCCTCATCATTTTCTCCCAACATGTTCATGTGATTTTCCTCTGCTTCCTCTACTATCCCCTCCTCCTCATCAACATAGTTTTCTTGAAAGGGAGGTCTGATCTATTGATCAGGACCTCTTTGTCTTATTTGAGGGGGGTTTCTCCTAAAATTCTGATTTTGATTTTGGGCTTGGTTCCTATTTTGAGGAGTTGTTTGGTTTTCTCTAGTTTTTTATAAGCTCTCTCATTTCCATTCATCCTTTCCATCATCCTTTCCATATTTTTCACTACGTTATAAATTTTTGAATCATATGTGGAAGGTGCAGCCTAATCTCTATATGTCACCCTTTTCTCACTTTTCATCCTAGCTCTTTTGGCAAGTAGATTTGCCTCAACACTTATTGCCCCTCTCTACATATCTTCTAAGGTGAGGGGTTCTCTTTCTCTCAATTGGTAGGCCATTTCAAGGTCAAACCCATCAGGAAATTTCATTAAAGCCAAGCCTTGTGGTGGTTTCATATGGATAGGTACGGAATTGTACAAACTATTAAATCTAGTGCAGTACTCTTGTACTCCTTCTCCACCATTCCTTTTAATTTTCTCATATTCAGATAGAATTTGGAGAGGGTTCTTCTTGACTTCCCATTTATTTAAAAATAATTGATGGAAAGCAGGGAGGTCATTGATACTATTAGGGGTTAATCCTTTAAGCCATTTTCTTGCTTCCCCACCTAAACTTTGAGCAAACATTCTAAGTTTCACAGTTTCATCATCTATTTCTTGTCTGTCAAAGTAGTCATTCATTATTTCCACATGTTGTTGAGCTGTAGTAGAACTAATAGCATCATATAAAGGAATTTTGGACTGATAATATTGTGGTAGAATTGCTAAAGGTAAAGGAAATACTAAGGGAGCATACCATGTTGCCATGATGTGGAGTTGTGGAAACAATGGGGGGTTTATAAGTGGAGGGTTTGTGATAGGAGGTGGATGATGAACATAAGTGGTTTGAACTGTGGATGTGTGGGTGAGTGTAACAGAAGTACTAGGACTAGCTAAGTACTGTTGAGCATATTTACGATGAGAGGAGCCAAAATTGTGAATGAAATGGAGATCAGGAGGAGTGGATGGGGAGGCTTCTCTACTACTAGTTTGTTGTGAATTTACAGGCTCAAAGGCTATCTGATCTATACCACTTAATGACATGGTTATAGATAAGTTTTTGATATAGGATAATTCAAATTGGGTATCTTGCAGAGCTGTAAGGTTTTCAGGGACAAAGTTTGCTTTGTGGATTGGTCTGGTAACAGTTGGATTTTTGGGTGTAGGAGACTTCCTAAGGATGCTTTCAGGATTGTCAACTATTTCAGGAGGACTTGGGTCAGGATAGGCTCTAGTATGGATTATTTTGGAAGCCAGGATTTAGACCCAAAGATAAGAAAAGTTAGCCAAATATGACAGTCTTTTAAAGGCAAACTAATCTGTGTAGGAAAACATAATCCAAAAAGTTTTCTTAACAGGGTTTTTTGTGATGTTCTAATGATCAAATAAGTTTCCCAGTGGAGTCTTTGGACCACCAATGGGGTCAGTAGGCGTACTGAAAACCAAATGAGTCACCAGGTGGAAGAGTTTTACTTTTTTTCTAGTATTGGTTGTTGTCCACCATCAACAATCAGGAACCACTCTTGGCAAACACTTGATTCATTTAGGAAAGAGGTTTTCTGAGTTGTGAAGTTATCTATTACTCAATATTCCCTAGTGGAGTCACCACTATGTTGGCTCCCTATGATTTACAATAATGGCAAGAATAAACACTGCAGGGGGCCACATTAGAACCACTTTGGAATCTTGGGACCTAGCCTTCCTGGATTTAGAGAGGGATCTCTCTATCTAAGTGTTTTCGAAAGATACATCTTTATGCTTTGTTTAAGATATTAGGCTAGTTATGAAGCTCTAAGAACTTTTTTTGGTTTTGGTTGATTGTAAAGGTACTTGAAGGATTAGAGGTTGGAGAATATTGAGAGAGTGTTTTCAGCTGGATGGATAGACTATGAAGCAATATTAATCCATTGCGCTATGGAGTCATAAAAGGATTTAATTGTTCAACAACTATTCAAGGGTTTTCATAGGGAAAGTCATCTAGATTAAATGGACCTTTAGATTAAATTGTGATATGAAACATTAAGGTGTTGTGAAGGCAGTAAAGCTATAGTCAGTCAAGAATATTCTAACTCTACTTAAACAAGAAAATATTTTCAAAGTAACTGTTTGAAGAAAGCCAAAGGACAGGGAAAACCATAGACTTCTTCGGGCATACTTTTATTAAAGCAAGTTCTTAAGACAAAAATCCAGTAATCCTAAGACTACTTTCAGATAAAGAAAACATACAAGATAACAATAAGAGCAGCCTAAGATAAAACAGAAATAATCTAATCTGCTTTTGACAAACTCTCTAGGGAGCTTTCCAAGCAACCTTTTAAATACTGACTAGAGGACAGGGAAAATCATAGACTTCTCTGGTTTAGACTCTACTTAGCATTATTTGAAGAAGATAATTTAAAAACAATATCTCAAGTTTTACTCAGAAGGACATGGGCTCACCAACATTTCCCTGGTTATACTCCATTGAATCATTCTTAAAACAACAAGCTAGAATCAAATTGAAGGGAAATGAAGAATCCTTCAATCAGGTCTTGCAGAAGAAAACATAAAGATAAAGCTTTGCAGAGAGAAATAGGGTACCTTTGACAGTAAATCCTAATCTAAATTTTATGTTCTTTATCAGAGAAAATGGACAGAATGAAAACATAAGGGGAAAACAGAAACAGAGAGGAAAAACATCACCATTAACATAGACCAGGATCTTGTGAATCAACTTGTTTTATTGATGTTCAAACCAGTTACATATTCCGTCTTTACAGCTCTAAGCTTTCTCTATCTAGCCTAGTACTCCTCAACTCGCTCAGCAACACTCTAAACAACTAACAGTAATAGCCTTCTACAACCAACCAGGAACCCTTTCGAATGAAGTCCTCGTGCTATATTTATAGGCAAATGAGGAGGTGAAATGGAAACTAGGGTAAATATGTTCATTTATGACTGAGTAAATGAATTTTGACCTTTGAGACCATGCAAGGCCCAAGGAAAAAATATCTGAAAAGAGTTACTCTTTATAATGAATGTTGTTTAATTTCTGAGCTACTTAGTTGCAATATTTGACTTTTAGGATTCTTAATAACTTTTGAAATAACTATTGAGCTACTTCTTTGAAAATATCTTCTGAATGTAATAACTTTGTATGTTTTTTAGGAAAATATGTGCTTGTAGTTGGCATCTTTAGTCTTTGATGAAGTAATTGCTTCTTTGATTTTAGCATTTGAAGCAGGCTTTAGGCTAATCTGTCTTGATTTGTTATTTATACTCTGTTTAAGGCTTGATTTTTCTTTAGGCTCTCATAATCCTCCTTACTGTCTTTTTCAATTTATTGACTATGTTAGTATGAATCTTGATTTGAGGTGTACGAAAAAAGACCACTTTAGCTGCGCATAACAAACAACCCTAACAGTAGAAATGACTGCTAATATCTTCAGATCTGAAGTTAGATGACCAAGACAAATGCTGCAAAATTATATATCTATGCATTAGAAGACATTAAACAGTAGAAAAATAATATTTACTCCATAGATCCAATAGACAAGGCAAGAATATATCCAATGAAATTTTTATTAATGGCACCTGGGAGGAAAACACAAGAGGGTGTTCCCTGTTCTCCTCAATGGGATGGGTTCTTGTAAGTCCTCAGCACTTCATATTTAGAATTCCTCTCTCTTGATGGTGTAGAAAACCCAGAAAAAAATAGAAAAATATGGCTATGATAATGGGTCAATAGCCAGACCAAGAGTTGAGATCCAGAGTGATCTTTAGGCAACAAAAGGTGAAAAATGAATGGGAAAACCCTTCTATTTATAACAAAATATTGAGTTAGTCTAGAGATCGGTGCATAATTAAAATATTATTAACCAAATCTAGATCCAACTTTAGTGGAATATTTATTATATTTGTTGGAGGGAAAAGGAATTTGTCTTGAGTCAAATCCCCCTATTTGTAAATAATAAATAAATAAATGATTTATTTATCATTTTAAGGATGTGATTAAGTAATAATAAATAAATAAATGATTTATTTATCATTTTAAGGATATGGTTGAGTAATAATTAAATAAATAATGATTTATTTAATTATTTAAGGGTGAATTAGTCATATTTAACAAAGAATATTATTTAAATAAGATTTAAATAATTATTCTTTAGAAAATAATAAGATAAATAATGATTTATCTAATTAATTTCCTTGTTTTGGGTTAAATAACCAGAAATATTAATTAAACTACTATTTAACTAATTATTCCTTGAGGAAAATCAAACAAATGTATATTTATTTAATATTTCCTTATGGGGTTTCCTATTTAGACTATAAACAACTTAATAAAGGTGATTTACTAAGTTATTTTCATAGTGAAAGCAATTTTACTTGGGGTAAAATTTGTCTTACTTGGTGTACTTGGGTCCATCTAATAACAATGGATTAGATGACCAAAAAATGGTGCAACATACTGTATTCAACTTTAATCATTTGTCCTTAATTTTGTCTTTATCCTTAATCTTTGATTAGGCCTTTATTCTCTTTGTTTCTTCATTCTTCACTAATATTTTATGTTTGTTTGTATGCAGAGTTTCTTATGTGTCGGAGGGTTTCTTGGACTGAATCAATGGTCAGGAATCACTGATTTGAACCTCGGAATCAAACCTTGGTTCCCTTTTTCCTGCTTATCTGGCCTCGAGGATCATCATCCAAAGACCTTACCACTTTTTTGACTGTGGGATGGCCTTTAAGCTTCAGCCGCCATTAAACCTGCAACAATAAACAAACATTAATAAAACCTGCGTTCTTGGATTAACTGGGTTTCATAGGTTCGGGGAGGCATTTGGAGCGATGTACAGAGGAGAGGGGATGTGAAAAGGACGGGCTCCATGGGCGGAACCAGGAGAAATAGTGGACCAGTTTCAATATTGGCGCGAAAGGGAGATAGGCAATTTTGTGCAAAACTGGGTGGTATCGCGTGTAGTGTGGGTGGTTAGTGGTTTCTGACCAAACAGATGCGATACCACTCGGGAGGTGACACATATCCAAGGGAAAACTGCCCATTTCACGCAGAAATGGGGCGTTAAACCATTTCGGAAAAATGCGCGTGACTTTGATCAGGAGCCGTTGGATCTGGGGGAGCTAGATCAACGGTGCGAGTTGATCCTGACCAAAAGAAGTTGATCGGTCGCGGGAGATGATAGTGAATGGTGGGACCGAGGGTGATGTCATATTTTCTTTCAGGTAGCGGGGAGGTTGGAAGTGGGATGTAACGGTGGGGATATACGAGAGCCGTTGGATGGGATGTGATCAACGGTGGAGATCTTTTTTGGAGGAAAATAATGACACGGGGGAAAAAATATGAAGGGCTAAGAGTAAGGCGTGGGGGAAAGGTCCTATGGGAAGGGGATAGGATTGGGAGTTAGGGTGAGAGGGGCTTGGGGAATAGCAGATGGTTGGAACCCTGCATTCTATGAAGAAAAAGGGGTTGGGGGCTTAATCTGAAAAGGGCTTAAGGCCTTATTTTACAAAGGGTCAAAATAGGCCTAAAAAACAGAGGGTTTGAGCCTTTTTGAAGGTTCTGATAGGGTAAAAACTTTGGTTAAACACCTTATAAAGATATTTTCACAAATTTTTTGAAGGAGTTTGACAAATGGAGGTGTTTTTAGGGGGTTTTTGAAGGGGAAAATGATTGTTAGAATAGGAGGAGAAATCGGTAAATGAGGGGAGAATTATGGAGGTGAAAATAGGGGGGAAAGAACCTGAAATAAGTCTCTTTGAAACAACAAGGTGACTTTGGGAAGATTTTGAATGAAATTTTTAGTGAAAGATGTAGGCTTAAGATAATGAAGGCAGTGAGATTTCCAAAATTCACAAGCTTTTCTCATAAAAGATTGTTTTTGGAAATCGAAGAAAATATTTAGCCATCCTATATAACAAATTTTACTGATGGCTAACACAGGTGATGGAGTTGGTGTATCAAGCATTTGTATCTACTCTTCCCTTTTCTCAATTTTTTTCCTTGGATTCAGTTTTACAAATTCCTTTGGTTTTATAGCCACAGGTTGACTTGGTTCTGTTGTTAGTGGTGATGGAACTCATTTAGCTTTAGGATTTCTTGTAGGGGTTAGGGTTTCCACCTCAAAACCATTTATAAACAAGAAAGATGACCAATCCCTTCCTATCTTCTGAAGTTCATCTAAAATCAATAGCTTCATTAAACCATTATGAAACAAGGATGTTTCACTCCCTTCAGAGTTTGCTTGCACCTTATCAACCATCTTTGCAATACTCCTATGCAGATAAAAAGGCAAATCGAGTGAAATATTACCAGTGAAATTCAGAAGAAACTTGAAATGATATGAGTAAACCTTGTGATATCTGCCTTCACATGTAAAATACTTATGTATGTTGAGTAGCAGCTTTGAATAAGTGTCTTTGATGAAACCTCTAGGAATATCATTGTTAAGGTCCATGTCTGCGTATTCAGGCTTCATGAACTCTTTGCATTGTTCCATATCAAATTTGAAGCTTTTAAACCAAGTTTTTTGACCTCTTGGTATCTCTACAACAACAGCAATAGTCTTTGGCATAACAGATATACTTAACATCCCAACCTTAGTAGTTGTTCCACTAAAATTCATGTCAAATTCTTTGGATACCTGTATGTGAGAGCCCTACAACTTTTCACAAAACCGTAAGAAGCCTACTTTTTTGAATGCCTCCATCACTGCTGGGTCTTCAGTTATTGACCTCATATCTTCAGGTTCATGCCTTAAGCACTGTCCTCCTCTGTGTATTTTCTTGTCTTCTGCCATGCTTTTCAGAAAACTTGTCAACCTCGCTTAATGAATTGTATCAACCTTGTTTTAATATATGTAAAAGCAGCCTTGCTTGATAAATTTGTATCAGCCTCGCTTGAATATTGGTGTAGAAAAAATTTGTATGAACCGGTCACAGGTTTGGTTTAACACTCCAGAGGTCAGACATTTCGAATGGAGGCTAAAGGAAAATGAGAATGACCAATTAGGAAATATTTTGAAATTTAAAATGTCATCTCATAATCGAATGATGCCTCATTCATACCCTATAATGACAATGATGACTGCAAAGTGGGTAAGTACATTGAATTTCATCATTACCTGACTCATCATACAACTAATCTACCCTTTCCCAACGGTTTCTGACATTTTCCAGTGCAACTGATAAGGCAGTTATAAATCCATGCTTTCGTAGCGCCTACAGTGCAATTTTTTTATGTTTGCAGTATGAAACAATCAGCGTTTTCGTAGCGCAAAACGAAATTTTTCAATGGGTGGCACTATGAAAACAAGGTTTTTGGGATAATTGAACAGTTTTGACCCGAAACTTTATGAAATGACCCTCAAATGAAAATAATGAATATTTGACATGAAAGAAGTTTAAAAAGGACTTCATTTGATCCTAAGGATGAGCTTTAAACCATAAAAATCTAAAACCTACCCTTGTCCAAACCTAAATTGACTTCTAAACCCAATTTTGAATCATGATCAAAGACAAACTTAACACAATGATGTTTTAAATTTTTTTATTTTTTTGGGTGATAACAATATGCTCGGACGATTAGATATAATTTTGGAAATGGTTTTGGAACTGCTGGGGTGGCAGGCTGGCCCCACTGGTTGGGCGGTTTGAAGCGTTTCCGGTTCCGTTACATTGTAATATACATAGTGTATGGTTGTGTCGATCCGTTACATTGTAATATAATATGTGGCTTGGGTCAGGCGGGTCTGCCAGGGGTGGCCCGCCCTACCGTTACATTTGTTTTTAATATATATATATATATATATGACTGTTAGTTGGGGTGGTGGGGGTGGTAGCTCGCCACCCCTAATGCATTCCCCAATGAATCAGGTTCCCAAAGGAAAACTTCATGTTAGATGTTATCCTTTGCTATCCCTATGAAGACATCAATCCTATGCTCCTCTAGAATATCATTTACCTTGAATTCAATTTTTGGAAGTCCTCAATGTGCTCCGCTATTGACCCCTTTTGTTTGAGATTTGTCAATTGGCTAAAGAAGGTGTTTCTCTTTGTCGCCTCATAATTTTCTATCATTTCATCCGCAAAAATTGATCAAGTGATAAGTGGTTTATGAGAAAATATCCATCGATACCATACAAACTGTTTGGGTTCTAAATATAAAGTTGCAATGCATACCTTTTGCATGTGTTGCACATTATAGAGATCAAAATATTGCTCCATATGTAGTATCCATGTTACCAGATCCTTGCCATCAAACTTCTTCATATCAATCTTTATAATATGGTGGGTCTTCAATCCAAAGTTAGAGTCTATGGAATCATGATTAACATTCCTTTTGTTCTCATCCTGAGTTTCATCTAATACCTTTTCTCCATTAGGAAGCATTTCTTGTAACAAATTTGTCAAACCTTCCATTCATGATTTTAAACCATTATTAAAATCTTCCATGTTGCCTTTCATTTTTGCTTCTATACCATCCATCTTAGATTCCAATTCATTTTTGGTTACTCTCTGTGAGAGCGAAATTTGTTGCACTTGGTCTCATAATTTTGATATATCATGTTGCATTTCTTCCTCTTGATGCATCATAGTGGATAATTTTGAGGGGTTAATGGGCGTAAAATTATTTTTTTGGGAGGAATTTTAGAGCCAAATAATAATATCTATGTTTCAATGTGCCATCTAAATCACTTCAACTGATTTTTCAAACAAAATTTATGCAAAATTAAAAAATATACACCTTTTTCTTGCTTTTTAGGATCTCGATATTGAAATTGTTGTATCTCTATTATTTTGGATCTCTAAGATATGAAATTTAGTCCCATGGTAGCCCTGTGAGTCTTCTTTCTAATGCCATAATTCAGACCAGAGTTGGACTCTTTAAGATAAATTTATGCCCAATCCCCCGATTTTTGTGTGACTTTTTCAGGCCCAAGGCTCAAGTCATTGCCCAAAACTCCATGAAACTTCTATAAATGAAAGATAACAATGGAATAATAGTGTAAATGCAATCAATTGAATAAGGAATTTACTGGACCCTTACTAGCCATGATAGGCATTTCTTCAAACATGTCACAAATATGTTAGCTACATGTTTAAATAACATATATGAGCATAGGTGTCTCATACTTATCTGAGAATTGATAAGAAGCATTGTTGCCTCATCACATTAACTGCATTATCATCCATTAGGCCATAGATTCATTGTTCATTCAATTACAATTCAAAAAATGATGGGATCCATACATCATCACTATCATCAAACACATTCATAACCAACATATAAAGAATGTAAATGATAACTAGTCCAAACCAGGGCTCTAGAGAATTTGTTCCAGCCAAGTCTCCAGGAATAGTAACTTAACCCACAATTACTGTCGAGCTCCAGTGCATTCGTCCAAATAAGGATACAAGACTAGTAACTCAACCCACCAAGGGCTCCAGAGCATTTTTCCAACCAAGGATCCATGAACTAATAACTCAACCCACAACGAAAGGAAAATGAGAACCAACTAAAAAAAAGGGAAAAATTGCCACAAAGCCATGGCTATCCAGGAAATGGACAGGTTAGGAAAACAAATGTCAATCTAGAAAATCCTCCATGAAAATGACATATCATGACCAAGAAACTACATGCATGTACCATGCATGCCAAAATTAGCAAGGAAATCATACATGCAACTTGATACCTACAAAGCAATCCAGCTATAGCCATTGATCCTGATGTCCTCTTGCACTTTCCTAATTTTTCTTTGCCTCCTTGCTCCAAATTCCAAGTACTCCGCACTCTTCTAAGAGGGATCCAAGAAACTCTAAGTGTATAAGAGTATGAGAGAGAAAAATAATAGAAGAGAGCTCCACCAAAACCTGTCAAAAACTTTCCAATTGATCCTCAGAAGCATTTTTATCAACGAGGCCTCTATTTTCTTCATTTTCCATTATTTTCCTTCAATTTCCTCCTCACATGTAACCTTTCACCTTTCACCTTCCTTTTCTAATATTTTCCATAATTTTCATAAATAAAATGCCAATAATGCCTCTTTGATTTCCAAATCCTTTCCCATTTCCTTCCACTAGGATGTCTTGTCCAACATTTAGCTTGGAATACATGTCCCATAACCTTGGTTTTATATATATATATATATATATATATATATATATATATATATATATTTTTTTTTTTTTATTTTTATATTTTTTTTATTTTTTTTTAAATGGAATTTTTAACGAGGGCTATTACATTCTAGATCCTTTCTATATTTTTTATTAGTGCTAGCATGCCTTGAGTGAGATAATCCCTTCTCACAAAGGGCATGAAAATGTTAGCGAAAACATAGAATACAACAATAATATTTGTTGGAAACTCGAGGGTGAACCCCTGGTCCTTAATGTGCCAATTTTTAGCCAACAAATGGTTTTGTTGCTGGGACTGTATAAACATTAGGAAGGATCTTAACCATGGTGTCAAGAATTCTTAGCAGAGATATTCAACACTAGTGGCGTGAGAAAATTGATCACATTTTTTTGCAACAAGCCCAACTACGACAAAAGAATATAGATTGGGTTAAGGAAGAATTTTTGTATGTAGAACTGACTTGTGACCAATACAAAATATTTTGCCGCAAGTTCCTTGGAGAATTTCACAATTGGATAAGGTGGCTACAAGTTAAAACTAGAGTAAGAAATCGCCTTACAGTTCGCCGAAATTGGACCACTACTGATTTGGATGATTTGCACTGGTTAGATACTGATCTAATAAGGGTTGTTTTTTTTTGGGTGCATGCAACTCCTGAAGCCTATATTATCGAGTTTGCGGCTGAAAATAACCAATCCTTATCTAAGGCGGAAGTAATATTTAAATATGGGTCACGAGGGAAATTATTGAAGGAGATTCCGTTATGGATTAAAATTATCATGTTTGAATAAAATATGCTACCATTCTAAGAAAATAGGATTCCCACTTAAAAACCTCCATTTTGAGGCTTAGATCTTGGGGTGGGGGGGCGGCAGGGAGGGGGGTGGGGGGTGTTGCATAGTTACAAAAAATGAAGGGTTGTCATGATGGACCAAGATGAGTTGCATAAGGCTCAATATTTTAGAGTGATATGAATGGTGCAAATAGCTGAAGAATGGAGGGAGAGAAAGTTGCGGGAAATTAGGGTCAGAAGAATAGAGTTGCAGAAGATAGGTGAGGTGGTAACAAATTCAGTGTTACAGAGAGAAGGAATGGATAGTCTAGAATTGTGGGGGAAAGGAGAAAGTGAATGATATCCTTATGGAAGAATAAGAGGTACTAACGTAAGTGTTGTAAGAAGTTTGAATGGGATAAATGGTCCCCACTAAGAGTAAAGATGATTTCATATGCCTGAACCAGTGATGCAGATGATTATGATGCATGATGAGCATACTCCAATAGATGATGATATGCACTTTTTAATGAGGAGGTTTTTATTTGAATATAATTGAGTCCCTGTCTATAACAATCTACAAGCTAGTGGCACAACTAATCCTCTCCCTAACCTTCTCCTGGTAGTGTATCGAGATCCTAGTAATTTATTTTCTAAATTGTGTAAGACTTAGAAATTTCAACAAGTGTACCTTAGATATACAACATATAGTTATAGTGGAGGAAATATTTCTAATAGTAGTTATCAATCAACTTCAGCTAGTTTCTCACAACTGGGTTCCCAAGGATTTGTAATAGTATAGCCAGGGAAAACAACCATGGTTGGAAATACCGTGGGATCACTTACCTATTATCCATAGATTTCAAGATGAAATGGTGAAGATTTGTAACAAAACTAGTATTTATGTGAAGCTGTGTCGATGGAAAGACAGACTGCTAATTCTAATAAGCTCACTGAATTACAAACTATCTTGTGAGATATGGCACTCCGATGGTTTATTAAATGGCCTGATTAAAATCCAAACCCTACCATATGCTGAGTTAAACAATAATTTCTTCAAGAATTTAAACTTCTATAGTCTGATGAGCAAGGTTTGGTAGAATTGTTGGACATTAGGCAAAGGGAAGGAGAAATTACTTGGAAATGTATGCAACAATTTAAGTATGCTATCAAAAAATTGTCTTATCCAATTGACCCTCATCACCAAGGGATTGATTTATTAAATGTTTGTTTCCAATGACCAATATTCCCCTATTACAACATAGAATTGACACTTTTCAAGATGCTTTGGAAAAGGCAATGTAGATTGGAGCAATGATAGACTACCCTCAAGAATATAGGTTGGATGCTACTTCCACTGACCCTGCTATTATGGGTCTCCAAAATCAAATTTCCACTTTGAAAAAAATATTGAATGATCTTACTCCTATGTGACCAACGAGGCCTCATGTTTGGTGCAAAAATTGTTAGGTTGAGGGACAACATGTTACAAAATGCCCACATCTACGAGGTCCAAGACCATCTAGCATGACTATGGGTCCCCCTCTGCTGCCACATAGTGTTGGGGTTGTGCATATCTACTTAAAAAAACCCTTCTAGGGACACACCCAATACCAAGTGTTTCCTAATCACTAAGGTATTCCTATAAATGAGTATTGTGATATTTGTAGAACCTATGGTTGTTATAGCATCATTTCTCACCTTGACATGATTCATGATTGCTACATGGCTTTATGGGCACCCATTCCTACAGACTTGGACAAATTCACTTAAAAACAGTGGAAAATCCTTCATACGCGACTATGCCCGTGTTTTTCCGCGTGTATACGCTAGTACAGCTAGACTTTTCCGCGTATGCCATTTTAATGATTAAAAAATATATAAAAATCCCTAATTTCGCGCTGGGTTGATATTTACTCAGGTAGTTCAACTACCCCAGCCCGTGGCCAACTGTTTCCAACTGCTGAAACTACTTGGGGGGACTATAAAAGGACCTCATATGTATGGCCTAAGGGAGAGAGAAAATTATTATTATTATACTCTGTTGGTTCCCTATCCAAGTCTGATTCCCCGTGCCTCCTGCACTTTCCCAGTTCATTTCAGGAAACGCGACTATGCCCGTGTTTTTCCGCGTGTATACGCGAGTACAGCTAGACTTTTCCGCGTATGCCATTTTAATGATTAAAAAATATATAAAAATCTCTAATTTCGCGCTGGGTTGATGGTTACTCAGGTAGTTCAACCACCCCAGCCCGTGGCCAACTGTTTCCAACTGCTGAAACTACTTGGAGGGACTATAAAAGGACCTCATATGTATGGCCTAAGGGAGAGAGAGAATTATTATTATTATACTCTGTTGGTTCCCTATCCAAGTCTGATTCCCCGTGCCTCCTGCACTTTCCCAGTTCATTTCAAGAAACCCTTGTTTCCTTGAGATACACATCCCTTTATATGTTATCTCGTATGCACTCATTTGGAAGGAGTCTTAGCGAGGCAAGGGCTGGACGGATCCGGACGACGGTCTGCGAAGGCCTTGGAAGGATCAGGTGATCTCTCCACTTACTTTTGTACGTACTATTTTTATAATACAGAAGTATCATGCTGTTCCCGAATTAAACGTGTTAGTGTATGCTTTAATGTATGAAGAATATTTGTTATACAAGCATTTATGATGATTTATTTAATGTTTTATATGAATCTCGCTAACATATAGAGTAGAAATATACTGTACAACTTGTCCTTTGTGCTGGTTTCTTCTTGTATTTCGGGTGAAAGAGGAAGGACGGTTGCAGGGAGTTTGAACTCCACGTGGATCTACTTCAAACGTAGGACCAACGGGTAAACCTCTCGTTCTACTCGATTTCGTTTTTATGACTGTGCATGATCGTGTGAGTCTCTGTTAAGTAGTACGCCCCTGCTCTGTGGAGGTTGAAACCCAACCAACCTCTAGGGTGTTAAATCCCCGAAACAGAACTGGCGACTCGTGGGGATCATTTTTGTGATTCTCTGTTGGGTTGTTTAATTTGTTTGGTAGGTTGTAACGTTCATCTTTTACGGTCCGGTTAACTTTCTTCAGAATTCGATCCCCAGAGCTTTGATACCTTTTCCAGGCTTGTACTTTTTATTTTTCATTCTCTTTCTTTGTATACGCAGTTTTTCTTGCACACAGTCGCGTATACCCGCGAGTTTGTGTAGAAGGATCCGCGTACACGCGGATTTCCCTCGACACAGACGCGTATACACGCCTGTTGCATAGCTGCAAGGTCGCGTATACCTAGGCTGAATTTGAAATTTCAAGATTCTGGTGTTTTTGGTCTTTTCTGGCTGTGGAAGCCTGTGTTTGCAGAGTCTTTGTACTTATTGGAGTGTGACAGAAGTGGTTTTAAGTCTTGGTTCTCTTTCGTTTGCCCGAAAACTGATCTTTTTGGCGAAGTGTTCTTGTTGGTGCTAGCACTCCTGGATTGAGTTCCAAGATCGCTTTCTGAGCGTTCTTGGCTGTTCTGCTTTACCAGAACAGAGAGCTTTTGCTCACTGACTCGCTCCTGTCTTTGTGTTGTGCTTTGCATTGCGTTCTTTGCTTTGTTTTCGATTAGTTTTCTTGAGTTTCATAAGCTAGGGTTTTTGTTGCATTTTTCGAAGATCTTTTCTTGTTTCTTTGGAGTTTTGTGTTGCAACGAATTTGCACTATTTCTCTTGGCTGTTTGATTGAGTTTTTAGTCTTCCGTTGCCCTTATTGATCTTGCTATCATTAGTTTTATAAGGTTTGGGGGCATAGTTGGAGTTTATGCTTCAAATTCGGTCTCGTTTTGGCTTGGATTGGGATAGTTGTTCTTGGTTTTCTTGAAGCTCTTGTTTTATAAAACTGAAAAGCCCAAAAACATTTGTTTTGCTTTTTGTTTTTGCATATCAAAAACTCAAAAAACATTGTTTCTTGTTTTTGTTTTTGTTGTTGCCCTTTTTATTTT
Source organism: Pinus albicaulis (assembly GCA_034641835.2). Classification (NCBI taxonomy): domain Eukaryota; kingdom Viridiplantae; phylum Streptophyta; class Pinopsida; order Pinales; family Pinaceae; genus Pinus; species Pinus albicaulis. The sequence goes on from CM076578.1 coordinate 1,937,140,407, forward strand.
CGTTTGGCTTCATCTTTTGGGACTTTAGTGAAGTTTCTTGCTTCTAGTTTCCCGCTTGATTGTGAAGGGAGGTTGTCTTTTGATTTCTTCTTCTTCTTGTTGAGTATTTTGGTGTCTTATATTGAGAGTTCTTGTTCGCAAGAATTAGCTTTCTGGATATCAAAAGATTAGTTGAAACTGAAGGAGCCTTTTGGGAAATTTCACCTTGTTTCAAGGGACTTTCTGCATCTTAGAAATTACATGCTAGTGGTCATTTGCATTAGGTGCATTGAATCATTTAGTTAGCTTCTTAATTTTTGTGCGTGTGAGTTTGTAATTCGAAAAGAAAAATATATTTTTTTTTAGCCTCGTAGAACTTACATAGAAATTGCTCTTCATCGAAAGACAAAGAACTGCATGTGCATGTAGTCAGGTTTTTATTAATTTCTTTTGCGTCAGAACATCATTGGTTTCAACTCCATATCCTTATGACTTAATACAACAGCCTTTAAAATAAGCGATTTAATCTAAAATCAACTAGCAAGTTTTATTAAGTGTCAATCACCAACTAGCTAGGTTGTAGGGCCTTGGAATAGGAGAGAGGAGAGTTAACTCTCCAAGGCCGCTCAAACAAACATAGAAGTTGATTAATTGAGCGAAATCCAACTCCGTGAGGTGGACTGGGAAAGCTCTCATCCGAGAGTCGAGCGCGAGGGGAAGTGAAGGTTAAGAAGAGGGATACCCCCCCTCCGATTAGCTGAATCTGACCTCAAGACCGTTCCGCCCAGCTTCTGATACGGATTGGTGTCCATAGTTGCTGTTCCTAGGTTCCACACAGGTGACTGCGGGGGGGAATACCCGTGGTACCTGAGGCAGACGTCGCATCACTTCCAGCAGTACTTATGGGGGGTGCCCTTGCGAAGCTTGGGTGCTTGAGCCGGCAAAGGCTGTTGTTAGGAGGTCGGCGTAACTGCTTCTGATACCTTCGCTAGTTGTTATGGGCCCTAATCATCCCAGACTGCTTTCGGAAGGTCCTATACTTCGCTTTCCTGTATTTTGGTGTCCGGTCCTCATCACCCGGAGCGGAAATACTTGGAGGCTGTTTGCTTGCTGTTTCTCAGGGGTTTGATTTTAGTGAGTGCTCTTTGCTCCTAGCTTGCCTAGCTTTTCACTTTTCTTGAGTCTAATATAATAAATTTGTAAAAGTGGCTGATCAAGCGCCTCGACGTTCGAGGAGAGTCGGGGGGTTATCTCCCGAGAGTGCAGAGCCTTCTTCGAGAAGGCGTAGGAGCGATCTAAGCGGGGGGTGGTTTTTCACCTGTGAGAATCCCCGTATTTGTGGAGAGAGATCTCCACACAAGGTCCCTGAGTTTAGATTCTTGATTAGGTGTCGGTTAGAGAGGAGCGTTTCGCTCACCGAGGGTATTGTTTCCTCGGGAGGAAGATTTTCAGATGAAGATATACGAGCACAAGCTACAGGTCCATCTCCTCTTCCTCTTGATCATCCGTTTGGCCCTTAATTACATCGGACGGAGTCGAGACGCCGGATCTTCCATATCTTTCTTATCTTTCGATGGCCACGGCCAGGAACGCGGCTTCTCTCGTCGTCTTGCGGGCATTCGAGACCAATTTGTCGAGGCAGGGGGGCACTCTTGCTCTATCTTCGAGTGCTTCTAGCACTGCTATGTTTGGCTCTGGGCTCACCCAAGCATATGCTTCTCAATCTGGTCCCTTTGTTTCAGGGATGTCCATTGCTGGAAATCCCTCTTTTTCCTTTACCGCCGGTGCAGCTGGATCTACGCCCATGTCCAACATGGCTAGTGGATCGGCTTCTTTTCAGGGTTTCCCCTTTGGGACTGGGCATATTCCTAGTCCCAATCCTTCTTTAGGGTCGTTTCCTTTTACGTCCCAGACCCAAAGTTTCAATCCTTGGGCTCAGGGGCCAAGTTCGGCTTCTTTTACAGGATGGAATCCTATGTTTGCAACGTCGGGGGCAGGGAATCAGTTCATCGCGAGTCATCCAGGGAATGCTTCTTTTCCTGCATCGAGTGCTTATCAGTCTTTTTCTCCTCTATCTAATGCATGGAACCCCTACCAAGGGCTTACATCTTCAGTCAATACTTCAGCGGGGGGAACTAGTCTGGGTCTTGGTAGCTCGGCGTGGGGAGGAGGTTCTTCTCCGTTTTCTACGGGTCCTTTCTGGCAGCCTGGTGCCTCATAAAATCCAGGCTATTCTTTTCAGAATGTGGGAAATCCATCCCATCAAGGATGGAATTCTCAGGCTCCGCCGCGATTACCATTTCTGGCAACGTTAAACTTGCCAGACTTGGCGAAGTTAACTAATGACCCGATTTGATATAGTCCGGGTTGGCCTCCGGTTCCAACCAAACTTCCTTCAGACATTCCTAAGTTTGAAGGTAAAAATGGTGAAGATCCGGCGGACCACGTCACCACATTCCACTTATGGTGTTCATCCAACTCTCTGATCGACGATTCGATTAGATTGAGATTATTTCAGCGCACCTTAACTGGAAATGCCGCGAAGTGGTATATAGAGCTCACTGGGGGCAGTTTCGCCACATTTGGAGAACTGGCTGTCACTTTTCTTAACCATTTCCAGTTGCCTGTCAGATATGAGGCTGGGACCTAACTCCTGGCTAATTTTAAGCAGGATGAGGCAACTCACATTTCTGATCATATTCAGGAATGGAGGAGAAGGAAGAGGCTAATTAAAGCCCATATTCCAGGTGAGTTTCTTCTCGAGTGGTTTTTGAAATCGCTTCAGTCAGATATTTCAAAGGATGTATCCATGTCAGGGGTATATTCCGAGGAGCAGGCCATCTTTAGGGCCCAGCAGTTAGAGTTGATCTATTCTCAGTCTGGCATGCTTTACAAGTATTTGCCTAATGCTCCTCGCTCCAAATTGGATCTCTCGAAACCCAAACCTGGTCCACATGGTGACGGACTTGTCGGATCGGTCGGTAGTAGTGCAGCCAGCCTGCTTTCTCAATTGCAGCAGTTGTCTTTACAATGCGCACAACACGATAGTGACCTCTTTGATTCTTCACCTTCCCGATCTTTCGACGCGTGTCTGTCAATCTTGAACCCCAAGGAAATCAACGGTCGGTGGGAAGAAGAAGGGACGTGAAGGGCAATAATGGGAAGGGCAATGCAAGCAAGACCAACGAGCGTGTTGGTGAGAAGCCCAAGGAAAAAGAGATTAGGATTCAGGTGCAAAGCTTTGTGCGGGGCCATCTCTGCATCTTTGCGAAATTCAGGATGCTCGGCGCACATTGTCTCGGCCAAGGTTCTTCTGGTTCCGGTGTGCTATGGCTCCTTTTCCCCAAGGGCAGCAATTAGTTGTTGGCGCGAACCAAAATCCTGGGGCTTCCTCTGGAGGTACCCAGGAGGGGGAAATTCCATCGAACATCTTTATGATGAGTGCTCACGTGGATGTCGCTACGAGATCCCGTGATTATGGCGGAGAGGAATCTTCGAAAGCTAAGGAAGTTCCTGATGCTACTGAGCCGCTTCATATCACGAAGCCAACTGTCGAGTCTATGCCTCGGATACCGAAGGCATCCTCTAAACGGTCAACGATCAATCCGAACATGAGGGCTGCCCAGAACTACTCGATTGTAGAAGATATGGCACAGAGTCCTTGTGCTATGTCAGCTTTAGAGGTACTCCAGTCTTGTCCGGCTCAGCGCAGTGCTTTGCTCACTGCCATTGGAGCTATAGATCCGAAAAATTCTCTTCTGATTAACTTTGATATGAAGAATTTTAAGAAGAGACTTCCTCATCATATGGCCTTCCATATTAAATCATCGTACCGGAAGACTAATATCTTTCGCACGGCCGTTGATGAGGGTGCTTCTACTTGCGTGATGTCTCTCGCATGCTGGAAGACACTAGGATCTCCCAAAAGCCGTTCCGCTCCCAGCCTGGCCTCTACTGCATTCCGATGGCCACTCCCATAGGCCTCATTACAGGCTGTCCCAAATGCCCATCCTCTGTGTTGGCAGCAAAACCGTTAACATAGAGGCTGAGGTAGTAGATGCGGCTCAGACTACAACCTTCTGTTGGGGAGAAACTGGATATATGATATGGATGCCATTGCATCTTCACTATTTCGCATAGTATGTTTCCCCCACGAAGGGAGGATAGTTACGGTGGATCAACTGGACTGTCCTCCTGTAGACCTGGATGCGCCTCCTGACTCATCTGTCCCTAAGTTGGATAATACCAAGGCACCTATCGAGAATTTAGGAGTGGGAATGTATTCTTCCCTGATGGGTTATTTTGATCTTCCTCCTCCTAAGGTGTCTATCAATGCTATTTCATCCTCCAAGGCTCCCCTTCGAAGAGAGTTCTTTCGAACTCATTATTTTTCGGACCCTTGGACCTTACCTTCCCCAACCGCCACTTTGGAGGAAGAGCAAGTGGGTGGAATGGCATTCTGGAGCCGCGCAATCGAGACGGGTATACGCTCCGTTGTTGACACCGCAGTCCGCATCCGGCCCTCCTTTCGCCGAAGAGTTGGACAGATGTGTCTTTGTCAGGACGCTACTTCTTCTTCTCGCCCGGTGATTGTTCTAGATACAACTCTTCCATCCAAGAGGCTATCCTCGGAAGCAATGACAGTATAGAGAGACCGTGGGATGACTTGCATCATCTGCCTTACTTCCCACTCATAGTGAGCCAAGTCGGCTGCCTTTCCAAGTCCTTGCCTCCCGACCTCGTTCACCCTGGGCCTTCGAGAGTCTTTAGCACCAAAGACAAAGCCAGGTCTGGAGGAACATGGTCTTGATTCCTCCGACTATCCCGGTGAACATCTCCAGGAATCCCAACATTATCGAGAACGTTTTCATTGGAGCTGAATGTTCCCGTGAAGAATTTCAAATCTATACCGAGCTCTTCAAAGAGTATAGGGATGTTTTTGCTTGGTCTTATGAAAAAATGCCTGGCATAGACCCATGTTCATGTCTTATATTGCAGAAATATTCCAACAGGTCAAAAAATCTATTTTGTGAGTTTTATGGATCACCCATGCATCATACTGATAAATGTTGATCCATAGATTCTCCGGCCAATCTTCTTGATAGTAAAAATTTTAGAGTCGATGAAACCCCTCGTGGTTGAAGAGGAGGTCCTCCAAGAGGAGGAAGGGCTAGACGAAGAGGTCAAATTAGATGTTACAGTTGTGAGCAAGAAGGTCATGTCGTGAGAGATTGTCCAATATGAATGAGGCCTTAGTTTTCACACTATCGGGTAAATACACATGCTAGTGAGGACTGTCCAAAACTCATTGATCGGTGGGAGGAGAATAATCATGTGAAAGGGGAAAATATAATCAATGCAGAACCTCAAGAGCCAAAGCAACTCATGCAACCTAATACTAAAATTGTGACCAAAGGAGGGAAAATAACAAGAGTGATTCAAGAACACCTAAGAAACTTGTTGTTATAAAGCTCATGTCCCCTAAAAATTCCTATGATTCCAATCATCAGAAATAATATTATAAGGATGTAGCTGAAATTTTTAAGAAATTGATTTCTTCTCAAAAAATTCATGATGAGTAGCGAGAACAAGTGCAAGCTAAGAGTCAAATATTTTCAAAAGGAACATCTCAAAATATTCTATAATGGCTCAAGTTATTCTTGTTTATTGTCAATGATGAAAAATTGAATGGTTAGTTGCGTAAGAAATTGAGGGTGATTGTGAAAGATGATCCATTCTCATAAGAGGATATTTCTTCTAAGTTACCTACAAGACATTCTAGGAGAGTCTAGAGAAATAAGAAGAGAATAGGAAGGAAATTTCATTTGGATGCACAAATTTCTAGATATCAAATTAAAGATTTTATGTTAGATCTGGGGTAGGATGTGAATATTTTAGCAAGGAAAACTTGGGAGGTGTTGGAGAGACCAAAATTGGTTTTTTCTCCTATTCAACTATGCATGGAAAATTAATATTGCATTCTTCCTATTAGTTAGTTGGAAGATGTTTAGGTGGATATTGTAGGTGTTAAAAAGTATGAAATTTTTTAGGTGATAGACATTATAGAAGATAAAGATCCTATCCAGCCTTGCTAGGGATTGATTGGGAATTTGGAAATTGTGTAGTAATTGACTTGAAAAGGTAGACTATGACTTTTGAAGTAGACGAGATTCGAGTCATATAGCCTTTAGATCCTTATCAAGGTCCAATATTAGTAGAACCCTTTAATGATGTAGAGGAGCCTAATTTGTTGGATCAGTTATATCAACTCAATGTAGGGAAAAGTAAGACAACATCAACCCGACGAAAGCTAGTTCCATTACCTGGAGAAGCATTCAAAGTATCGACATGAGGTAAAATGTCACAATGGACGATTGACAATAAGAATATCATGAGTTTAATTCTCAAAACTACTCAAATATTCAGTGTGTTCGATGGATTGATATTGAGGTACAAGAATATTTTATTTTTAATGGTATTAAATCTGTTGTAAAATTTATTAAATAAGTTTATTCAAGATTGAAGAGGGTCAAAATATCCCTTTATTGAATGTTTCATTACACGTAACCCCCACGAGATGGTGGGGAACTCATCGTAACCACTTTCATGTTTGTTAAAATATTAAATCTGCCATGTTGTGTAGATTTTTTGCTCCAAAAATCTCTTTCAGTAAAATCCCTAACTATGATGGCCACACTAGTCCACAAAAGCATGTGCAAAATTTCCATTATTTCTAGGTTGAGGAATGTAGCAGGTATGGATATTTCTCATATAAGTATGAATCAGGTTTCCATGAGGTTGTTACATGTGGAAACATCGATAAGGAACTAGATGATGATCTCAAAGAGTTAAATCACTTATATTTTAAGGAGTTTGAGGGGAAGAGAGCGATAAAGGAAGATCCTGTGACAGATGCACCTCATTTAGAGCCCCTAAAGTTGAAGAAAATAAACACTGGAACCAAGGATAAGCCCAAAATTGCATCTATTGGTGATTATTAAGATGATAAGGCCACCAAAGAATTATTCAACTTATTAAAGAAATATGAATACCTATTTCCTACCTTAGTCTCAGAGCTTAAAGGGATTAAAGGAGATTTGGGTGAGAAGAAGATAGTGCTAAAACCCTATGAAAAGCCGATCAAGCATCGACCATACAAGTTAAATCTAAGAGTTAAAGAGAAAGTGGAGAAATACATCAACAAGATTTTGATTGCATGACTTATATTCCTAGTTGATAAGGCTGAATGGATTAGCCCAATTATGATTCAATATAAGAAGGATTATCAAGAAATCATGGTGTGTGTGGATTATAGAAGCCTCAAAAATTCTTGTGTCCATGATATTTTCCTACTTCTTTCAGTGATAAACTATTAGCATTGTAGTGTTGGCATTGATGTAAATAGGGTTATCGTGCTACTTGTCATATTATTATGTCAATATGATGGTCATATGTGATGAGTGTTTGGTTGTTGTAGTGTTTAGTAGGTTGGTTTTGTGGGTTAGCATTGATGTTAAATTGGTTGTGGCATGACTTAGTGGAGATGATTTGGAGGCTGAGTAGAGATGGTTGTAGGGCATGGTATGATGGCTTGTCATGGGTTGATGATGTTACTACATATATTGTAGCTACACATGTTCCTCCAGATGTTGGAGGTAGGTTGATCACTTGATGGCGTTATTGTAGGTGTTGGAATTGCTGCTACAAGTGTTGGATATGCTTCTAAATGTGTTGGAAGAATTGGAGTTTCTGATACGTGTTGAGATGATGCTGCATGTATCAGATATGTTGATATATGTGTTATATATTTTTTGATGGCATGATGTTACTGCTACAGGTGTTGGAGATGTTGCTACAGGTGCTAGAGATGTTTCTATAGGTGCTATAGGTGTTTGGACATATTGTTATTGCTGCTTGAGGAGCTCGAGGTGTTGGTATTGATGAGTAATTTCGAAGACTAGGGACTACATTTCATTGAATTATTGCAGAGATTATTGAAATACGTCACCAGCTGAAGAGGTGTCAAAATGTGTGTGGAGGTGTGTCATGATGTCCCTACTTTACTCCCGGAGATCAGCTCCAAGTGGCGCTTTAAACAAATGTAAAACTTGAGTTTTAAGGGATATACATAGGTTTCCTTCACAAGTGTTGGATATACCTAGGAATATACGCATGTATCCTTCACAAGAGTCATGTATACATCTTGTAAGTGTTTTCCTCTACATTCCTTGTGTTGGGTACCAAATCTGTACACTTTTCTATCCCATTTTCGTCGATCTTTCTATCTCTTTGTATCATTAATTGTTCTAAAACACACGAGGTAAACCCCTTCTTCATTGTATTATATGGAATATTTAATTAGTGAAGTAATAGTCATGGAGGTTTTAAATTTGCAAGTATTAATTCCATTATTTCCACAGATTTGGAAAAGTAAAAGGAATTATGTTTGTAAGCTTTGAAGTGACTCCACATTTTCAGCGCCATCTCAGCATGCTTCAACAGCACAACAGATTCCTACTTACCCAACTTTATCTTCAGGATTTTCGTGGTTTCATTTCGGAAACTAGGTTGCTATTGTAACAGATGTATAATTGTAGATACTTAGTTGTTAGAGGGAAATTACAGTTCCCAAAATATTTGTATAAAGAGGGCCTCTGAACTATGAGTCAGGGTTAAGCAAAAACAACATATATTGTAACAGAAGTATTTTTCATCATGTTAGGGTCCCATGATTTGGCCCATTGGTAGACCAAATGATAGGGTAACATCAGAACAGTCTTTGGAGTCCTAGGACCTAGCCTTCTTGGACTTAGAGAGGGCTCTCTCTATTATGCGAAGGATATGTACTTGTTCGCTTCAGATGATTGATTTTAGGCTAGTTGTTAAGTATAGTTTTGTTTGTTTGTTTTGGGTTGGGGTAAGATGACTAAGTAGGATAGGTGGAAAGAGAGGTTATCAAATCAATAGGGCTATGGGGTCAGATGAAGTCAAGGGTGTATAAATGATGAAACAAGGTGTAATGCAAGGCCGATTTAGCAAGGTTAATGGATCCTTTAGGTGATGTATGAGGTGTAATGAACATTAAGTTTGGGAAAAACTAAGAGGTCTTAAACATATATAGTGTGAAGCAACAACTCATGAGGTATAGAAAACCATTAATCTCTATGAACGATACTCAAACTGATAAACATGTAAGATGAACATTCCAGTGGAACATACAAGCATTAGAACTCCTAACTTTAGAAATTCAACTGCTTTTGGGAAAACACATAAGATAAACGAATAACTCAATTTTATGGAGAGGGAACTCCTAAAAAGCATATATCAAGCTATTGGGAACTCTGAAACAAGTTGGTAAGCATGGGAAAAGGGCAAGATTGAATGAGACCTCTTTGACTTAACCTAATCAATCAATATTCCACAGAAAAATCTTCAAGATAGGGTTTTGAAAACTTCAAATAAGCAGGGCATACCATGAATCATACTTGTAAGCTAGAATACTAACCATTTATGAAACAAAAACAAGTTTTGGTGGACCGAAGGAGCAGTCAATAATTCCTTAAGGTGGCCAAAAGAGGAAAACATCAAAGCTATAATGAACAGGAGGTTTGAGGTTCTTCCACGAGCATGTCTCAACCTATACTTTTTTTATATATAGAAACCAAGCAGACTGAAAAAAAATGAGGACAAGAAAACATTAAAAAGTTATGAAAACATCACCATTCACCAAGCTATGGAATCCTGCAAACAAGCTTCTCCAACATCAAGCCAAACAAGCCATTCATCCACTTCATAAAACCAATTTCTTCTCCAAGCTCATAAAACCATGTATTGCTCTTAAACACATAAAATCCCCATGTTTACAATGAATCCTCATGCCTTGTATAATAAACAAGGAAGAGGAGAGCCCACTAGAGAATCTAGAAGCCTATTGGCCAATCAGAAATATCCTAAGTTGTCCTTGAGGCCTTGCAAGGCCCAAGGCACAAAAATATCTAACAAAATATCTTTTCCGGCCAAAAATAGAAATTATATTGAATTTTAGGCCCTGAAAAGCATGAGAAAACTTGCCAAATTCACATTCTTCCCAGTCATCTATAGGAGTGTAGCGCACTGTGTCTAACAGTGAAAAAATGTCAGTGCACAACGTAGAAATAGGCCTTTTTGCAGCAGTCTTTTGGAGGTCTTCCCGACACCAGATTTGGCTCTGTGATGGCTTGTTAGAAAGCATAATCAGTATAATTTCCAAAAATATTTGATTTTTTCTGATTGGATTCAATTTACATGATCAGAAATCAAATCTCCCAACACTGCTCTGTGCATCGCACCTGGTCTGAAAAGGAGGCAGAAAGGTCAAATTGTTTATGTTGTTTGTCCTTTTGAGGGGGTAAAAATGCTCCAAATGATCTGCCAATTGGTCACTAGACTATTGGTGATGTGAAAAATCTAAAAATTTAAAATTTGAGAGCTGAGGATGCACCAATTTGGTGCATAGTGCCTAGGGTGTTGCGCTCCTAGGGTTCAAAATTTGGAAAAAACAAAAAGTTTTCCAATTTGCCTCAAAATTTGTGGAGAGACCCCTCAAGAGGTTTCGGACACCTGTTGAGAAGCCTTAGCCAAAAATCCAAGGATTTCATTCTTTCTTTTTCCTCTTTTAGGTTTTTGATCTCTATGTGGCAATTCTAGCCAAACTTCTCCTGTGTGCAGCACCATTTTGCAGAGGGCATTTGGAGGCCTTCCCGGTGTTGGAATCGGGCCCGTGATGGCTCGTTGGAAATAATAATGAGTATAATTTCCAGAAATTATTATTTTTTCATGATCAAGCTCCTGTTTATTAGTCAAAAATCCAAAATCCCAACATTACTCTGTGCATAGTGCCACTTCATCAGAAAAATAGGTGTACTTGCAGTGTTGTTTTGACCTCCTTCCTGATGTCCGATTTGGCTCCATGATGGCTCGTTGGAAAGCCTTGCAAGTATAGTTGTCAATTGAAACATCAATAAATTCATTTATAAACTCCAGATATGAGAAAAATTGAGTTTTCCAAGGTCACTCCAGCAGTGCAGAAATTCTCCGTTGACACTTGTATTTTTGACATTGCTCCCAAACCATGATACCTATGTAAAAACTGAAGGAGGTTTTTCTTCCTGAACCTATGATGGAAAAAAACCTCTCTCACGTTTGTAAAATTCATCTCTGTTAGGTAAGAACCATAGTTTGAAGCAAAACTAGCCCTAAGAGTGACAAATGGCTTGACTCTTGGAATTAGTTCTTGGAAAATGATGGAGGCATGAAGAGTGTCATGACAGTCATGACTGTCATGACTATTTCCTAGCTTGTCACTTACTATCTCATTTGCATCACTGTCTTGGTCAATGCCGTCACCCTCAAACTATGTTTCACCCTCATTATTTGTTTGCTCTTGTTCTTCAGTTTCTTCACCCTCTCCCTCTGTTTCTTCATTTTCATATTTTTCATTCATTTTAGCACTTTTTTCATTGTGATTGGGATCACTATCATGCTCAGAATAATATTTCTCTTTGTTGTCTTGTGCACTATCCTGCTGACTATCATCTTTCTCATCATCAACACTCTCTTGTGCATTTGAATTTGTTTCATGAGTGTAATCACTGTCACTGTTTTTCTCCTCTTCATCACTGTCTTTCTTTTCAGGGATGCCATGTTCATTTTCCTCCTCTATATCGTCATCATTTTCTTCATCATTAGGCTATGTTTTTCCCCTACTTTCCTTGCCATTTTAATCACTTTCATCCATGCTATCATCATTCTCTTGGTCTTCTTTTTTAGGCTTTGCCTCTTCTTTTTTGATGTCATCTCATTGTTCTTTTCTTAACTTTGTCTTTTGACTCACTGACTCTTCTTTAGACATGGTGGCTGGTTTAGAGGCAAAGGATTTCCAGCTTGGTGAGGGTCTTCAAGCTTAGGGAAGGAAAATGAGTGATGTGGCAGCAAAATTTTTCAAATGAGGGTAGATGAAGCATCTAAGGAGTGTTTTAAGTTTTTTAGAGGTTGGTATACTATCACTGAGTGCCATTACATATATAACAACTCCTATTTTTGCAAACCCTACCCTAAGAGGTCAAAAATTGATTTTTTTGGAAACTAGGGTTTAGGTTACCTTAGGTCAAGCAATGTCTTCCTAGATTATGAAAATAACACTTGGAAAGGAGGAACAAGATTTACCAACCTTTTTGACTATTTGCAGAAGAGTTGGAGGTAAAAATATTGGCTTTTGAACATTTTTGAGAAAATTGGGACACACTCTGCTTGTGCGTAGTGCCAGGAGACAAGTGCGCAGTGCAGTGTTAATAACATTGCGACCGCCTTGTCTGTGCATAGTGCCGAGGGCCAGGTGCGTAGCGCCAGCCTCGATTCGTAACGCCTGCAAAAATTTTCAAAATTGCACAAAAACCCTCAAAAATTCTATCCAATGGCTTGCTTCTTCTTTGCAGGGGTAAATGAGGTGTGGAAGAGGTCAAGGAGACTTTATAGTCTTTTTGAAAAATTATTTGATGCCAAAAACCCACCTTATAAGGTTCATTTCTCTTTGTTTTTTCTCACTATGCCTTTTGACTGCTTTTTGGTCTTGTTGGTGGGCAGTTTGATAAAACATTGTTCTTTTCACTACTGGAGACCTCTTAATGTCTTCCTTGTGTTCAAAAACCTTTCAACCAAGTTCAAATAGTGCATTTTATTTTCTTTTGCAAATATGAACCTCTTTATGAAGTTTTTTATTTGTAAGCAGCAAATTTGTGATATTTTTCCATTTCTTTCCTCTGATTTACATTTTTTCCTCTTGTTTTGTGAAGTAGTGAGGAGAAACCCCTTGGTAGGAGACAAACCCTAGCAGTAAGCATGAACAGCAGCTTGGTATTTTTATATCAGCCACCGCCATTGGAAACATTCTTGCTTCTGATCTTATTATTCTTTTTGTGGAAAAATACCTTTGACAGTTTTGTAAAAGTATCATTCATGTATGGCCATCCTTTGTAGAATATAACTCTGATAAGGAAACTTTTGGAGGATTTACTGCTCTTAGGCCAGCTAATTTTGTTCCTTTGACCATTGCCTCTTTTGAATTTGGACAACTCATTTTATTAATAATGACCCTATGTTTGTCATATTTGCCTCCTTGGACAATTTTTCCTCATGTTTGTCTTCTTTAACCCTGCATTAAGACCTTTGGTTGTACCTTTTTTAGAAGTCAAAACTTTGACTGATATTACTGTATATTTTGTCCCTTTGGTGAAATGGTGTACTGGTGTTTAGGTCTACCTCCTTCGATCCCTCTAGTCTTCTGATTTTACCTTTTGAAACCTTCATGCCTTTTATACCAATACTCTTTACCTTTTCAACCTTTGGTGAAGTGGAATCAATGCCTCTTTGTCAAACCCTAGAAGGAAACTTGAAAACCTTTTGAAACCATCTGCTATTATGAAGAAGGTTCTATCATCATTATTTTACGTGTTTGTCATTCTTCCCCAAAAAACTGATTTTGACTAATTTTTAGCAATTCTGGCCTAATTTCCTCTGTGCACAGCACCACTTTGTCTTTGCATAGCGCCAATTTGTAGAGGGCATTTGGATGCCTTCCCGGTGTCGGAATGAATGCCGTGATAGCTCGTTGGAAATCCTGTTGAGTCTACTTTCCAAGAAAAAGAAAAAAATTTCATTTGGTGTATAGTTACCTATCCAAAAGCGGACTTTCCCAACACTGGTCAAAAAGTGTTGAATGATGGTGCAGAAATGTAGAGTGCTGGTGCAGGAAAATTTTGGAGGCCTTCTGTAACTCCAAAGTTAGCTCATGATAGCTCATTGGAAATATATTCAAGTCTAGTTGTCTTTTGACTCATCAAGAAAGTCATTTGGATACTCCAGCGGTGAGAAAACTGTATTTTCCCAAGGTCGCTCCAACAGTGCAGAAATTCTCTCAGGACACCTGTGTTTTTTATATTTCTCCCAAACCATGATACCTATCTAAAAACTAAAGGATTTTTATCTCTCGCATTTTTGAAATTCATCTTTGTTTGGTCAGAAACATAGTTTGAAGAAAACTGGCCCTAGGTGTGACACATGACTTGTCTCTTGGAATGAATTCTTGGAAAATGATGGAGGCATGATGTTTATGAGCTGGTATGAACTTATGCTTGCTGACATGCTCTATCAAATGAATCCTTTGCTCTTGTGCCTCCTTTTGATATCAAAACCTAGTTTATTTGGAAGAGCAAATTAGGGTTTGGTGTAGGGGATTTAGGACTGCTTTGCAGAGGGAGGGGAATGAAGGGGTTAAGGGTTGTCTAAATTCTTGGGGAAATTTTTGGGGATAGGGATAGATTTTAGGGAGTAGGAAAAAGTGGAATTTCAAGAATTGAGTGAGGGGAAGAGGTCCGAAAGGGAAAAACACAGGCCTAGTCTTAAAAAGTGTCAAATCGTGGCAATAGATTAGGTTTTGTAGAAAAATGATGAATTTGAGGGATAGGAGTGATGGGAAATGTTTATGAAGGTATATTAAGAATAGGAGGAGGTGTAAGAGCATAAATATACAATCATTTTTTATGTTTAACCATGGAGGTCATGAAACCAAGAAAAATGCCTTTAAAAGCCCTAGATGGACAATGGAGGAGTTAGACAAAACAAAATAGAGGGTTGAGGCCAAAGGTGACACAACAAAGACACACTGAGTGACATGAGCCCATGATGGGTCTTCTACGATGGGTGAGCTAAGCATTGACATGATGGGATGATGAAATAGTGAAAAAATTATCTTAAGGATAATGAAGGTAGTGATATTTATAGAACTCACAATGTTCATGAACTTTGTTTCTAGAAATCTAGAACCGATACTTAATCATCTTTAGATAGTGAAAATAATGGATGACTAATAGTAGCTCCACTTGGGGAGGGAAGCTCCTTTTCAGGAGGTGTCTAGAAATTTCAGATCTCTGGCTTGATGAAGACCAGTGCCTCATCCATTGGGCATATTCTTACCTCTTTTCATTTGCTGATGTTTTCTTGAAGCTATGATCTCAACAATATGAAAGACATGATTAGCTCAACTTCATCTCTACCTACCCAACCTACTTGCCTAACATTTTTTCTTCCTTAGGTGCACTTGAACACGCAAACCCATTGACATTTTTTCTTTTGAAAGCAAAAACAAACTATCTACTTCTACACTTATTTCGTCCAAGTGTTCAGATTATGCTAGTGAACTCTTCTTATTCTCTACCTAGTCTATTTGACTTTCAAGATTGGGCAGTATGATAGACTTCATTCTCTAAGCTATTTGACAAGAAATTCAAAGCATGAATTGAACCAGGATTAGACAATTTGATTCATCACCAGTCATGGCATCAAAACAAACTACACACAAACTTTATTTTGATAAGTAAACAAAACTAGAAGGTGTGAGGGCCATGTTTCATCATTTTCTAAGCATCCCTATCCTTCTCTTTGGTTTAGATTTAAGCATGTGGAACCAATATCTTTCTTTCCTAATCTATTTTCTTCGACAAGTCAAGCTTGAATGATTTGACCCACTATTTTTTACTAACTTAACAACAATAAATTGAAAACATGTTCAGCCATGATTAGGCTAGATGACTGAACAAGACTTTTTTGCAACAAGTAGTGTCATTTAGGCTTGCAGACTTTCAGTAGTACTCTTTTTTGGGTATGGGGCTATACCCCTTTTTTCAAATCTACCCTCTTTTTTCATCTTTTCTATGTTTTTTTTAATTTTCAAAACAATCTATAAATAAAGGATGCTCAAAGGCTGAGCTTATTTGAAGGCCTATCTATCCTAATCTAATTTATACATTATATATACATTCATTTGGTGAAATATCTATTCCAATACAACCAATCAAGAAAATTATTGCATGAGGGATCTTGGTTCAACTCTTTGAGGGTGATGACAAAATTAAAAGGCCACTCCCATCTTACTTGTGTTTGAATAGTAGAGCCTAAAATTTTTCTTACACTTTGCAACAAAATGCTCTTGATGTGATTTACTCCCTCTTCAAATGTTTTTAACAAATCAGCAAAGGGACCTTGAAACAATACCTGAATGTGAAGATTTTGTAAATAAGCTTGATCCAGGACTGCTTCTTCCTCCACTTGGTTGAGCTTGGGACTCCTTTGGGAAATAAAATCTACCTCTTCCTCATGATAATCTGAACTGGTATACTCATCATAGATTGCAATGTTATCCTTTAGCAAACTTGATGGGTTTTGACTGAGTGGGCTGAGTCTTGTGTGAAAAACACCATGTTGATGAGTAGGAGCACTCCTTGGCAACAAATCTTCTTGAGAAAGAAGAGAAACAACTTTCTTGTGATCATCAATTTTCAAGCCTTCATTTTCTTCCAAATTTTCTAGGCTTTCCTCATCACTGTCATAACTGCTATGCATTTGTTGGTTACCTTTCTCAAGTTGATGAAACTGAGCTTCCTCCCAAAAACCAAGTGTTGAATACTCTGCAAAGTTAGCTTCTATTTGGAAAGCATCATCATTATCAACATATTGATCAAACCTTGGAGAATCATCAATATAATTAATGTCACCAACCATACATATTGGACTATCAAATTGTTTCTCTTTGAATTGATCTATAAATCCATTTGCTGCTACGTGATATTTAAGATTAGGAGGAAAATAAATAGAAGCTAACTGCATGTTTATAAGTTGATCTATCTCCTCTTCAGTTAAAAAAGAAGGCATTTTTATCTCTCTTTGGATATAACTACATCAGTCCTCTTTCTCTTAGGAAGGCTGATTTAGAGGATGAATGTCTTTTTGGGCCTCACCTAAGAGAGATGATGAATCATCACTTGTGCCTTTAGAGAGATCCTGTGGGTTCTCTTTCATTTCTTGATTGGTTTCATCCTCAACCAACTTTTCTTGATTTTTGTGAGAGTTAACTTGAGCATGAGATTCATAACTAGCTGCTAAGAGGTCTTTAGGATGCAAATTTCCTTTTCAAATCTAAAATGAATTAAAGCATAAGGGTAGAGACCCTAAAAGTTTTTATTCCTTCTCTATTTCAGATTTTGTGATTTCAAGATGGCTTAAGGGAAAAACTTCTAGATATGTAAAAGGGTTTTCATTATCTATCTTGTCCCTGATTGATTCTTTAGAGCGTTCTACCTTGTTTCTATTTCCAATTTTCTTGTAATGCTCTCTTAGTATTGAAGCACAAGATGTAGGAAGGCATATAGTACTTACTTCACAACTTTTTGCATCTTCTTCTTTGTAACCTTTCTTAGCCAGTATGTTTTGATAGCTATCTTTGCATTGAAATGACTGATTTGTTTCTTCCCAAGAAAAAGGTACTGGATGCTTTGAATAATCAGCACCAACTTCAACCTTGTACTTTACCTCTTTCCTGCCAAGTAATGCATCATTTTTCTGATTTTATCTGTCAACATCTCTAGCTTTACCTCTGAAGATGTCAGTTTCTCTTGAGCTACTTTGTCCTTCCTTATTTCTTCTAACTTTGCCTCTTTTTCTAGTATGTTAAATTCCACAGTAATTTCCATATTCTGCATTTCTTCCAAGTTTGAAGGGTCTTTTTATCTTATCTGGAATTCCATCTCTGGATCAAAAGTACTTGGGTAGTGCAAGAGATCCCACCCTAAAGGTGGCTTTATCTTAGCAGGTATTGCATTCTATACCTTATTGAACCTGGATGAAAAGTCTTGTACTGTCTCACTTGGTTGTCTTTTTAAATGTTTGTATTCCTCTATGATGAGAACTTCATTTCCAATGATCACCCACCTATCTAGGAAGACTTGAGTGAATTGATGAAAATCGATAATGCTTGCAGCTGGAAGGTCCTTAAACCAACTCTTAATTTTTCCTTGTAATGATAAGGAAAACATTCTAATACGCACATCATCTTCTTATATTTCAAAAAGGTAAATTAAATTCTGAAGATTTTGAATGTGTTCTTCAGTGGTGACTTTTGAGCTTTCTCCATCAAATCTAGGTAAGTTATTTGCAAGATTTGCAGGGAGGAGTTGGAAGATAGGAGGTAAAATCAGAGGCTTTTATCTTTCTGGGACCTTTGTGGGTATAGGTAGTGTAAAAAGAGATTTATGAGTATTTTAGGTTTCATCAAGAGCGGGAAAGGTAGCATGAGGCTCATGTTTCACTAGGTTTTCCACAGGTGAATTTGGGGTAAGCACAGGTGTATAAGTCTGCTCATGGTCTGAAATGTGAGGCTTAGATTTTTGAGGCTTGAGATCTTTCCAATGATCAATGTAGATATCATCAGTGTATTCTTGATCAAGCTTAAAGTAGGATAGAACTAGTTATAGATAAAAACAATAATTTCTTATATCCAACTTAGGCCTGAATGCTCTTTCTTTCTAGGATGACTGGTCATGTTTCAGATTCTTCCTCCACTGGGGTCCTCAGGTTTATTGAGAGTTTTTTGAGTTGCCAGGTGGAGGATTTGAACTTTACTGTCCACCATCAGCATGATTAGGATTGCTAAATGCATTCCCAGGGGATTTTATTAGGACTAGTGAAGTAATAGGCCTATTGGAGGCCAGTGGAGTTTCCAGGTGGATGTTTTTAATTGTTTTGAAGATATGTGTCTATGGTCCACCACCAATGCTGACAAAAACATATCTAGGGATGTTTTGGGGTTTTCTGAGTTCCTTAATGTAGCCCTAAGGTTTGTAAGAGTGTCCTATGGTTGACTCATCAATTTTCTAGGATGGTGAAAAACCTAGATTCTATTCTTAGGCTATCAGTTAAGCTCTTCTAAGTTTGACTGAGATTTTGAGAGTTCCTAAGGGGTACCTAGGGTGTTTTTGACTCAAATTCCCACCGTGATCGCCATTATGTTAGGGTCCCATGATTTGGCAGATTGGTAGACCAAATGACAGGGTAACATCAGACCAGTCTTTGGAGTCCTGGGACCTAGCCTTCCTGGACTCAGAGAGGGCTCTCTTTATTATGTGAAGGATGTGTACTTGTTCGCTTTAGATGATTGATTTTAGGATAGTTTTTAAGTATAGTTTTGTTTGTTTGTTTTGGTTTGGGGTAAGATGACTAAGTAGGATAGGTGGAAAGAGAGGTTATCAAATCAATATGGCTATGGGGTCAGATAAATTCAAGCGTGTCTAAATGATGGAACAGAGTCTATTGCAGGGCCAATTTAGCAAGGTTAATGGATCCTTTAGGTGATGTATGAGGTGTAATGAACATTAAGTTTGGGAAAAAACTAAGAGGTCTTAAACATATATAGTTGAAGAAATAACTCATGAGGTAGGGAAAGCCATTAATCTCTATGAAAAATACTCAAATAGATAAACATGTAAGATGAACATTCCGGTGAGACAGAGAAGCATTAGAAATCCTAACTTTAGAAATTCACCTTCAACTTTTGGGAAAACACTTAAGATAAAAAAACAACTTAATTTATGGAGAGGGAAATCCTAAACAACATATATCAAGTTATTGGGAACTCTGAAATAAGTTCGTAAGCATGAGCAAAGGGAAAGATCGATACGAGACCTCTTTGTCTTAACCTAATCAATCAATATTCCATAGGAAAGCTTCAAGATAGGGTTTTGAAAACTTTAAATAGGCAGGGCATACCATAAATCATATTTATAATCTAGCATAATAACCATTCATGAAACAAAAACAAGTTTTAGTGGGCCTAAGGAGTAGTCAAGAATTCCTTAAGATGACTAAAAGAGGAAAACATCAAAGCTAAAGCAATCAGGAGGTTTGAGGTGCTTCCATGAGCATGTCTTAACCTATAATTTTTTTATATATAGCAACCAAGTAGACTGAAACAAAATGAGGACAATAAAACATTAAAAATTTAGGAAAACATCACCATTCACCAAGCTATGGAATCCTGCAAACAAGCTTCTCCAACATCAAGCCAAACAAGCCATTCATCCACTTCATAAAACCAATTTCTTCTCCAAGCTCATAAAACCATGTATTGCTCTTAAACACATCAAGTCCCAACCATTTACAATGAATTTTCATGCCTTATATAAAAAACAAGGAGAGGAGAGGCTACTAGAGCATCTAGAAGCCTATTGGCCAAAAAGAAATATCCTAACTTGTCCTTGAGGCCTTGCAAGGCCCAAGGCACAAAAATATCCTACAAATATCTTTTTCGGCCCAAAATAACAATTATATTGACTTTTAGGCCCTGACAAGCATGAGAAAACTTTCCAAACACACATTTTTCTCAATCATCTACAGCAGCATAACACATGTGTCAAACAGTGAAAAAAATGTCAGGTGTGTAGCGCAGACATAGGCCCTGTTGCAGTAGTCTTTTGGAGGTCTTCCCGACACTGGATTGGGTTCCGTGATGGCTCGTTGGAAAGCTTGATGAGTCTAATTTACAAAAAAAAAAAAAAAATCTGATTGGATGCCATTTACCTACTCAAAAATAAAATATCCCAGAACTGTTCTCTGCGTAACACCTAATCTGAAAAGGAGGCAAAAAGGTCAAATTTTTTATGTTTTTTGACCTTTTGAGGGGGTAAAAATGCTCCAAATGATCTGAAAATTGGTGAGTAGACTACTCATGATGTGAAAAATCCAAAAATGTAAACTTTTATAGCTGAGCGTGTACCAATTTTGTGCGTAGCACCTAGGGTGTTGCGCTCCTAGGGGTCAAAATTTGGAAAAACACAAAAAGTTATCCAATTTGCCTCAAAATTCGTGAAGGGACCCCTCAAGAGGTTTTGGACACCTGTTGAGAAGCTCGGGCCAAAATTCCAAGCCTAGCTTGGTATTTTTCATCATTTGGTGTCGGGCCCTCATTTTTGGCAGTTTTGAGCTTCTTCCTTACAAAGTGATTTCTTTGTTTATAGTGCTCAGTCATTCTCCTTTGCAAGCTCAAGTTTTCGTTGGCCTTCTCTAGTTTGGCTTCTAGATTTATGTTGGCCCTTTCAAGCCATGATTCCCTATCATGCTCGGTTTCCATGGCAAGGAGTTCGGTGAGAGGAAATTTTTGTGCTTGGGCTGATTCCAGGGAAAATTTTAAGAATGGAAAATTGTCTTGAAGTTTAAAATCATGGGAGAATCTCACTAGTCCCTAATATGAAAACTATAAACTGTTTATTGAGGTATTTGTAAAATTATTCAAATTTATAATGATTTTATATAACTCTCTGTATAATGTTGGAAATTTTTAAGGTAAAATATTTTTATATTGTAAATTTGGGGCGAATCATTTTTATAAAAATGGAAATTGGCGAATTATTTTTTTGTAAAAATCATGGAAACTTAGCCCACTTGCGAATATTAGCCCCTAAAATTTTCCATGGCTGATTCTTCCTCCCTTTTCTGTGCCAATGCTTTCCTAAGACCCATAGTCCTAGGTCTCCTTCTAGTTTGGCCTTCTTCACCACTATCCTCCTCATAAATGCCCATGTATTCCTCCAACTTCACTTATGACCTTTGAGCCTCTTTCTGATATTTGAGCATCCTTGCTTAATAGATGGCCAGCTAGCCACTCATTTTTTTGTTTTTCATCTGCAATAAGTGAATGAGATCCTTTGACCTTTCTAACTCAAATTCCAAGTCTTTTATCTGTGCATTTTGGTCCTGTAGAAGAGAGTTTACTATTTTTGTCTCATTTTCCTCATCATTGTCTATGTGAATGAGCTCAAATTCTCTTTCTTACTCATGATTTTCCTTTTCCTCTTTCACTTGTTGTTTAACTTTGTCTTTCATTGGAGTTGAGGAGGAGTGCATGGCCCCTTTCCCTTTGGAGGCGGAAAACACATGCCTCTCTCCTCTTTGATAGGTAATGGTGAAAGGTGCAACAAGTTTTATTTTCCAACTATGATTATTAGTGACCTTTGGACTGTTTCCCTCCTCATAGATGATCTATGTGTGTGCATCTTCCTTATCTTGCTCTTGGCTGCCCTTTTGATCAGAATCCTCACTATTTTTTATGAAATTATCACTTTCAAGATCCTTAGGACTGTCCTCCTCTATTTTTTCACTGTTAGAGGTGCCTTGATCTGTGTTGGGCATATCGTCATTTCCATGATTGTTTTCTTCCTCATCTTTTGACCCACTATATTCATTGTCAAATTGATCCTTTGTATCACTGTTTGCATTATTTGTAGGGTCATTGTCTTGGGTACCTTTAGTAGTCTTCCCATCACTGGGAGGGTCACGTCCTTCTTCATTAGGTGAGTTTTTTTGGCTGATCTCTTCTTCACTTCCCTACTCATTATCTTCATTACTTGGCCTATTGTTATTATTTTCTTTCCTATTGAAAACAACTTCAAACTTTGTTTCTGGACTTCTTTTGACATTCTTGTCACTGTCATTTTTGTTTTCTTCATTGCTTTCATATGCCTCCTCCTCATTGTTGTTTGTTTGCTCTTTATGGTCACTGCCCTCATCATTTCCTTCAGTACTGTTGTCTTCTTCTTTGTTTTCCTCATCCCTCTCAGTTTCTACCTCACTGTCCTCTTCCTCATTTTTGTCATATGTTTGTTCTTTATTAGAGCCATTGTCCGCTTCTTCACTTGGTGCATTAGGAGAAGAGATAGGAGGTGAATTTCTTTATGGAGAAGGCATATGCAGAGATGATGGAGGAGTAGAGGTAGGTGGTTGTGAAGTGGAAGGAAAATTCTACTAAATGAAAGCTTGGGGGTTTGTAAACACATCATGTAAGATGGAGAATTCCCAAGGGCTTCCTTGCTGCTCCAGCTGGTGTAAGATAATGATTTTGATCAAGGAGTGGTGGAAAAGGCTCAACATTTGGCGGTCATAGCTTATTTTCTTGACAAGTGAGGCCATCTTGTCAATGCTCCAGAAAAGGTAGCATTGTAGGTTCATTATTTTGACTTTGGTGAAGTGCATTACTAACCTTATATGATATGAGTAAATCCTAGAGTATCTCCCCTCACAGGTGAAATTTCTAATAATTTTCCTCATCAGTAAGGAATACCTCTCTAGCAAGTGGGAGAAAGGAAAAACAACCTTGCAGCCTTGTTGACAGCTTGGTTTTAGGTAGGGCTCATAATAGCTCAACTCCAACTTCTTTTGTTTAAACCATATATCACCGATGTTTGGTAGACCTGTTGCTTTGGAAATGGATTCAGATGAGAGTTCAAATTTCATTCTGACTAGGTTAACTTGGTGATAGCTAAGATTTTTTGTGCTATGAGATAGCTAAGAAATACAGAAAAGAAAAATAGAGTTTGTGGAGGTCTCATAATCAGCTTGAAGGAGTATGTTAAAACTGTGTTTTCCAAGAACACCCCTTGTTTACTAAATCAAAGAGACAATGATAAAAGAGATAAGGACTTTGCCAGTTTAAAAGAAGGTATTTTTTTACTTTGAATAGTAAAGAACAGAAGCAGAGAAAGAGAGGAGGATTAATGACCCAATTTGAAAGAGTTTTGTGTTGTGAATAGCTAAAATTTCACACAGTCTCTACAAAACAAAATAGAGTTTACATAAAGGGTTATTAGTTAAGCTTAAAGGTGGTCTTTTTTTGTTATGAAAATTCAAGGATTAGCACAATATCTAGAAGGAAAAACAGAGTTTTTCAAAGGTCTCAAATCAGTTTAAAGAGGCATCTTGACAGTGGTTTCAAAGAGCACTTTGTTTGCTAAATCAAAGAGGAAACAGTGACTAGGGGATAAGGATGATTGTCAGTTGAAAAGAGTCTTTTAAACATTGGTTTCAAATCAGTGCCATGATCATTTAAAACAAAAAGAAACAGTGATTAGGAGATAGGAATTTGTCAAATTGAAAGAGGTCTTCTTACTATGATTACAAAGGATAGAAGCAGTTAAATGGAGGAGAGTTAGTGTGTGTGTTATTATAAGAGAGTTTTCTAGGAATATTTTAAAACAGTGTTTCCAATGAGCGCCTTCTGCTTCAAATAACCATAGAAGATCACTAATTTCAAAGTAGTGTTTGCCAAGGAAGATAGTAATTGGGAGGAAGAGAGTTATCAGAAAGGGGTTTTGTTCAGTCTTTTAATAACAGTGACTTCATAAGAACCGTGTTTTAGGGGAAGAGTCTTTATGCCAAAAACAAAAGGAGACTTCTCTTAAAAAACCACAAACATATCTTGTTAAAAGGCTTCTTTGCTCAAACATAGTGCTGAAGAAGTAAGTTTGCTTTCATTTATCAAAAACATGTTTGAAAACTAAGGACAAACTTAGTCTTCCAAAGAGGAAAAGGTGTTTTTGGTTGAAGATTATTTCCAGTGATCATTTGAATCAGTTTTCCTTGGTAAGCAAGTAAAGATTATCAGAAGCACAATGCCTCCAAGGAAAAGAAAAGTGATGGGCAGAAAGGTAGTGATGAAGAGGAACATAATGGCAGCCTACACAGCAGCAAGATCATAGTGATAAAGAACAACACCGTAAGGCAGTGATGAAAAGGAACATCAAGGCAGCCCTCAAGCAAGCAATGATGAGGGCAAGAAAATACAAAACATGGATCATGAAGGGCACTCTCCAAAGCATGTGCTAGCTGCCTCTCCTAGGTAAGGGGCCATGATTTCTTCGCCAAAGCTAAAATGCCAAACAACAGGAAGAAAACCAAGATAAATTCAAAATTGCCCAAAGAAGGCACCCAGTGATAAAAAGTGGAAAAGACACATCTAGACTTGGAATTTTGGCCCGAGATTCTAGGTGTGTTTCTAAACACCCTTAAGGGGTTTTCTCACCAAAATTGAGCGAATTTCGACATGATCTTGTTTTTTGTCATTTTTGGGCCTAATTGCATAAAATCATGGGCGCCGCCATTTTTGTTTGGAGCATCCTCAGCTGTTGAGAGTGGTACCATTGGATGCATTAAATTCAGGGGCATCTACTCAGTGATTTTCAGATCAATTGAAGATGATTTTCTCTCCCAAAATGGAAAAAAACACTCATTTTTTTCACACTCTGCCTCATATATCAGCGATGTCTATTTTTTCGGTTTTTACACACAGGTCGGTTTTTGATGGACTTACATGATCAGTTTGAAGGAAACTAAGCATTTTCATAAAATAGACATTCATATCTTTCCAACGAGCCATCACAGGCCTCGTTTCGACATCAGGAAGGCACCCAAAAGCTGCCCGCAAGACAAAGGACTTTCTGCTGATATATTTCTTAAGTATTTTTGAGAAAAATACACTTTTCTGAAGTGGCTTTTCCTAATGTGCGTTTATCTATTTTCGGGCATAGTTAGTTATGAAAAGTCAATATATTTTCCCTTTTTAGCATTTTTGAGATATTTTATTAGATATTTTTTTCCTTGGACTTTGCAAAGCCTCAAGGACAAAATCAGATATTTTGGATAGGCCAATGAGATTGCAAGTTGAACTAGGAGGTTTTCCTCACTTTGCCCTATATATTCCAAAGGCTTTCATTGTAAATGAGGCTGAACTTGATGAATAGAAGCAATATATGGTTATACAAGCTTGGAAGAAACACTTGTCTCATGCATTGGATAGTTTTTTGAATGTTTTTAGATGATGAAGGAGGTCTGTTGTTGGATTCCTTGACTTGGTAAAATGGTATAGTGTCCCTCTCTGTTATGCTTCTTAGTTTTCATTCATAATTCCATGTTCTTCCTTGCTATAAGACAGTAGAGAATAGATTTGAGACATGCCCTTGGAGGCACCTCAAATTTCCTATTTCTTTATAGCTTCTATGTTTTCTTCCTTCTTAGTCATATCAAAGAATCCTTGATTGCTCCTTGATAACTGAAGAAATTGTTTGCTTGTTTCATTTATGGTTTTATGCATTTTAAGTATGATTCACGGTATGCCCTGCTTACTCATGGCTAGTCATAGCTCCACCTCTGAAACCTTTATTTGATTGTTTGATTGTCATTTTTTGAACGAAGGAGGTCTTGTACTGATCTTGCCCTTTGCCTAAAACTATGCAATCTTGCTTTCAAAGTTCCCAATAGCTTGAAATACTATGCTCAGGTGTTCCCTCATAGTGATTTGAGTTGTTTTTTTGTCTTAAATGTATTTCCCCAAAGTCTGATAGCCATTTCCTAAAGTTAAAGAGTCATATATCTCTATGCATGGCTTGAATGTTTATTTCTATGCATTGATCAGTTTATAGTTACATTTCTCATGATTAATGGTTAGCCCTACCATGCTTATGTCAGCTATTAAACTATTTATGTTGGAAATCCTTTGTTATTCACAAATTTAGTGTCCATCCCACTCCATTTTACCCAAAGATCCATTTTACCTTGAATCAAATCGGCCCTTCAACAACCTTGTATCACCATCTGAAACTTTCTTGACCTTTTCGACCCCATAGCCCAGTTGATCTGACATCTTTTTACCTATCTTAGTCTTTGATCAGTTCATCCCTCACAAACCTAAAAACCAAAACCAAACACCTATTTCATAACTAGCCTAAAATCAGAAACACAAGAAGTAAACACACATATATCCCTTACACAAATAGAGATAGCCCTCTCTGAGTCCAAGAAGGCTAGGTCCTTGGGCTCCAAAGATTGTTTTGATGTTACAATGTCATTTGGCTTTCCAATCAACCAAATCAAGGGACACTAATAACATCAAGCACATTTTTCAACCTAATGTAGACAATTTACCCGCGCACTCACGAAAACAGAATGTTCACACGAAACATTTGAGAGCTATCTTTTTATGCTGCTGACACTACAAATTACGCCTCAATACACACAAATGTGTGTTTTTTGTTGGTTCTGGTCATTTTCTTGGATTCGTCATTTCAAAAGATGGAATTCGAATCGACCCTCTAAAGGTCCAGGCCATCCTTGATTTTCTTGTGCCATCAAATTTACTTCAGTTACAGAAACTTCAAGGAAAGGCTAACTTCCTAAGGAGGGTCATACCCAACTATGTTGAAATGGCTAAAGGATTTACTCGTCTCTTGAAAAAGGGGATTCCCTTCCATTTGGATAAGGTTGTGCAAGCTTCTTTTGATGTTGTCAAGGATACATTGATCCGAGCATCATTAATGTATCCCCCTAATTATCATAGTGATTATTTCCTATATATCGTCGTGGGAGATACGACCATTGCTATGGTTTTGGTCCAAGAAGAACATGGGATAGAACATCCGATATATTATTTGATTTGTAATCTCAATGATACAGAACTTAAGTATTCATACATAGAAAAGATAGCCTTGGCAGTTGTTCAAGTTGTCCAAATATTTCACCATTATATCCTGCTATGGAAGACCATTTTTTAGTATGAATCTTGATTCGAGGTGTACGAAAAAATACCACTTTAGCTGTGCATAAAAAACAACCCTAACAGCAGAAATGAATGCTAATATCTTCAGATCGACATTTAGATGATCAATGCAAATGCTGCAAAAATCTAGATCTATGCATTAGAAGACATTAAACAATAGAAAAATAAGATTTACTCCATGGATCCAATAGACAAGACAAGAATATATCCAATGAAATTTTATATTAAGGGCACCTGCGAGGAAAACACAAGAGAGTGTTCCTTGTTCTCCTCAATGGGATGGGTTCTTGTAAGTCCTCGGCACTTCAGATTTAGAATTCCTCTCTCTTGATGGTGTAGAAAACCCAAACAAAAATGGAAGAATATGGCTATGATAATGGATCAATAACCAGACCAAGAGTCGAGATCCAGAGTGATCTTTAGGCAACAAAAGGTGACAAATGAATGGGAAAACCCTTCTATTTATAACAAAAAATTGAGTTAGTCTAGATATTGGTGCATAATTAAAATATTATTAACCAAATCAATATCCAACTTTTATGGAATATTTTATTATATTTGTTGGAGGGAAAAGGAATTTGACTTGAGTCAAATCCCCTTATTTTTAAATAATAAATAAATAAATGATTTATTTATCATTTTAAGGATGTAATTAAGTAATAATAAATAAATAAATGACTTATTTATCATTTTAAGGATGTGGTTAAAAAATACTAAATAAATAAATGATTTATTTATCATTTTAAGGATATGTTTGTGTAATAATCAAATAAATAATGATTTATTTAATTATTTAAGGAAGATTTAGTCATATTTAACAAATAATATTATTTAAGTAATGTTTAATAATTATTCTTAGAAAATAATAAGATAAATAATGATTTATCTAATTAATTTCCTTATTTTGGGTTAAATATAACCAGGAATATTAATTAAAATGTTGTTTAACTAATTATTCCTTGAGGAAAATCAAACAAATATGGATTTATTTAATGTTTCCCCATGGGGTTTCCTTTTTAGACCATAAACAACTTAATAAAGGTGGTTTACTAAGTTATTTTTCATAGTGAATGTGATTTTACTTGGGGTAAAATTGGTCTTACTTGGTGTACTTGGGTCCATCTAATAACAATGGATTAGATGACCAAAAAATGGTGTAACAAATTCCCCCCCAGCGTGCGAGCGTTAGGAGCTAATTGTATGACCAAAGTACATTGTAAGAGCTCAATCACTAGACAACAAAGGGGAAGTCAAAGAGAGAGGATTGTATGGTAGACCAAAGTGCTGAAAGAACTAGACCCTGAGGAGGTGACTTGCAAGTGCGACAAGTATTTTTGATGAGTGAGTACCTACTATAGGCGGCGAGGGAGGCATACCTATGCCCATCAAGGCAATAGTACAAACAATAAGGTGCCCAGAAAACCATAGAACACAATAATAAAGCATATGCTAGCATAAACATGATCCAGATAAATAACACGATAATGAATCCCACATACATATTGTGCCTGGGATAACAGCCAGGACTCGTACAATAATATCTGAGTACATGAGATATAAATACAACCCAGATGCACCTGAAAATAGGAAAGGGCTCTGAAAATCTGACTGATACATGCAAACAAAAGGGCACTGCAAGCGACTCAGGCCGACATCATCAAATGTAAGGAGCTGCATCAAAGGCTGTAATGAAGCAGTCATCCGAGTGTGTGTGGGGCTACCTGTAGGGCCACCCCCTCATGAGGGCTGAGACATCTCACACACACCCGGGAATCACCAATGTCAGCTACTGCATCACTAGACCATCGAGTATACAGATCTCGATCATGCTAAAAAGGAGCTGGAGATGACAAACAATCAAGTCAAAGGGTTATAAGGAATGCCTTTTCCTGATCTGAGGCACCGAATAAGAGTGGAAGTTGGAACCAAGGTACACCACCCTCTAGACCTGTCTTCTGGAATGAATGAGCTGATGTCGACAGAAGGAGGTCTGCCATAGGTGAGGCAATGAAGGATCCTCAATTAAGGCACAAGAGAAAATAGTGGAGTGACTGAAAGACTAACACCAATGATGATGATGAAATGGGGGGAGATGAGTAGTGAACGGATGACTTCCCTTATTAGAGAATAAACAGCATAGATGACCTGGCAGCGACTGACACAATATCATGGGGGATAGGGGATAGTGGGACTAAAGGCCATAATGAGTGACATGAGAGAGAGACAAAGAAATGAAGGATGGAGAACTATAGCGGGGTGCGAAGGGACTCAGGGTAGACTCCATGAAAGCAATGATGACTCAACTCTGATGCTTTAAATAAGGGTGACTCGATGGTGCTGCCACGCAAGAAAAGGGTCCAATGGGGATCATAAAGGCATGAGTACAAGATGGTAACTCACGACGAAATTCAACACAAACGTGGACAATTATGGAGGCAACATGGTGCCCCCGGTACGAGTGTTGCAAGTGAATAAATTCGATTTCGAGGAAGGGTGAAGTGGCGCTTCATGGGAAAAATGTGTCCCGGTGAAGTATCAAATCACTAAAAAATAACAGATACCCATTTGAGGGCTCGGTGAGAGATTTCCAATGGTGCAGACGGATTGGTAAACGAAGCTACGGTTGGATCGCAACAGGCGAAAGAAAAAGCAGGGGTTTCTCTTTTAATAAGGCATTTTCCCTCCAAAATCAATCATTTGCATGTGAAGCTGTGGTGAATGTAGAGAGGAGAGAAGGCCCTAAATCTTGCGGCGATTGTAGCAGACAAACCGACCGTTGGAATCGAGATCTGTCAGTTGCACGTAAGAGGCCTAACCCTACTCTTTCTTTTCAGTGGATTAAAAGTTCAGATTAGTCCCTAAGGCTCAGTAATAGCCCCCTAATCCTCTTCACGGCCGGTTCGCACTTTTTGGGGCAAAAAGTGCGACCCGGGTAGCAGGTTTTGGCCAGAAAAGTGCGACCTATTGCAGGTTTAGGCCTGAAAAGTGCGACTTGTCCGGGAGGGGTGTTTATGTGTTGTTTTTTGGCTGAGCACTAGGGTTTTTTTATGAGAAAAATTATTTCCTATATATATACTGATAAATATGATGGTTTTGTGTAGGTATGGCAGAATTACGGATCAACTAGAGAGAGAGAGACCTGGGTGCATTATGGTCGGAGATCCGGGAGGATCTGGGTGTCCGTAATGCTTTGGCTAGGTTTGGGGTTATGAAGTTTGTGGAGAACCCTTTGATGAGAGCTAGGGAGCCCTTATTGGCCCGGATTATCAGCTATTGGGATCCGGACCATGAGGTCTTTATAGTGCAGGGGCATCGAATCGAGTTGACGGTCCAGGATATATATTTCCTGACTGGTCTTCAACCACTTGGGATGGTAGGGAAAACTCAGCCAGTATTACCACATGGGTGAAACATCATAGAGTTTGTAGAGTGCCATTTTTGACCAGGTATCCAAGTCAAGGGGACTCAGATACCCATCGGGGATTTGGAGAGGTTAGAGACCCATGATGTGGCCGTAGAGGTCCTGCGGATCCTGTGAAACCAGGCACTCCATCACATCACGAGGGTTTCAAATGGAGAATTTTACAGATATTTCTCTATATTAATTGGTTTACATTAAATTTTAAGTTTGTTGGGAAGCTTTTGTTTACTTTTAGGCTCTGTGTCATATTTGCAATAACTATGTTTGGCTTGGAATAACTGTTCGGCTGTATTGAGGAAAATATCCTCTGTTCTGGTCATTACTCGGCCTCTGTTGAATGTTGTGAGGCTACAGATGGCATTAGGTAGCTGAGAGGATTCAATTAACCTCTGATGTGGCAGTGGAGACATCCTCTGTTTGATAGATATTATTGATTTTTCTTTAAACACTGTCAATTTGATTTGATTCTGTGTGTTTAGGATTAATTCGACCTAATTTTGTCTTTCTGTTCTTTAACTGTGTTTATTTAGGTGGATTAGGCTTTTTATTTTTCGATCTTAGCTGTAATCCATCCAAACTATGTAAATCAGCCTCAATTCTTCATCTCTGGCTTGGTTTGATCTTCAACACTAATACTCTTTGATTTATTTAATCTTTGTCGTGTCTTGTTGATGTGCAGGTGTTTACAGGACTTTTATAATGTTATCAGTGCTCATGAGGCACCGATAAAACGTGGTTTTGAACCCAGTCGATGGATACTCTTTTATGAATAAAATTCCGAGGGATCGTCATCCCCAACCTTTCAACTTTCCTTCAAAATAATTTGAAAACTTTAAAAACCTGCATAAAACAAAAAAAAAATTAAGAACTCCTGCGTATATGGGTCAGACTGCTTTGGAGGTTTAGTTTTGGAGCATGACCGTTGGATGAATGCATCCAATGGTGGAGATTCATCATGGAGGTGAAAAGGAGGCAATTGGAAGACGGTGGGAAAAAATACGTCAGGGTCGTTGATCTTGCAAATATCAACGGTCAGGAACAATAGTAATAGAATAATGCGACAGGGTCACATTTCAATAATATAGACGAAAAATGCAAAGAAACAGGGTTAAAACCTTAATTAGTAGTGAAAAAGGTACGAAGGAAAATTGGGGTTTCGCAGATGATTCTGAACCGTTAGATCAGATAGGACACAGAGATCAATGGTTGTGGTTGATCATGAAATCTCTTGGTGTATGGTAGAGGGCGATAGTGTAATGGCCATATTGAATCTGAGCCGTTGATCTGCAGAGATCAACGGTTGGGAGCGAACGCGATGAAATGCCATATAAAAGGGGAAAGCAGTTTCAGGTGGAGAAACCAGCAGTATCGCGTAGGAAAAGGGGAGGAAATTGGTTTCACCTTTTCGAACGCGATATGTGTTATCAGTCGACACGTGGCATTTAAAAACCGCCCATATCGCGTGATCTCTGAGAATTATCCTTCGGGCATAAATCTGCATGAAAATGCGCGCTAGCCGTTAGATCTAAGGTCTTATATCGGACGGCTGAAGGAAGAGCGCGATATCAACAAGGTGCATGGGAGATAACAAGTGGGGCAGAGCATGAGTGGTTTCAATCTAAGCCGTTGGATCAAATATTGGACGGCCGAGATCAAATTTGAAGGAAGGCAGGACCCAAAGGAGTGGGCCTATCAGGATTAATCTGGGTCGTTAGATGTAAAGTATCAATAGTGGAGATTGAATCTGGGTTTAAATGGAACAATATACGAAGTGGAGAAAGAGTTAATATGGGTTGTTGATCTGCAGAGATCAACGACTGAGATTTGGCCAAAAAAAATTATAAAGCGAGGTGTATGAATTTAACCAAAGGTGGGAGGATAGATCTAGACCGTCTGATCTCAGGGCATGGACGGCCCATCATCCATGGATTATTTTCTCTATCATCTTGTTCATCATACATGTCTTGTAGGGGTATAGTTTTTTTTTGTTCAAGGAAAGGCATATGTTGCTCTGGATCACCAACATTTATATTATCCATAAACCTATCCACCCTTCTTCCTAGCATGTACATCAATTTTTCCATCATGACCAAATGTTTGTCTTCTGGGTCTAAATCTAAATCCATGTTTGTAAATTAGAAAAAGAGGTCACTATGTATGTTCAATCAGTTCAAGGTCTTCTACCAGCGGAGTCATTTTCTCTTTTGGGAGTTTTAGATAACTCAAGATGGAAAGTCCTAAAATGAAAGAGTTTCAAAGGTGTGAAGTTGCAAGCAATCAAAACAAGCTTTGGCTAAAAAGATAGATATAACACTGGTTTTTAGTCCATTGGGCTATGGAGTCATAAAAGGGTTTAATTGCGCAACAATTTCAAGAGTGGTCCAAGGGGAAAGTCATCTATATCACAAGATCTCTAAGATAAAAATGATGGAATGGAACAATAAAAGTGTTGGAGGGGTGGAAACAGATAATAATTTCAACTAGGATTTATAGTCTGTCCAAACAAGAAAAGCCTTTTAAGCAATTGTTTAAAACCAACCAAAGGGCAGGGCTCACCGTAAACCTCTTTGGACAAGCTCGTATTAAAGATAACTCAAGAGACAAACAATCCAGTAATCTACATAATTACTTTCAGAAGGGATGAAAATAGATAAGAGAAACAAAGTGCAACTTAAGATCAGATAAGATACTTTTAAATCTAATCTGCTTTCAGCATACACTTAGGGAAATTTTCAGAACTACCTTTGGAGAAAGAAGCTAGAAAACAGGGCTCACCATCACTTTTCTAGTCTAACTTTAATAAGAAAATAATGAAAATAACATTCAAGAACAATTTTTAAAACAAACAGTAGGACGAGGGAACACCAACATTCCTAACTGCTTGACTGTATTGAATCATTCTTAAATTAAAAAATTGGAGAAAAACATTGAGATAAAGCTTATCAGTTAGATAAGGGTACTGTAAATAGTAAATCCTAACTCTATGCTTGTTTTTCTTTATCAGAGAATAATGGACAAAATGGCATACATGAAAGGAAAAAAAATAACACAGAAAAAGGCACTTCACCAGTGATATAGACCAGGATCCCAAGAAACAGCTTGTATATTGATGTCAAACCAGTTACATCTTCAAGTCCAATGTTTCAGTTCAGCAATCATCTTCGCTTCTCATACTAACTTATTTAATCACAAACAGAGCTTCAAGAGCCTTTGAACACTATTTACATATAGAAGTTTCGAGCACAAGTATATTTCAAAGTTCTGCAACCAACCCTTTACAATGAGCTCCTCAAAAAGATTTTATAGAAAAATGAGGAGATCGAATGAGATCAAAGATCTTCTAAGTTCAATTAATACAGTTAATGCTTCTCAACCTTTGAGGGGCTCAATGGAGAATTTTACAGATATTTCTCTATATTAATTGGTTTACATTAAATTTTAAGCTTGCTGGGAAGATTTTGTTGACTTTTAGGCTCTGTGTCATCTTTGCAATAACTCTGTTTGGCTTGGAATAATTGTTCGGCTGTATTGAGGAAAATATCCTCTGTTCTAGTCATTACTTGGCCTCTGTTGAATGTTGTGAGGCTACAGGTGGCATTAGGTAGCTGAGAGGATTCAATTAGCCTCTGATGTGGTAGTGGAGGCATCCTCTATCTGATATATATTATTGATTTTTCTTTAAACACTGTCAATTTGATTTGATTCTGTGTGTTTATGCTTAATTCGGCCTAATTCTATATTTTTTTTCTTGAACTGTGTTTAATTAGGTGGATTAGGCTTTTGATTTTTCGATCTTAGCCATAATCCATCCAAATTGTGTAAATCAGCCTCAATTCTTCATCTCTAGCTTGATTTGATCTTCAACACTGATACTCTTTGATTTATTTAATCTTTTTCATGTCTTGTTGATGTGCAGGTGTTTACAGGGCTTTTTTAATGTTAGCAGTGCTCATGAGGCACCGATAAAATGTGGTTTTGAACCCAATCGATGGATACTCTTTTATGAATAAAATTCTGAGGGATCGTCATCCCCAGCCTTTCAACTTTCCTTCAAAATAATTTGAAAATTTTTAAAACCTGCATAAAACCAAAAACAATTAAGAAATCCTGTGTATATGGGTCATACTGCTTTGGAGGTTTGGTTTTGGAGCGTGACCGTTGGATGAATGCAACCAACGGTGGAGATTCATAGCAGAGGTGAAAAGGAGGCGGTTGGAAGATAGTGGGAAAAAATAAGTCAGGGCCGTTGATCTTGCAAAGATCAATGATCGAGAGAAATAGTAATAACATAATGCGACAGGGTCACATTTAAATAATATAGGCGACAAATGCGAAGAAACGGCGTTAAAACCTTAATCAGCAGTGAAAAAGGTACGAAGGAAAATTGGAGTTTCGCGGATGATGCTGAACCGTTAGATCAGATAGGCCACAAAGATCAACGGTTGTGGTTGATCGTGAAATCCCTTGGTGTATGGTGGAGGGCGATAATGTAAAGGCCAGATTGAATCTAATCCGTTGATCTGTAGAGATCAACAGCTGGGAGCGAACGAGATAAAATGCCATATAAAAGGGGAAAGCGGTTTTGGGTGGAGAAACCAGCAGTATCGCGCAGGAAAAGGGGAGGAAAGTGGTTTCATCTTTTCGAACGCAATATGCGTTATCAGTCAACACGTGGAATTTAAAAACCGCCCATATCACGTGATTTCTGAGAATTATCCTTCGGGCATAAATCTGCGCAAAAAATGTGTGCTGGTCATTAGATCTAAGGTCTTAGATCAAACGGTTGAAGGAAGAGTGCGATATCAACAAGGTGCACGGGAGATAACAAGTGGGGCAGAGCATGAGTGGTTTCAATCTAAGTCGTTGGATCAAAGATTGGACGGCCGAGATCAAATCTGAATGAAGGCAGGACCCAAAGGAGTGGGCCTATCGGGATTAATCTAGGCCATTAGATGTAAAGGATCAATGGTGGAGATTGAATCTGGGTTTAAATGGAACAATATACGAAGTGGAGAAAGAGTTAATATGGGTCGTTGATCTGCAGAGATCAATGGCTGAGATTTGGCCAAAAAACATTATAAAGCGGGGTGTATGAATTTAACCAAAGGTGGGAGGATCAATCTGGACCGTCCGATCTCAGGGCATGGACGGCCCAGATGCAATTGGAGGATTGCGATCGTAGGGGGGAAATTTTGAATGGGCGTCGGTGCGATTGAACGTATACCATCAATCTGCAGATCAGATCGACGGCGGAGAATGTATCGGAGGAGGCCAATCGGGGGGGTGAAATAAAATATTTAACATGCCAATAGAAATCTCCTGATGCGAGATTGCGCTAGTTGTTTGACTGGTCCAAGATCAACGGTGGAGAAGAGCTCCGACCAATGAACGGCGGGTTACGTGTAAAACATAAAAAAACGTATTTTTTATGAAACACAAAGGATTTATTAAGTCGGGAAGGGTTTTATTTGAGGTTAAGCGCCCGTTTGTGGGGTTGTTTGGTTATATGAAAATGATATAGGAACTGGGGTTTACACACAAAAGGGCCAATCGGCATCGGAGGTTTATAAAAAAAAAGAGTTGCGCTTGCCGATTTGTATTGACCGTTTGATCGGGAAAAGATCAACGGTTCTTTTCATTAAAAACATGAACCGGCGGGTCTTAATATATGTTTGGTCAATTTAGTGTGTCCTAAATTGCTGCATTTAATTGTCAATCCGGGAATCGTAAGCTGATGAAGTGCGGCGCACTATATGTGCAAGATAACCTCTTTCTTAACTTTTTGTCGTTTTTGGTCTTTCTAAGGTGAAATGGAAATTCTAAAGTGAAAAGAAAGCTTGGTTATATTGTTCAAGGAAGTGATTTCCCCTATAATGATTTACCAATCTTGAAACTTTAAAAGCAAATTGAAATTGACAATGACAAGACTTGAAAGAAAGTAAAAGTGTACTGCTGAAATGAAAAGGTGCTGCTAATCTAATGAATCAAAACAGGAAACTAGTGAACATGAAAACTAAACTATTCTTGCTGCCAATTGAACACAAAAGAAA
Organism: Pinus albicaulis; assembly: GCA_034641835.2. Lineage (NCBI taxonomy): Eukaryota > Viridiplantae > Streptophyta > Pinopsida > Pinales > Pinaceae > Pinus > Pinus albicaulis. The sequence goes on from CM076578.1 coordinate 1,937,177,101, forward strand.
CTACGCTTATGGAAATTCAAAATTGCAATGAAATAAATCTAAATCAGATTACATCAATTCATTTTCTGACCCTTCATCATTAGACCAGCTATGACTTGCGGAAGTAATCATAAACAGCTTGTGTAACTGATATTTAATTCGCAGAAAGTAAACTAATACTAAACCATACACACATGATTCAATCCCTCGCCATCAGTCCAGCTGTGGCTTTCGGAGGCAACTAAAGATGTCATACATGATTTAATATATCTAAGTTTGCAGAAAAGAAACTAATACTAAACTACACATTTCATAATGCAACCCCTCACCATCAGTCCAGCTGTGGCTTTCGGAGGTAACTGAAGATGCTATGAGCAGCTTAATATATCTAATTTTGCAGAAAAGAAACTAATACTAAACTACACATTTCATAATGCAGCCCCTCACCATCAGTCCAGCTGTGGCTTTCGGAGGTAACTGAAGACGCTATGAGCAGCTTAATATATCTAATTTTACAGAAAAGAAACTAATACTAAACTACACATTTCATCATGTAGTCCCTCACCATCAGTCCAGCTGTGGCTTTCGGAGGTAACTGCAGACACTATGAGCAGCTTAATATATTTAAATTTAACTACTGAATCAGATAAACAAAACTGAAATGTACAAAGCAAGACTGAAGTTAAACAAATGCTATAAAAAGGAAACTAGCAGCAGAATAATGTTAGTCTCATATCATTAGCCAAAATACTATGAAAATGCCCGGGCTGTCTACCTAAAACCTGCACAAGAAAACTGATCAGTGATTTAACAATCATAAAAACATGAAAGACAAGAATGCAATGGAAATTATAGAAATGTATGAACAGAAATGAAACAACTATGAAATATGAACATGTAATGAATTATGATACAATGACTTTGTTAAAGAAATGAAATAAAATATATATACATTAATACACAGAACCTCGGCTGAGCAGGGGCCCTCTACACAGCTCTGGTACGATCCTCAAACACGAATTAAGTTATAAAACAGAGTTTTCTCACATTAAAAAGTAGTTCATTACAGACTGGTAGTATTACGGCTCAAGGCAGCGTAATCACTACAAAGCTAACATAACAGAGTACGCACATCAACTATCAACTAACAACTCAACAACTAACTCTACGTGCGTATGCAAACGCTTTATATAAAGCAATAAACTGTAACTATCTCCTGAAGTTTATGATAGCAGCCAGCACGTAGACCACTAAGGCCACGGATATAGGAGTATGGCCATGTTGGAAAACGGATCTATGGAAGGTGGGCGCTTAGATTCAACTCCAGAACTTTGCACAGATGTCAATTAACCTCCGCAAGCTTGGAAACGGCCGTATGGATGTTTCTATGCCACGAAACAGAGTCCAGCCGACATAGAACTCCACAGTTGACTTCCACGTGGATGGCTTTGACCGCGGCTTTCCTTGACGGATTTACTTGAACCAATAGGACACGAACCATGTCCTTGTCATTCCTAACTTTGCCATGTGACTCGTTTCCTTAAATGAACACACAGCAGCATCAGATATCCACAAAATAAACTGCCCCGGAAAGTTGCGGCAGTGCCAGAAAAGTGGCAAGCTTCGCATTTATTGTGAACAAAATCTAAATCAAATATAAAACACACAAACATAATTAAAAACCATGTTAGATACCCTTTTGCACATGATATTGACAATTTTGGAGGTTTAGGTGAGTGAAAAAGATATGAAAAAGTGTATGGAAAAGAGGCAAATTCGGGACACAACATACCCCCACTGTGAAGGTGTTGCATGTCCTCATGCAACCAAAATTTTGATACTCTTTGTTCAATTCATGTGCCTTGATACTTCAGCCAGCACATCTAACCCCCTTCTCTTCTTCTTTGGTATTGCCATCATTCTGGGTTTCTTCATTAAGCACCTGAATTTGATATTCACAAGTGCTCTGCTCAATTTTTGGCATTTCCTTTTTAGCTTCTTATTCTTCTTTTGCCAAATACCCAAATGTAACATAATATTGTCATGGATAATCTTGTCCAGTTTGCCTTGCTCTTTGAGTGTTTCATTTTCATTTTTGTTATGCCGATTCAAAAGCTCAAGCTCAAAAATCTCCTGTTTTAATGACTGAACCAAATTATCCTGCAATGTAGGAGGCTGAATAGAAGAGGTGCGTGGACCTGTGGCTGCCTTCTCCAGGGATTCTATATAGTCATAGACCTCCTGCTGTTTGGGGTCTACTTCCGGTGTCTTTTTCATTGGACTGTCCTCAAAATGCTGCAAGGGAGAATTATGTTCAAAATTTGGGTGAGGAGAACTTTCATCAATATTTTGCTGAGAATAAGATGGAGTACGCTCATTGTCTGATTGGGAGTGAAAGGAGTCAGGTTCACTAACTGACTGAAATGGGCTATTGTCAGTTGGAGACTGTTCAGATGTCTCCTCACCCAAATCAATGAAATGAGGACCTTTAATTTGTGTTTTTCTCAGTTTTCCCTTAAGCCTGCTGCTTCTCCTCACATGCTGTGGTATACTTCCCTTTTGTTCTTGTTTTCCTGTTTTTGCCTTCTTGGATAGAGATGACTGTTTTTGAAGAAAAATTAATCTTTCAGATAGAATTTGGTGATCTTCTTCTTCAGAAGAAGGAGTTTTATGGACAGCCTCAATAATTTCTTTCCCTTTTGGTATTATTGGCTTCTTAGTTTTGATTTCCTTCTTCTTCCTTTTTACCAATCTCTCTTCCCTATCAGTTTTCTTCATAGTAGTAGTAGAAATATCTTGGATTTCATCTACTGTTCTTTTCCTTCTACTTCTTTTTGCTGTGCTAGCTGCGGGAATTTCCTGTGTAGGAACAACTTGGGTTTCAACATTCATTTTCTTTCTTCTACTCCTTCTAATTGGATTACCTTCAGGAATTTCCTGAGGTTCTTCAAAGAAGTTTCTAACTAGGAATTGTTCCCATGTATCTCTTCTTTCCTTTAGCTCCTTTTCAATCAGAATTTTTATAAGCCCATGGTGATATAAATGAGGCTCTACATCTCCTAGGTGTTTTTGCACAGTCACAGCCAATTTCTTCAAGCTATTGAATAGGAAATAAGGAAGATTGAGAGTTTGGTTTTCAAGAAAATTCATCAATAGCCTAGTATGATACATGTACATAGAGCCAAAATGGCCTTCACATGTGATAAATTTCTGAACAATGAGTAATAAAGTGGCCCATTCATCTTTTATTGCATGCACAGGGATTCCTCTTTTGAAAACAGTGATATCCATACCTTGATTTCGGAGGATTGTTCTCCATGCCTCATCACTGATACTTTTTTTTTTGAACCAACGTTCTCCTTCCTGAAGAAGCTCTGTGGCTGCTGCTATTGATGCTTCATTAACCAAAAACTTGAGGTCTCCCACTTCTGCTTCTGAGCCATCAAATGATCTTGCAAACGCTTTGGTAACTTCTCTGTGGTAACCCCTGAATTTCTGAATAAAACGCAGCCATTTAGCTTTCCTCAACATCTCTTTTTCTTGTGGAAATCCCTCTATAAACTTCGGTCCTTCCGGCTCTACCCTTAATAATTTTCCCATTTTACTTCTCTGTGCTTCACAGGCTTGCCTCTGTGAGGGTTTAAGTGGAAATGGAACGATGGAATACACAGAATCTAGCACAATACTGTGGGGATGTTATCACAAAACGGAAATGAGCACCATAAACAGAATGGAATAATATTGTGGGTGGATATACGGGAATGAGAGTGAGCAAAAGGAACGGAATGGAGTGAAACAGGGAGTGAGAATGAGTAGCGTGGGGTTTTGTAAACATGACAGAGACACGACAAAGAGGTTAACAAAGTATAATGCATTCGGCCGCATTTTGAATTTTGGTGGCTGTGTAATAAATATAAACACGTTTCAATCAATGATAATGAAGTTATGCGTCTTGTAAGAGTCCTTTGTCAACTCAAATACGTATCATTATCTACGGTGGGATATTTGAACATGAGTGAGAGTCAGAATTTCAATGATGAAACCGTTTGTGAATAAATGCAAGAGGATAACATAGAGATCGTGGAAGGTTACGGGACTGTCAATATAATCATTGCGCGTTATGGGTAGAGCTCATAGTTTAAAATTACATAAAAATGTGTTTTTCAATACTATTTGAAATAAAATTTATTCATACCTTTGGAATCCTTGCTTTTGCCCTTGGTCTTCAGCTGATTGATCTTCATTAGTGTCTTGAATGTTCCATTGATCCTCTCCTGCATTTTATTTCATAATTTATGAAAATAACAACTAACTGTACATTCTTTTTGAAAACAGAGTAGTAGTAGCTGCGGAATCTGCTCCTGGCTGCGGAAACTGGAGTCAGCTGCGGAAAAAGATGTCAGCTGCGGAAACTGACACAACTATTACTTGGCTGAAATAAAAATGAACAAGTGACAAATGACCAGGTGGAAATGGTCATAAAAAGATTTTTATTGATGGAATGGATGGAATGAAGTGGAATGAAGTGAAATGAAATGAAGAATAAATGATAAGGAAATGAAATGAAGTGGAGAATAGAAATGGAGTGGGTGGTGAGATGAAATGAGAGCTGAAAGACGGATTTTTTAAATATAGAGTGTCGGGTGTCCTGATTTTCACCCCATATTTTACGTATAAGACGCAATCAATGATTGGTTTTCGTTTCAGGCTTAGAGAGTGGCTTATGATAAAATTTCAATCTATGGCCATTCACTATAAGAGGAGTTTGAAACTCATCAATGGTCTTGATTCTTACGGCTCCATTGTTAAAGATCTTGTCAATCTCATATGGCCCAAGCCAATGAGTCTGAAATTTCCCTTGAAAATCTTTAAACTTGGAGTCAAATAACAATGCCCAATCTCCTTCTTGAAACTTCTTCTCTTTGATATATTTGTCATGCCATTTAGTTCTTTGATATTGAACTAGATCAGTTCTTAGAATTGCTTCTTGTATGATCTCATCTAGCTCATTCAACTGCTCCATTCTATGCTTTTGGGCTTCTGATAAGTCCATTCCCAACTGAACTGCTATCTTGAAGGTCTTGACTTGGAACTCAATGGGGAACAAGACTTCTTTCCCATAAACAAGTTCATAGGGAGAATGTCTTGTTGTATTCCTCCATGTGGTTCTGTAGGCCCACAAGGCTTCTGGAAGCCTTTCTGCCCAATCTCTTCTATGTAGATGAACAGTTTTGGTGATGATACTTTCAAGAACTTTGTTTGTGGACTCCACTTGACCATTTGCTTGTGGATGGTAAGGAGTAGATTTTCTGTGCTTGATTTTGTATTCTTCCATCAACTTCTCCACCAAGTTTGATGTGAATTGGCTCCCTTGATCTGTTACAATTTCTCTTGGAACACCAAAGCGAGTAAAAATATCCTCATAAGGAAAATGAACAACTGAATTTTCAGTAGCAGATACTAATGCTTTAGCTTCTACCCATTTAGTAACATAATCAGTGCAAACCAATATATACTTCTTTTGCTTAGATGGTGGATTAATCGGTCCAATCAAATCTAAAGCCCATTTTTCAAAGGGTTCAATGAGTACCTGTGTTTGCAGTGGCATTTCATTTGAAAGGGTAGGTTTCCCTACTCTTTGGCAGCTATCACACCTTTTGACATGTTGTTTTGCATCTTTGAAGAGAGAAGGCCAATAATATCCCAAGGAAAGGATTTTATAGGCCGTCCTTTTTTCCGCAAAGTGTCCGCCGCATGGTTCATCATGACATGCCTTAAGAATATCAGGCATTTCATCTTCCCTGACACATCTTCTGATCACAAGATCTGGCCCTGTTTTAAACAATTCGTTAGAAATCCATGAATATCTTGAACTCTCCTGAATAATTTTTCGTTTTTCTGTTGGAAATAAATGTGAAGGTAGTTTCCCTGTAACCAAATAGTTAGCAATATCTGCATACCAAGGGGTCTTAATAGTTACTGCAAACAAATATTCATCAGGAAACTTATCTTCTACAGGAGAATCTTCTTTAGTATTCTGAATCCTAGACAAGAAATCAGCTACTGTATTCTGTTTTCCTGGTCTATCCAACACAGTAATATTGAATTCTTGCAAAAGTAAAAGCCATCTTGTCACTCTGCCATTAGTAACGGGTTTGTTCATTAAATATCTAATTGCAGAATGGTCAGTATGAATAAAAGTTTCATAGCCTGTTATGTAATGTCTAAACTTATTAATTGCATGAACAACGGCTAAGAACTCTTTTTCAGTCACAGTATAGTTCAACTCTGTGGGAGTCAAATTTTTACTGGTGTAATAAATGGCATAAGGAATTAAATCTTTTTGACCCAACACGGCTCCAAGAGCTGTATCTGAAGCATCTGTAGAAATATGGAAAGGAAGTTTCCAATTTGGTCCTCTCAAGATAGGTGCTTCAGATATTCTTGTTTTCAAAGTTTCAAAATTTGATTGACAATCAGGATCCCATTTAAATTCACAGTCTTTTGTAAGCAATTTGAAGAGTGGAGATGCAATTTTAGTGAAGTTTTCTATAAATCTTCTATAGTAACCAGTAAATCCTAGGAAACTTCTAACATCTCTTTGACAATTTGGAATAGGTAACTTGGAGATGACTTCAACTTTTGATCTATCAACCTTAATCCCATCTCCTGAAATATGATGTCCTAAAACAATCCCTTCAGTAAACATCATAAAGCATTTTCATGGCTTAATGAAAGGTTTGTTTCTTTACATCTTATAAGAACTTTTTTCCAAATTTTCTAATGCCTCTTCAAATGAATTACCATAAACTGTAAAATCATCCATATAAACCTCTACACAATCATGGATTAGATCAGAAAAAATTCCTAGTACTGCTCTTTGGAATGTTGTTGGTGCATTACATAACCCAAAAGGAAGCACTCGGTAGGCAAAATTTCCCCATGGACAAGTAAATGTGGTCTTATCTTGATCTTCAGGTGCTACCTGAATTTGATTATAGCCACTAAAACCATCCAAGAATGAAAAGTACTTTTTACCTGCTAATGTATCTAATACTTGATCAATAAAAGGCAAAGGAAAGTGATCCTTCAAAGTTGATTTGTTCAACTCCCTGTAATCAATGCATACTCTCCATTTACCATTCTTTTTAGGTACTATAACCAAAGGAGAAACCCATCGGCTATCTGAAATTGGATAAATGAAGTTTACATTGAGAAGTTTTTGGAGCTCTTCCTTCACTATCTCCCTAAGATTTGGATTCATCCTTCTTTGAGGTTGTTTGATTGGTCTATTGTTTTCCTCAATATAGATATGATGGATGCAAGTCTTAGGATCAATACCCTTCATGTCAGTATACTCCCATGCAAATGCAGTAGAATGTTTTTGCAAGATTCTGGTTAATTCTTCTTGTTGTGACTTCTCCAGATGTTTGTTAATATTCAATGTCTTTTCTGGAAAAATCTCAAAAGCAGAATTACCAAACTCTTCCATAGAGTAGAGAGACATTTGTCTTGATGATAAATATTCTATGTCAGATTCCAGCTGAAATTGTGTGGGGTCATATTCTGAAGTTATCTCAAAATTTTCTAATGTGTTCAGAATTTGACTATCCTCACTAATTTCAGAAATGGTAAAGACAGGTTGTATAGTGTTCTCATCATTGACCCATTCATTGTCTCCTATTTCTGTAATTGCTCTTGCGGGAGGATACAAATTGAATTTATTTGTCGAATTACCATTAGAAATGTACATGTCTCCAGATCTACAACTAATAAAAGCATCAGCTGTGGCCAGCCAAGGTCTTCCTAAGATAATTGGATGTCCTCCTAGATTACTTTTGGGAGTCAAAGTCATAAAGTCTACTGGATATTCCCAAGAATCTAAGGAGACTGAAATATCTTCTAATACACCATCTGGTTTAATAACCGATCGATCTGCAAGTTGCAATAAAGTAGGTGTAAAAAGAAGGTTAGGAAGTTTTAACTGTTCCATAGTCTGTCTACTCATAATGTTGATAGCAGCCCCTAAATCAATCAATGTGTTTGGAATTTCTATCCCATTTATATGTGTCTTGACAATTGGACTTCCGGGATCTACATACTTCTGCATGGTAATTTTTCCCATCATAATGTCTGCAATCTTTCCTACCAGGTGGATTCTTTTTTTGTCCTTTAGCTTCCTTCCTGGTCTTTTGAAACTCAACTCCTTTATGGTTTTTGCTAGAATAGGAATTTCTCGAATGGCTTGTAGCAATGGAATCTTGATACAAACATTCTTCAATTCATCTAGAAAGTCATAGTTAGGCAACAAGATTTGTTTTTCCACCCCCTTATCAATTTGTAGTCTTTACGGAAAAGGAGGTGTAGATGAAGATACAGGTTGCTCAACTATAGGAGTTGTGGATGTTAGCTTTTCTTTTTCTTTTTGAATTTTTGAATTTTGAAGAGATTCTTCCTCAGAACCCTTATTGACTTGAAGAGAGTCCTCCTCGGAGGTATCTTGCTCTTGAATGTCTATAGAAGGTTTTTCTAAAACTCTACCAGATCTGAGTTGTACATCGTTGAGAGGAACAATCATATAGGTAGGAAATTGTTGTCCTTCTACCATATAAGTAGTTTGAGGATTCTTATTGTTAGGATTTGGCAATGGCTTAGCTGGAAGTTGATTTGTCTTCTGTTGGTATGGGAGCATGAGTTGAGGATTTGTATTTTGTTGAGAAGGTTGTTGTTGTGGAAATGGCAATGAAAGTTGTTGTGGATTTTGGCTTGGAAATTGTGGAGCTTGTTGATTTTGAAAAGATGGTGGATATTGATAAAATTGAGCAAATATCCCATAAGGATTTTGCATCCCTTGTACCCATGGCTGATATGAATTTTGATGTTGGGGCCAAGGTTGTTGCCAAGGAGTCCAATTTGGTGGGGTTTGAAGATTCATAGGGTTATTAAACCCTTGAGATTGTTGTCCCTGCCAAGGTCTCCTTGCGACAAAACAGAGAGATTCTATTGAATTTGGATCTTCTTGAAGAACAGCTTTGAGTCCAGGGATTGAAGGACAATCCTTGATCTCATGATTTTCTGAGCAAATCATACATGTTTCTACAACTTTTGCATCCAAGGGACATTCCCTTAAAGCATGTTTCTTTCTACATTTTGGACAAAAGATGGCTAAAGCATCTGTTTCTTCTTTCTGCTTGTTTTGGATTTTAAGGGTGTCTAGTTGTTCACTAAGACTCCCTAAGATATCAGTTTTAAACTCGTCAAGCATATTACCAATTTCTGCCCTACTTACTGATCCAGTTGCAGATTTGTTAGCCCTAATAAGAGAAGAATCCCTAGGCCCTTTTCCAGTTTTAGATTTTCCCCTTGAGAGATGGATACATAGTTCTGTTATATCATGAAATGGAAGTTGAGAAATGTCTCCTTTCCCCATCATGTTTAAAATGTCTATCCATTCATCTCTAATAGCTTTTAATAGGAGGGCTTTCAAGGTTTCATTATCTAAGTTGCTCATCTTTGCTCTTTTCAAGTTGTATTGAAATCTTTCAATTAAGTCTTCCAAATTTTCATCTTCTTTTTGCATCATTTTGAATACCTCATTCTTGTGATTGGTGGGCATACAATAATCCAAGTGTCTATCCAAAAATGTTTGTTTCATATCATTCCAAGTCCTGATAGATTGAGTGGCTAATCCCATGAACCATTTCAAAGCAGATCCCTTCAAGGTTGAAGGAAATAGTTTGAGTTTTTGAGAATCTTCCATGTAGTCATAAGTTCGGCACACTACTTCAAACTCAAACAGAAATGTTTCAGGATCCTCACTTCGTAATCCATAAAAGTTAGGGAGAACAGATGGTGAGATATTTTTCATTGTTGCATGAGTTTCCTCATCAACTATAGGGACTCCAAGCAGATTGTCCCTATTTCTACCGTTATTTCCTTCACCATTGTTATCTTCATTATCTCCTCCTCCTCTACCTCCACCACTATTTATTACTTCCTCTGCCATGATAGTTTCTTTAGAGTCCTTATAGTCCTCTAGTTCTTCTACCAAGGAAGGATGAGAGAAAGTTTATTTGTTTTCTAAGTGGGTTTTAGTAGGTGGTATAGGAGAATCCTCTAATTCAGTTGTTCTTTGACTTCCAAAAATCTTAAGGCTAGGGGTAGATGGTGGTGAATCTGGTCTATGCCTTGAAGAAGATGGAGTTGTGAAAATCGAACTCTTGGCTTTAGCTATAAACCTTCCCCTAGAATCTCTTGCTCTGTGCATGTCATTTTTTTTATTTTTTAAAAGTTGGGCTAATAATTCTCTTTCTGATCTTCCAGGTCACACTAGGTGCAAGAAGAGAGCATACTTAAGAAATTACTAAACCAATAACTCTCTTTTCTGATCCTCCAGATCACACTGGGTGCAAGAGGAGAGCATACTTCAAGAAGTTATCAAGTTTTCCCTTCTTTTATGATTTTATGTTTTTTTTTTTTAAGAAATTGGCTACCTAGTTACACTTCCCCGGCAACGGCGCCAAAATGTTTGGTCAATTTAGTGTCCTAAATTGCTGCATTTAATTTGTCAATCCGGGAATCGTAAGCTGATGAAGTGCGGCGCACTATATGTGCAAGATAACCTCTTTCTTAACTTTTTGTCGTTTTTGGTCTTTCTAAGGTGAAATGGAAATTCTAAAGTGAAAAGCAAGCTTGGTTATATTTGTTCAAGGAAGTGATTTCCCCTATAATGATTTACCAATCTTGAAACTTTAAAAGCAAATTGAAATTGACAATGACAAGACTTGAAAGAAAGTAAAAGTGTACTGCTGAAATGAAAAGGTGCTGCTAATATAATGAATCAAAATAGGAAACTAGTGAACATGAAAACTAAACTATTCTTGCTGCCAACTGAACACAAAAGAAACTACGCTTATGGAAATTCAAAATTGCAATGAAATAAATCTAAATCAGATTACATCAATTCATTTTCTGACCCTTCATCATTAGACCGGCTATGACTTGCGGAAGTAATCATAAACAACTTGTGTAACTGATATTTAATTCGCAGAAAGTAAACTAATACTAAACCATACACACATGATTCAATCCCTCGCCATCAGTCCAGCTGTGGCTTTCGGAGGCAACTGAAGATGTCATACATGATTTAATATATCTAAATTTGCAAAAAAGAAACTAATACTAAACTACACATTTCATAATGCAGTCCCTCACCATCAGTCCAGCTGTGGCTTTCGGAGGCAACTGAAGATGCTATGAGCAGCTTAATATATCTAAATTTGCAGAAAAGAAACTAATACTAAACTACACATTTCATAATGCGGTCCCTCACCATCAGTCCAGCTGTGGCTTTCGGAGGCAACTGAAGATGCTATGAGCAGCTTAATATATCTAAATTTGCAGAAAAGAAACTAATACTAAACTACACATTTCATAATGCAGTCCCTCACCATCAGTCCAGCTGTGGCTTTCGGAGGCAACAGAAGACATTATGAGCAGCTTAATATATTTAAATTTAACTACTGAATCAGATAAACAAAACTGAAATGTACAAAGCAAGACTGAAGTTAAACAAATGCTATGAAAAGGAAACTAGCAGCAGAATAATGTTAGTCTCATATCATTAGCAAAAATACTATGAAAATTCCCCGGCTGTCTACCTAAAACCTGCACAAGAAAACTGATCAGTGATTTAACAATCATAAAAACATGAAAGACAAGAATGCAATGGAAATTATAGAAATGTATGAACAGAAATGAAACAACTATGAAATATGAACATGTAATGGATTATGATACAATGACTTTGTTAAAGAAATGAAATGAAATATATATACATTAATACACAGAACCTCGGCTGAGCAGGGGCCCTCTACACAGCTCTGGTACGATCCTCAAACACGAATTAAGTTATAAAACAGAGTTCTCTCACATTAAAAAGCAGTTCATTACAGACTGGTAGTATTACGGCTCAAGGCAGCGTAATCACTACAAAGCTAACATAACAGAGTACGCACATCAACTATCAACTAACAACTCAACAACTCAACAACTAACTCTACGTGCGTATGCAAACGCTTTATATAAAGCAATAAACTGTAACTGTCTCCTGAAGTTTATGATAGCAGCCAGCACGTAGACCACTAAGGCCACGGATATAGGAGTATGGCCATGTTGGAAAACGGATCTATGGAAGGTGGGCGCTTGAATTCAACTCCAGAACTTTGCACAGATGTCAATTAACCTCCGCAAGCTTAGAAACGGCCGTATGGATGTTTATATGCCACGAAATAGAGTCCAGCCGACATAGAACTCCATAGTTGACTTCCACGTGGATGGCTTTGACCGCGGCTTTCTTTGACGAATTTACTTGAACCAATAGGACACGAACCATGTCCTCGTCATTCCTAGCCTGCCCATGTGGCTCGTTTCCTTCGTAGACACCTGTAGCATAGATATCCACAAAATAGCTGCGGAAAGTTGCGGCAGCTGCGGAAAGTGGCAAGTTTCCGCAGCTGTATGAACAAAATCTAAATCAAATAGAAAACACAAAAACATAATTAAAAACCATGTTAGATACCCTTTTGCACATGATATTGACAATTTTGGAGGTTTAGGTGAGTGAAAAAGATATGGAAAAGTGTGTGGAAAAGAGGAAAATTCGGGACTCAACAATATAAACATAGGAAAAGTGGGTTTTATGATTTTACAAATGGAAAACATGATCGGGGAAGATTTATACAATTTTTTTAGCGCCCGATTGCGGGCCCAAAGGTTATGTGAATGAAACAAGGGATCGGGGGTTAAATATAAAGGGGCTCATCGGATCGGAGGTTTCATAAAACACAAAGACTTGCGCTCGTCGATTGCTTCCGATGTGATAAGCGCTCGGGGCTATTAGCGCTTGGTTCTAGCACTAGAGCACATTTGGGGATGTGGTTTAGGACTTAGCCCAAAGGGGCTTGAGCCTATAGCTAAAAAAGCTTATTTTTTATGATATTTTCAAAGTTTTTTGATGGATTTGGGGGTTTCGGTAAGGTTTTAAAATGAGTTTTAAACCTTATAAAATGGGTTTTATGAAGGAGGAAAGGGAATACATGAAAAAATAGAGGAATTTTATAGGAAAAAGGGGAAAAAAAGGAGGTTAATTTTGAAGTGAAAGGAGGGGTAAAATGAGGGGAAAATGGGGATTTTTGCAGTAGTTTTTTCTTCATGAAAACAGCAGAATTTATGAGTTTAAAAGGGAAACAGTAGTGAAGATTAATAAAAAGACATGATGTCTTCACAAGACTTCAAGAACTAACAATTTTTCAATAAAAAAAATTTCTTGAAGGCTTCAAAAATGATTTAGCCACCATTTCATATGACAAATTTTATAGGTGGCTAACATGACGCATGGCGATGGCCGGACAGGGCATGCGTGATCTACGAGCTGCGGGGCCAGAGCCATTGGCTCGTGACCCTCCAGATAGTGATTAGTGTGTAGGGGCAGGTGGTGCCCCCAGTTTTGAGTTTTTGTAACATGCTATGGGCATGTCATATGTATCAGATTTGATGAACTCTAAAACATTTTATACGACACATACTATGGATATGCACCGTTTTGATATTTTTATGTTATTTTCTTGTGTTAAATTCCAATCCAGAATGTGGTTTGCAATGCTATCTACATCGTGATTTTGTGCTCTAGGTACATGACTGAAAGTAATGATTTCAAATTCACGCATCAAAAGCTTCACTCGTAAATATCTTCTGAAAAGGATAGGATTATTCACACGATATACACCATTCAATTGCATGACAAGAAGCAGGGAATCTAAACGAACATGAAGTTGGAGGATGCAATGTGAAAGGGCATTGGCTAATAGACCTCGTACAGCATCATATTCGGCCTGATTATTGGTAGCAGTACAAATGCATACACTATTCAAAAGAACAAGCACATGCAGAGGGGTAAAAATGGCCCAACCTGCCGAGGCTAAATTCCGGGAGTAGCGACTTGCGCCATCAGCGAAACCGATATAAGGTGTTGATGGGGGGGTCCCTCTGAAAGGTGTCACAAGACAATAAATGAGAGGATAAAGAACAATGCCAGCAACCTGAGCACACAGTAGAAATCGAATGCACTCCGCGGAAGGGAGTGATCTGGGTCGGATGTCTACTTCCCACATGCCGCCAATGAGGGGAAGTGTGGGAGCTACTAGAGGCGTAGCTTGAGCTCAAGCTGCATAATTCACCAAGGGTATGGATGATGGCATCTCTTTTATGGGTGGGAAAGATGAAATCAGGGGTGGACGTGGCTTCCATGGTGTCATCGTCACAACAGGAGATGGAAGGACAGGAGGAAGGGAGACCACATGACGCGGCAAGGCTACCTGACTCGTCATCATGAGGAGAAAGACTCACATGCGCATCGTCATGGGGGATGACATAAGAACAAGCAGATAAAGCATCCATTAATTTTGAGCCTGGGGTGTTTGCTGAAAGGAGGTCAAGCGAAACAACAGGAGAAGATTCCAAGGGAGCTTCTGTCGAGGGTCTCAAAGATGATGAAAGGTAGAGGATGGTGGCCGCATGCTCCGTCATTTCGACATCAGGGGGGAAATGTCAATAGGAGCGGGTAAATCCTCAGTCTAGCCTACAGCATACTGTGCAAGAACAGGAGAAGTAGATTGATTTTGTTCAATCTCGTATTCCCAAACTACCTCCAAAGAGGCACAGTAATGTGTAAGGCAGGGACAGTGATGAGAGTAATGGCCACAGAGACCACACAAAGCACAGGGGTGTTTGGTGTGAATATACTTGGTGTTCTTGGTTGCAGTCGATGAAGAAGCGTAGGTTTTAGGGACTGTAGACTCAGGGAACGCGACATTAACCATGGGCTTGATGCGAGGCAACTCGGGATAAGTATGGGTGGCATGACCGATGACATCACACAAAGCGCAGGACTTTGGAGGCGGAGGAGGTGCAGGGTCATTCGGGGCAGCTTTGTCCTTTGAGGCATTTTTGCAAGCTTTTTCCTTCTTACCTGAAGCAGTTGCAACAGGAGGCGGATCCTGTTGAGGTGGCTGAGGCACTGGGACGACGGGAGAAGTCAGGGGGACCAGTTGAACCGGGGTCAAAGCAAGATAAGGTTTAGGTTGACCTGGCAAGGTGGCGGTTGGAGGATCAAGGTACCAAACCAGAAGCCCAATGGTCACGTTAGGGATAGGGAGGGTGGCCATGACAGGTTCCGTATAGATGCCTAGTGGAGGGACTAGGAACGGGATCTGATTGGAGGGGTAATGGCTAGGTGGGACGGCTCCTAAATGGTTAAGGCCTAGAGGAACCGACCCAGGGGGATAAAGGGGCTCATGAGTACCAGCTGAAGGGCCAGCAGGAGGAGGTCCAAAAGGCTGCATCGAAGGGCTAGGAGACGGCTGTGGAGGGCGAGGGGGCTGCTGACTAACCGAGGCGGGCCTCTTGAGAGAAGCTCGAGACGATTGCATCATGCAACCATTCGATGAGCTGGGATCAGAGATGGGAGTAGGAAGACCAGGGAATGTACCAAGCAAGGAGGAGTCCTTGTAGACACCAGGTGAAACACTAGTCAAAGGGTCGATGGTTTGCTTGTTGGCCACCGAAGAAATAGTGGACTCAGGGGAGGTCTGAGACTTCAGTTCATAATACGTCAACTGGTCAATGGTGACTATATTTATGTTATGGGGGAAGGACGTCTTGCGGTGAACCGCAAAAGGGACAGCAGACATCGCATAAGTGTAGCTACAACCTAATATAATGTTGTAATCTAAGGGGGTGTCTATGACTTCTACGTCTACGCAAATTGTCTTGCCCGCAAGAGTGATAGGACAATTGCGGAATAAGCCAATGGGCTTGGAGGCGTGGCCATCCCACGCTCGAAGAGTGATCGTGGAAGGAGCCAACTCAGGAGATCTGAGTTGTTTCCAAATGGAAGTGGACATCACGCAAGTGGATGCCCCCTCATCAATAATGCACCAAGAAACGTTGGCGTTCCAGATCTTGACTGGGATTTGGAAAGCGACGAAAGCAGGGAGAGGAGGATGTTCTGACCGGTCAACGTCAAAGACAATCAATCAATCGTCGGAAGGGTCTACAACGCCCACGGCAGACAGAAGAGCTTTTCATTGTGAAGGGCACGACTGGAGGAGTTCCAGCATTGAAATGGCAGCAGGGGATTGTGCCAAGTCATCGACTATGCTATACGAATGGGTGGCTTTGCCAGAAGCAGCATTTCGGCATAGTGGACCCTTAGGGATCTTGGTATGAACCTTGGCCCGAGGCTGAGGGATCTTCAAGGGGCCACTAGATGTCGAAAGAGGCTTTGTAGAGACCGAAGGAGGTGGCTTGGGGACAGACGCAGTGGGAGGCTTATTGTACTGACGGGACCGAGTCTGAATATTGATGTCTACAGTTGAAGGTTGATCAGATTTCATCATGAGAATCTGGTCATCGGGGGTACCAGACGGAAGAGGTTTGGTAACAGTGTGGTAAACATGAGGTTGGGCAAAGAGAGGAGGCATGTTGTACCCTGAATACGTGCTACCAAGAGGGGAAGATATGCAGGAGGTGTTGGCCCCCCTTTGAGAAATATCAAAACCCATGGGAGGTTGAGAAATGATGACACACACATGGCACCAAGGAAAAAGAGACCGACAAGGGAAGGGAGGTGCAAGATCAACCGATTATAATGTCGAAACAAGGGCAGAGAGGTGCAGGATCAAGTGATTGCAATGGTTTAGAGTCTTTGCTTGGAGGTGTTAACCAAGCCCTTTTTTTCTTAGGGTGTGTGTAAAAGTGTGTAAATTTTAATTTTTAAACCCAGACATTTGTAGAGAAAAAGAAAAAGTGTTGTTGTATAGTTGTAAATAAACCTGCAAATGACAGTATATAGGCCTGCAAAACAGAAAATAAACAACAAATAATGCAATAATATAAACCCAAGAAGGTGGGCCTTTCAACAACTAGACTATAGGTGAGTGAAAAAACTAATCAAAACACACTAAAGCAGCCAATAGATCTAAGGTCAGAAGGGACAGGGATCCAAAGGACAAAATCTGCTGGAAAGTGGTGCAGAAACAACAATAAATCAGAGGAAGAATTGTTGTAAAAAGAGGTGGCGAAAGGCTATCTCCAGGAGGGAAGCGGAGTGCACCCTAAAGGAAAACCCAAACAAATCTAGATGAGGTGATTTGGATGGATAACAAGCCGATCTGAAGTGGATCTGAAGATGAGGTATCAGATCTGAAAAAATGGCTGAAGACTCTGAAATTTCAGACAACCTTCAACAACAAACACTCTTTCACAAAAAGTGGAGGGTACTGAAGCCCTAGGGGGCTAGGTTCCCACTTAGTTGAGTGAAACATAACAAGTACAGGTCCAAAACAGGCAGAGATGGAGGTCAGACAACCCTGAACAGAGGCTCAGCAAAACCAAGAAAACTTTCAGAAAAATCCCTGCAGAAAGTCCAGGTCACATTTTTTGACCTGTTTTCAGCAGAGGCCACACTTTTTGGGCTATAAAGTGCACCCTGGAGGTCCAGGTCGCAGGTTTTGGGCAGAAAAGTGCGACCTGCACTTCCGGCACTCTCGACGGTAGGTTTCAGAAAAAAAAATCGTCTCAGCTATGGCTGATGTCTGTCACCTACGCAATGGGTCCGAAAACACGTGGAAGTTAGAATTTTTATCATTTTAAGGTTTTATGGCTTAAAAAAAACGTCAAGAATAAGAAAAACAAGGGGCTGAAGAGAAATCCTAGGGTTTGAAGTAGCTGGATATGCAAGGATCAAAAAAACGACAACGGTCGTAATGGTAAACCCGTGTGGAGTCGCCAGTTGTTAGTATGAATCTTGATTTGAGGTGTACGAAAAAATACCACTTTAGCTGCGCATAAAAAATAGCCCTAACAGTAGATATGACTGCTAATAACTTCAGATCTGCAGTTAGATGATCAAGACAAATTCTGCAAAAATCTAGATCTATGCATTAGAAGACATTAAATAGTATAAAAATAAGATTTACTCCATAGATCCAATAGACAAGACAATAATATATCCAATGAAATTTTATATTAAGGGAACCTGGGAGGAAAACACAAGATGGTGTTCCCTGTTCTCCTCAATGGGATGGGTTCTTGTAAGTCCTCAGCACTTCAGATTTATAATTCCTCTCTCTTGTTGGTGTAGAAAACCCAGACAAAAATGGAAGAATATGGCTATGATAATGGATCAATAGCCAGACCAAGAGTTGAGATCCAGGGTGATCTTTAGGCAACAAAAGGTGACAAATGAATGGGAAAACCCTTCTATTTATAACAAAATATTGAGTTAGTCTAGATATTGGTGCATAATTAAAATATTATTAACCAAATCAAGATCCAACTTTTATGGAATATTTTATTATATTTGTTGGAGGGAAAATGAATTTGACTTGAGTAAAATCCCCTTATTTGTAAATAATAAATAAATAAATGATTTATTTATCATTTTAAGGATGTGATTAAGTAATAATAAATAAATAAATGACTTATTTATCATTTTAAGGATGTGGTTAAAAAATAATAAATAAATAAATGATTTATTTATCATTTTAAGGATATGTTTGTGTAATAAACAAATAAATAATGATTTATTTAATTATTTAAGGGAGATTTAGTCATATTTAACAAAGAATATTATTTAAGTAATGTTTAAATAATTATTCTTAGAAAATAATGAGATAAATAATGATTTATCTAATTAATTTCCTTGTTTTGGGTTAAATATAACCGGGAATATTAATTAAACTGTTGTTTAACTAATTATTCCTTGAGGAAAATCAAACAAATATGGATTTATTTAATGTTTCCCCATGGGGTTTCCTGTTTAGACCATAAACAACTTAATAAAGGTGGTTTAATAAGTTATTTTTCATAATGAATGTGATTTTACTTGGGGTAAAATTGGTCTTACTTGGTGTACTTGGGTCCATCTAATAACAATGGATTAGATGACCAAAAAACGGTGTAACACCATTGTCATTTCGAATTACAACCCCATGACAGACATTTTGTCACGTCAATTTCTGGGGTTAAAATATTCAAAATGGATCGTCATTTTGCAGGAATTTGATTTGGAATTCATCAAATCCAAGTCAAAGAAATATTTAGTTTTGGTTGAGCTTCTCTGCGACCTTCCCTCTGATAGTATTGAAACTACATTGGAACCATCAATTCCTGATGAGTCTCTGTTTATGATTTGGTCTTCTGAACCTTGGTATGGGGACTTCATCATTTATCTCCAAACCCATACTTTCCAGCCCAATATCTCTCGCTCACAAAAGAGATGTATTCAATTCCAAGCCAAATATTATCTGATCGTCGGCGATACACTTTATTGTCGTGGTGTCGATACGATTTTATGGAGGTGCCTCACTCATGAGGAGGCCAATAAAGTTCTAAATTATTATCATGTTGGCGCTTGTGGTGGACACTTTTCTGGATACGCTACTGCGCAGAAGATTCTCTGCACCGATTACTTTTGGCCTACCATATTTCATGACTGCATCCTCGCAGTCAGAATTTGTCATGTGTGCCAGATATTTGATCATAAAATCCGCATGCCGCCGGCGCCGATGCATCTTGTTATCGTTGTGGGACCATTTTCAAAATGGGGCATTGAATTCATGACCTGCAATCCTCATACGTCCGAGGGGCATGGTTATATTATTTTTGCAGTCGACTACTGTACCAAGTGGGTCGAAGCGATGCCTACATTCAATAACACAGACGAAACAACTGCATTGTTCTTTTTCAATCATGTGATCTCACGGTTTGGTGTACCACAAGCTATAGTTACAGATCATGGTAAGCATTTTTGCGATCACACGATGAATGATTTGACTGCCAAAATAGGATTGTCACATGATAGTTCTACTCCTTATATCCACAATCCAATGGACAATTTGAAGCCATTAACAAGATCCTTAAGCGAATTCTTCAATGAATGATAGGAGTTCATAAACGAAATTGGAATTTAATCTTGTACTCGGCTTTGTGGGCATATCGAGCCTTAGTGAGAAATGAAACCAGATTTACCCCCTTTCAATTGGTGTATGTTCTGGAAGCTATCTTTCCTATCCAATGTGAAATTATGTCATTAAAACTCATTGTTGACTTGTTACGTGACACCTCTAGCGAAGAAGTGCATCTTTTTAACCTCATCCATCTAGATGAAACGTGTCGTGAAGACGCATTGGCCAGTGAAGCACATAAGAGATGAATCAGGGCATAATACGACCAACATGTCAAGCCTCACATCTTCTTACAAGGAGACTTGGTCTTACTTTATGATCAGGAAGTTGATTTGATAGGAACAGGAAAAATTTAGCCACTGTGGCATGGCCCCTACATTGTCAAAAGAGTTCTGGATAAGGGTGCCTACGAGTTAGTTTATTATGATGGAATTCCATTGGCGCAGCCTCGAAATTGGATGTATCTTAAAAGTTACTATGCTTAATTGAGCGTAGTAAAATTTTGTATTATATTGTATATATGCTTTTGATTTGCATTTACTGTCTTAGTTTGTTTTTCTAGATTTTTCTTAAAGTTAGTAATCCACTTTACATTTCATCGTAGATGACTGAATATTTGGAACCATTCGTTGGGTACGTTGATGTTGCTATTCGTAGTACGAAGAACCTATCCTCTATATCATGGGCCATTTTCGCTCCAAGTGGCGAATTAGTGATTTTTCAAGGGATTCTTATAGGTCAATCCACAAACAATATCATTGAGAATAGCGCATTGATAAAACTTCTCTCTGATGCCATTTCATTTGGTATTAATTTTATCACCATTAGATTAGACTCACAATTTGTCGTACTTCAACTTACTATCGTCTATATTTTCCGAAATCCAACACTTCATCGCATGTTCCTAAGAGTTCGACTTTTGGAAAGACATTTTGATTACATTCAATATCAACACATTTCCAGAATTTTGAACACATTAACTAATTCATTAACGAATTATGTTTTAAACAGACATTTGAAACACATGTAAAGACAAATTTTCAATTCACATCACATAATTGAATAGGATTGCGTAATAAACATAGGAAAACACTAAAAAAAAAATAGATAGATAGTTATAGATTTTTACAAAATTTTTACCCAAGACACATTGGTCATATGACCTCAAAATGTATGCAAAAAATTTCAAAGTAAAATAGTGATGCTCATGATAACAAGCAACTGATATAGCTATCCTACGCAATAGCCGCATCCAACAGTAAGGAATGCCAATAGTATGGCGTTGCAGTCTCATAGGTAACTCTTCGATCCAGAAATTTGGAATCCCAAGAGTCAATCCCTCCACGTGATGTTGTAGCTCAGCAAGATTCTCAGTCATATCTAAATCCTGAAGGACTTCTCTCCCGACATCCCTCTCTGCTGGCTCACCTTCTCCCTGCTCTGGCTGACCCACTAGTCAAACCCGACCCACATCTGTGTACATCAAAACTTTAGTTTAGTCTTGGGAAATATCAAAATACAAAAAAATGTAGAAACCTTAGAAAAAAACAAAAAACATGGTCAAAACATTCTTACTTATTGCACCCCATTGAGCACCATCTCATAGAATCAAGTCTGGATCTTCGCAGAAATGTACGCCTGCATATGCATACCGATCTATGGTGACCATATGTCGTTTGAACTAGGCGAAGAATGCAGTAGAGAATATGATGGTTGATTGAAGAGCATGTCTAGACATCAATTCATTCCAAATTTGCATCTATGGATTGCTAGGGCCAGATATGCCCAATGTAACATGTTGTGGTTGCATCAATGGAACCCACTCTAGAATGAAGGAAATTAGGATCGAGCCATAGTTGAAATTCTTCTTCCTACCACCCTTTGCTTTAGTCAGTTGTTTTTTCATCTGAAAGAGTACTGCTTCAGCCTAGTTGAATATTGTTGGTTCTAAACACTCAAGTATATACTGCATGTATGATCTATATGCAACATGTAGTGTCATGGAAATGGCAAGATTTTCAATATTAAAAATGATGCTCCTCAAAGGTAGATCACGCACATCATAGATATTTATTTTCCCATATTTACTCAGTTTCGTACCTGGATCAAAATGTTGGCGTATTTAATCCCTAAGGGTCTCTCCTCTAAGGGCATATACTACAAGGGAAATGGGAGAACCTCTTCTCGATAATCCAGTGAGAAAGTAAATATCCTCAACCAATATTGGGAGCACTTTGTGCCCAATGTGAAAATCCTGCAACACCAGATCCCATGAACGAACTAGGAACTCCAATAGTTCCATATGCTGCCTCGTCCCCTGACAATATGAAGTATTTAAGCAACCCGCAATCTCTGAGGGCTCTTACTATACCCGGATCATTTAGGGCAATCATATCATGTTCTTCATGTTCTCTTTCTCACCACGTAATCGTCATTTTGATCTGATGAATACCTGAAATACAATCATAAACTTCATTAGGATCCATTTCATGCAAAAAAACTTGGGAAATTTTGGGCACATGGCAAGAAGCAAAAATAATAAATGTGCCCAACGCAGCCTAGGTCAAGGGTGATGTAGGGGCATTAGGCACAACAAAATACTTTGTATCTAAGTAGACATAGGGGGGTCTCATGTTTTTAAATTCTCATGTAATTATTAGTATTTTGAATAAAATGGTGAGGAATTTTAAATGTTCTCTAACCACTAGTGAACATGAGGGAAGTTGATTAAGTTAGGAAGGTGAAGAGTCAGTTTCAGTTATTTTAAGGATGGAGTCTAAATTTAGGATTTGGGAATTTTAAGAGTTTTTTTTAACTGTTAAGGAAGCTCAATTGATTCATTATTAATTGGTATAAATGTAAGCCTATGGGCAGATAAGGAGATAGCTATTCAAGAGGCAAAGTAGTGAGGATAGAAGGCCATCGAATTGAAGATCTGGCCGAAGACAAGGAGAAGTTTGTAAGTAATCTCAATTAGATATATATGAAAGAATTTGTTCAGAATTATATGGGCATTGTTTGTTTTAAATTCTGTGTGAATGGGTTTCTAATTTCGATAAGCAAGTAGGTGTTAACTCTGTAATAAGAATTGAGCTTAGGCTATGCATATAGTTGAGGAATGGATGAATTTGTTGAAAATGGCTTAATACGGTCTTGAGCTTCAATAAGAAATTGTGTAAGACATTGACAATGAGTTGAAATTATGAACCCATTGTAGGTTGAGAGAGGGTTCGATTCCTTTTAATTTCCGAATTATTGTATTGTAGGGGATTTTGAATTATTAGCCTCTATGTGGAAAGGATTTAATTTTTTGCAGAATTCATTGCTATTGATGAAATCTGTGTAATTTTTCCGAGTGGGAATCGAGAAGAGATATTGATTCGAACAAATCGATATCGATTAATTGTGTTGAAGCCACAACACAGAAAATCCGTGGAAGAATTTGACTCTGTAGAAAAGAGTTGGAGGAATCAGTGACCATTGGGTTTCTTTGTTAAAATCAGTATCAAACCTATATTTAAATTCTGTGAATCGATTCATGCTTTTGAAAAGAATGGTTCTGAGTGAACGGATTGTTGAGCCCCAAAGATGTCCTTCTTTTCCGCCACATTTCACTTCATTCTCTTTGTCCCTCATCTATTACAGGCTTAAATGATCAATAGGATTGATTAGGATTACTTTAAGAATGTATATAATGACTAACTTGCTATGTTTTCATGATTTTGTTATTGTAGCAATTTTTTACTAGACTCGGCTACAGAACGCAGTCATTTTGTAGCCAGTCGCCTATTCCGCAGCTATCTTCATGTTTACGCAGGTTCCAAGTGTCACCTCAAGGAAAAATGCATATGGTCGTATTCCACATCACTCCCCCATCATTTCTTGCTCTCCACGAAGTCTGAGCTCGAGTCTACAGGTGGTTATGCACGTGGGAAACCAAAACTAGGAGACAGACTTCTAATAGGACAAGGACTGTACAGATGTCCTTAATCATAGTACGAGGCCACCACCAGAGTCCTAGTTTGATTTTAGTTTGGAAAGACAATTATTCCTGTTTTATCTCAAAGAAAGTTATGTAATTTTTTTATAAGTATGGCTCGGGAGACCGAGAAACAACTAGCTAGATTTATGTTTTATTGCTAGATCTGAGAAGACCGTAATACTCTGTTTTGAAGAATTTCTCCTTTAATGAAAGAAGCATCACTTTATTGCAAGAGATGAGTCAATCTTGAGTAGATTTGCGTGCTAATCTGGTGGTAGAGGGCCCCTGCTACCTGAGAAGCTTTGTTCATATGGTTTAGATAAGTAACTTAGCCTTGTTTCATTCCTAGTTTAATCAATTTTCTAAACTTTGTGTTTTTATACTTACTTGCAGCGGATGCCACAGTTAGTCTTATCCTTACAAACTCTTCCAAAATACCACTAACATTGGATGGGATATAACTGTAGTATTTTAGGAGTTAGTTGCATTTCTCTGAACTTTATGATTTTATGCTCAATTACATCAGTTGTTACAGCTAGTCGTGATCTTATAAACTCTTCCAAAATATCACTAACTCTAGATGAGACATAGCTGTGGTGTTTTAGAGCTTTGTTGTGTTTTGTTGAATTGTATGCTTTCATGCTCATTTACATAACATGTTGCAGCCAGTCCTGTTCCATAAATTATTCCAAAATACCATTAATTCCGAATGAGACAGAGCTGAGACATTTTAGTGATTAGTTGCATCTTAAAGTCTAGTTGTAGTACTCCGGAGGTAGATGTCACTCTAGTTTAATTTTGTCACCGTGTTTCAAGTTTGATAATGGCACTCTAGTATAACTTTATTCATTGTACTTTAAGTTATATTAGTGACATTCTAGTTCAGTTCCAATTCACAGTATTTCAAATTTAGGCTAAAAGCATTCTAGTTTAGTTGTGATCACTGTGTTTCAAGCTTGATCAATTGCATTCTAGTTCAGTGTTATCCATTGTTCTTTAAGTTGTATTAACTGTCAAAATTAGACTTCACGGCCTTCATTGTTTACAAACTAATCTTGTTCTGACTTTCTATTAATGCATCATCATATGGATAGGAATGAGTTAGTGATATCAGTTTAAGGCCTTGATTGTTCTGCAAACTTTTGCAATTTCACAAATAAGCCTTTTCCCAAAAACTATTTTAGAAAATCTCTAACTTTCGAATGAGGCTTAGTAGTGA
Source organism: Pinus albicaulis (assembly GCA_034641835.2). NCBI lineage: Eukaryota > Viridiplantae > Streptophyta > Pinopsida > Pinales > Pinaceae > Pinus > Pinus albicaulis. The sequence goes on from CM076578.1 coordinate 1,937,202,308, forward strand.
CAAGTTGAGCTGCAAAATGGATTGATCTTAGCATTACAAGTTAATTCAGAGTAGAAATCTTATTGTGCTACAAATAGTCTTTTTCCAATTGTGTTCCAATAAACTTTTAGCCATGGATGAGATTCTTTGTAATATTGTAAGATGGTTGTTTACTTAGGAGAACCTAATTTGCACTAAACTTGTCCTTTTCTCAAGCTATTCCAACATATTTCTAATGAATGAATTGGATGAGTTTATGTTATGAGTTATTGAGTTCATGTTGTGATTTATTTTCTTGCTATGAGTCATTATCAAACTTTGCATTTTCTATTCTTTAGTATAGGTTTTGCTCTGCTTTTAGTGTGACCAACAACTATTCTTTTTCAACATTTAGTTCTTTTCCTTCTTAACATAAAACCACAAAACCAAAAACATCATAAAAACATTAAACACAACGTAGTGAGAAATAGATACCTAGGCACATATAGTGCACCTCACTTCAGCAGTTTACTAACCCTGGTTGATAATTTATGACCTCAATTTAGGAACACTAAGTTGAGCACAACATTTTGGCACCGTTGTCGGGGAAGTGTAACTAGGTAGCCTTGTTTCTTACCTCCCAAAAACAATGACATGCGTAGAGAAAGAGACTCAAGGGGTAGATTCATAAGAAGCAGAAGCTTGATTCCTAGAATACCACTTGTTTCACCAAGACCAAGAGCCAGCACATCTCCAACTCAAACCCACATTCCATCCTTTACTGATCCTATACTTCCAGAGGACTTAAGATTAGATATTCCATCAGAAAGACCTTCCACTTTTCCCACTGAACCTGTCTTGGAAGAAGATTCAGGAACCCCTGCTAGGGACTTAAACCTTTCAACTTCCACAGAAGAATCAACTATGGCAGAAGAAGGGGGAGGAGGAGTTTTTAATGGAGAACACACACTATTTGGAGGGGGTAGAGGTAGAGGTAGAGGAGAAGGAGGTAGAGGTGCAGAAGGAGAAGAAGGCAGAGGAAGAGGTAGAAGAGAAATGGGAAGCTCTTTTGGGTTTCCTATTGTAGATGAAGAAACCAATACAACTATGAAAAACATTTCACCCTCTGTCCTTCCAAACTTTTATGGACTTAAAACTGAAGATCCTGAAACCTTCCTATTTGAATTTGAAGTCCTATGTAGAACTTATGACTACTTACAAGATGCTCAAAAAATTAAACTATTTCCTTCAACATTGAAAGGAGCAACATTGAAGTGGTTTATGAGTTTGATCAACAGTTCTATTAGGACATGGGAAGACATGAAACAAGCATTTCTAGAGAGGTATTTGGATTATTGTATGCCAGTCAACCATAAGGAGGAAGTGTTTAAAATGCTACAAAAAGAGGATGAAAATTTGGAAGATTTGTTGGAGAGATTTAACTACAACATTAAAAGAGAAAAAATGGAAAACCTAGACCAAGACACCTTGAAAGCTCTCTTGTTGAAGACAATTAGGGATGAATGGCTAGATATCCTTAACATGATGGGAAAAGGGGATATATCTCAGCTCACATTATCTGAAATAGCTGAATTATGTATCAACCTTTCAAGAGGGAAATCCAAAACTGTAAAAGGACCAAGAGACCCTGCTCTTGCAAGGGCAAGTAAGTCTGCTTCTGGGACAGTAAGTAGGGCAGAGATAGGGCATATTCTTGATGAATTCAAATTTTACATCTTGGGGAGTCTTAGTTAACAAATAGACACCCTTAAGTTAAAAAACAAGCAAAAATCTGAATCTGATGCCTTAGCAATCTTTTGTCCCAAATGTAGAAAGAAGCATGCCTTGAGAGAGTGCCCTTTGGATGCAAAAGTTGTAGAGACTTGTGTAATTTGTTCAGAAAAACATGAGACCAAGAGTTGTCCTTCACTTCCTGGTCTTAAAGCTGTCTTTCAAGAAGATACTCCTACAAGTTCCACAGAATCTCTCAATTTTGTCTCCAGGAGGCCTTGGCAAGGACCTCAAACACAAGGATTTCATGATCAGTTGTATAATCAACCCCCACCAAATTGGAATTCTTGGCAGCAACATTGGCCCCAATTTCAAAATCAATCACAAACTTGGGCACAAGGAGCAAAAAATCCCTATGGACTGTACTCTCAGTATTACCAATATCCACCATCCTATCCACCATATCCACATTTCCCTCCTCAACAAAATTTTCAACGAAATCCTCAACAAAATCCTCAAAATCCACAACATCAAAATCAACCACTTCCAATACCATTTCCTTAGAAAACAAATCAGTTTCCTGCCCAACCCATACCAAACCCCAACAATAAAAATCCTCAAAACACATACATGATAGAAGGCCAATAGTTTCCAACTTATTTGATCTCTCCTTTAGACCTTAGTGATGTTCAAATTAGGTCTGGAAGAATACTTGAAAAGAGGAAACCTTCTGTAATCATACAAGAGCAAGAAAATTCTGAAGAAGATTCTCTACGGGTAAATAAAAGTCTTGAAGAGAACACAACTTTCCAAGACTCAAACATTGAAAAATCAAAACAAAAAGAACCAATAATTTCAAGTCCTATATTAGAGTAGCCATCAACATCCACTTCTAAACCTCCCTTTCCAGAAAGATTACAAATTGATAGGGGTATAGAAAAACAAATTATGGTTCCTAATTATGACTTCCTAGATGATCTGAGAAATGTTTGTATGAAGATCCCATTATTACAAGCCATCAAGGAAATTCCAATCTTAGCAAAGACAATAAAGGATGTTGAGCATGAAGAAAACAAGAAAAAGAATAAGAGAGATAATGAAAATTCAACTGGCAGGAAAAATAGCAGATGTCATGATGGGTAAGATGGCTATTCCAAAGTATCTAGGCCCAGGAAATCCAGTTGTTAAAATTCACATCAATGGAATTGAGATCCAAAACACACTTATTGATTTAGGAGCAGCAATCAATATCATGAGTAGACAAATCATGGATAAACTGGAATTTACTAATCTTATTTTTACACCCACATTATTACAATTAGTAGACAGATCTCTGATCAAACCTGATGGGGTAATAGAAGACATTCCATTGTCCCTAGATTCTTGGAAATATCCTGTGGATTTTATGATCCTAACTCCTAAGAATAATCTAGGGGGGCATCCTGTTATATTAGGAAGACCTTGGTTAGCTACAGCTAATGATTTCATTAGTTGTATATCCAGTGATATGTACATCTCTGATGGTAGTTCAACCATAAATTTACCTTATATCCTCCAGCAAAAACAATTACAGAATTAGACGATACTCAATGGATAGAGGATGAAGAAGACTTACAACCTCTCTTCACAATTTCAAGAATTAGTGAAGATAGCTAGATTCCGAATACCTTAGAAAACTTTGAATCCTCTTCGGAATGTAAGAATGAACAATTTCAAGAAGAATCCAACATTGAGTTTTTATCATCAAGACAGATGTCTCTTTACTCCATGGATAAATTTGGCAGCTCTACAATTGACATATTTCCAGGTAAAACTTTAAACATAAACAAGAACCTAGAGAAATCTCAACAAGAAAAGCTAGTCAAGATATTACAGAGACATTCTTCTGCATATGCATGGGAGTACACTGATATGAAAGGGATAAGCCCTAAGACTTGCACTCATCACATCTACATAGAGCAAAATTATAAACCAATCAGACAACCTCAGAGACGGATGAATCCAAACCTTAGGGAGATTGTTAAAGAAGAATTGCAGAAATTGTTAAATGTTAACTTTATCTATCCCATTTCAGATAGTCAGTGGGTTTCTCCTTTGGTAATTGTGCCAAAGAAAAATGGTAAATGGAGGGTATGTATTGACTATCGAGAATTAAACAAAGCTACTCTTAAAGATCATTTTCCCCTACCTTTCATAGATCGGGTATTAGATACATTAGCTGGCAAAAAGTACTTCTCATTTTTAGATGGGTTTAGTGGTTATAACCAAATTCAAGTAGCACTTGAAGATCAAGACAAAACCACATTTACCTGTCCTTGGGGTACCTATGCTTACCGAGTATTTCCATTTGGACTATGCAATGCACCCGCAACATTTCAAAGGGCAGTACTAGGAATATTTTCAGATCTAATACATGATTGTGTAGAGGTGTATATGGATGATTTCACAGTTTATGGAAACACATTTGAAGAAGCCTTAACAAACTTGGAAAAATTTTTAAAGAGATGTAAAGAAGCAAATCTTTCACTTAGTCATGAGAAGTGTTTTATGATGTTTACTGAAGGAATTGTTTTAGGACATCACATTTCAGGGGATGGGATTAGAGTTGATGAGTCAAAAGTTGAACTCATCTGTAACTTATCTATTCCAAGTTGTCAAAAAGATATTAGGAGTTTTCTAGGATTCACAGGATATTATCGAAGGTTTATAGAAAACTTCACCAAGATAGCATCTCCACTTTTCAAATTACTTACCAAGGACTGTGAATTCAAGTGGAATCCTGATTTCCAGTTAGCCTTTGAGACCCTGAAAACAAAAATCTTTGAAGCACCTATTTTAAGGAGACCTAACTGGAAGTTACCCTTTCATATTTCAACAGATGCCTCAGATACAGCTCTAGGAGTAGTATTGGGACAAAAAGACCTGATTCCTTATGCCATCTACTATACCAGTAAAAATTTGACTCCTTCAGAGTTAAACTATATTGCAACTGAAAAAGAGTTTTTAGCTGTTGTTCATGCCATAAACAAATTTAGACACTATATAACAGGATATGAAACTTTTGTTCACACAGATCACTCTGCAATTAGATATCTAATGAATAAATCAATTACTAATGGCAGAGTCATAAGATGGTTATTGCTTTTACAAGAATTCAACATTACCATTCTAGATAGGCCTGGAAAACAAAACACAGTAGCTGATTTCCTATCTAGACTCCAAAACATCAAAGACAATACTCCAGTTGAAGATCAATTCCTTGATGAATATATTTTTGCAATTTCTACTCAAACTCCTTGGTTTGCTAACATTGCTAATTATTTAGTTTCAGGGAAATTTCCTTCAATAATGAATGCAAGAGACAAAAGAAAAATCATTTATGACAGTGCAAAATATTCATGGGTTGCTAATGAGTTATACAAGATAGGTCCAGATTTTATCATTAGGAGATGTGTTCGGGAAGATGAGATGCCTGAGATCCTCAAGGCATGTCATGATGAACCTTGTGGCAGACACTTTGCTGATAAAAGGACAACTTATAAGATCCTTCATTTAGGATATTATTGGCCATCCCTTTTTAAAGATGCTAAAGAGTATGTCAAAAGGTGTGACAGTTGCCAAAGGGTAGGGAAACCTTCTCCTTCGGGTGAGATGCCTTTGCAGCCTCAGGTACATATTGAACCTTTTGAAAAATGGGCTTTAGATTTTGTAGGACCTATTAGTCCTCCATCAAGACAAAAGAAATATATATTAGTTTGCACTGATTATGTTACCAAATAGGTAGAGGCCAAGCCATTACTTTCTGCTACTGAAGCATCTGTAGTTAATTTTCTTTTTGAGGATATTTTTACTCGTTTTGGTGTCCCAAGGGAAATTGTTACAGATCAAGGAGCTCAATTTACATCAAAGCTAGTGGAACAAATGATGGAGAGGTACAAAATTAGACACATAAAATCTAATCCCTATCATCCACAAGCAAGTGGTCAAGTGGAATCTACTAATAAGGTCATTGAAGGGATCCTAACAAAGATTGTTCATTTGCATAGAAGAGATTGGGCAGATAGGCTTCCTGAAGCCTTGTGAGCCTATAGAACTACATGGAGGAGCACAACAGGCCATACTCCTTATGAACTTGTTTATGGAAAGCAAGTTTTGTTTCCCATATAGTTTCAGATTCAAACTTTCAAAATGGCAGTTCAGTTAGGACTTGATCTAACAGAGGCACAAAAGCACAGATTGGAGCAGATTAATGAATTGGATGAGATCAGAGAAGATGCAGTTCAAAAAACAATTATAGTCCAACAGCAAAGGACTATATGGCATGACAAGTACATCAGGGAAAATAAGTTCAAAGAAGGTGACTGGGCTCTCTTGTTTGATTCAAAGTTCAAGGATTTTCAAGGTAAATTCCAAACACATTGGCTTGGGCCATATGAAATTATAAGAATTTTTGACAATGGAGCAATAAAAATCAGGACAATAGATGAAGAGAAGGTCACTTTTCTTGTAAATGGTCATAGATTGAAGCGGTATCACAAGCCACTTTCAAGAGAAGAATTTGTCAAGAGATTTCAGGAAAACAGTGATGTGAAGTTAATGAAGAAGATTTTTTCTTCTTCATCAACTTAGTTGAATTTTCTGAATTCAAAAGCATAAAAATAAAAATTTAAAAATTTAAAAAAAAAAAAAGTATAAACATGAAAACTAATCACTGATTAGCATGTTTATACAAAAAAGATAGAGTGAAAATCAGAATCTTTCTGACACTTTAGCTTTTCAATTTTTTTCTTTTTCTGTAAGCAGCTATTACAAAATCATAAGTGCAAACCCATATTTCACTTATGATTCATTTCATTCCATTCATCCATACTTCATTTCATTCCATTCATCCATACTCCATTTCACTCCATACTTCATTCATTTCATTCCATGGTCCACCTCATTTTCATCTCAGAGTTTTAAGAGTGATTTCTTTCTGCAATTGAATAATACAGATCATAAGTTGCAAGTCATTTTCCATACTTCACTCCACTTCATAATTTTGATTCATTTCATTCCATTATTCACTTCACTCATACTCCATTACACCATACTTCATTATCCATTTTTAACTCATTTCATACAAACATTCCATTCATGCTTCAAACCTTTCCATTCCATGTTTTAAGACTTCTACAGGTACATTCTACAATCAATCAGACATTCTGCAGCCAGGCAGACATTCTGCAGTCAGTCAGACATTCTGCAGCCAGAGATCCTGAAGGCACTATTCAGTAATCACTTGATTGAGCAGCAAAATTGATCCTGCATATCCAGGACAACATGCAAAATCAAAGGAGTTATGAGGACTGAAGATCAATGATTTCCAAAGGAGGACAAGGCATATCAAAACCGAAAGGAAAAAAATAAAAGGAAAGGAAAAGGTAAAAGTTATGAAATTATTATGGTGACAGATCATGAAAATTTTAGCATAGTTAAGTCATGTATGATTCAAAAAGGTTACTTTAATTAGTCGTGTTGATCATGCCTATCAACCATATCATAAAAACTTTGGACAAAATCCCTTCCATCTTGCCATATCCGATCATCATTTAAAACTTAACGGTTAAGTACTGAAGTGATTTAATCAGTCACGTCACTAGACCGAAGTATTTAATGATGATTTTGAATTTCTCACGAAATATCTCCGCGGTCTTTTCTTCCGTGATAACTCTCAACTCATTAATCCGTGTGAATCACCCTCACCGCATTATACTCATTTCATAATTATTCCATATCATTTCTTTCCACAACCACTTCTTAGCCATTCTGATCTGTAAAACAAAGGAAACATATGTGGAGTAAAAACATCTCTTTAATAGCCATTTTCACCGTGAGTAGAGTTCCGCAGCCAATTCTTAGTCATTCCGGTCTGTAGAACAGAGGAAACATCTGTGGAGTAAAAACATCTCTTTAATAGTCATTTTCACCGTGAGCAGAGGAGCAGTAATTTGAAGGTTGAAAAGATAATTTATGGGTCTCATAGTAAGAACTGAACCAGTTGGAACCAAGTACTTGGAAGGATATCCACAAATCATAGAAATGCTACAGCAGGCTGGGTGGTTGCAATTTTTAGAAAAATTCAATGGTTTTCACAAATAGGTGACTAAAACATTTGCACAGTCCTTCAATGGAGCGGAGGTCAAAATAGGAGATGTTAAATTCACCATTACAGAGGCTTTCATTGCAGAAGCAACGGAATTACCCAGGCAAGGATAAAAGTGGTTCAAAAATAGGGAATTTCATAACGAGGCATGGAGGAAAATACTCAAAACACTAGGTATGGATGTTTCCATTTTTAAGAAAGGTATTCCTAGCTCGGCACTGAAGAATAAATGGAGGAACATGTTGCTTATTTTGCAAAAAATTATAACTTGTGAAGGAAGATTTTGTACCCTCTATGTTTATCATATTCGGCTAATGATGCATTTCTTAGAAGAAGAAATCAATTTTCCCTTTTTCTTACTTCATAGCTTAAAGAGAATGGCCTCAAATGTTCAAAAGAGGGTTCAATTTCTGGAAACAACCTTGTATCACCATGGGTTAGTCAAAATCTTAATTGAACATCATTTGGGAAAAATGGGAGATAATTGGGATGAGTTTCTAGTGAGGAATCACTTTGAGGAACCCAAGGAATCTCCACCTGAAGGTAAACCCATAAGAAGAAGCGGGAGAAAAGAAATTTCCAAAGTTGTTGAAACTAAAACTGGTAAATCAATACAAGAGGACAGTGAAGAGATGATTTCTAAGAAATTGGCTCAAATTAAGAAGCATCTTAAGAAGGAGAGAATAATAAGAAAATATGCCAAAGACAGAGGAGAAGGGCCATCTCAACCGAGACGGAGCCACAGGCTTAGAGGAATACTAAAGAAAACAGAGGTTAGACAAACTGGAATCATAAACATTGAGGATGAAGAAACACCTACTGCTAGATCACCTGACTATCAGTATGAGGAGGATTTTGATGAAGGAGCTCTTGAAATAGACACAGCACAACAAGAAATTTACAATTATGTTGAGACACTAGAGAATAGAGCTTCAGAAAGTAGAGACAGAACTCCTAATCCACCAAAATCTGCAATTGATATGCTAAGAAGAGATAAATATGAGTTAGAAGTACTCAATAGGCATATCAAGAATGAGAATGAAATTTTAAGGGAGCAGGTTAAGCTCAAAGGTGATATGAATACCACTTTGTCTCTACAAATGAAAAATTTGCACAAGGCCAGTGAAAGATTGAAGAAAAAAAACAAAAGGTTAAGCAGGGCACTTACAAATTTGAGATTCAAGTTAGTCATAAGGAAGCCCAGAAGACCATTGACTGTTAGGCAAAGCAGAATAAGAGGCTTAGATTTCCTAGCAGAGGTCTCAGAGTACATGGAATAGTTGCATGAGGACATGCAAAAGCCTTGCAGTGGGGGTATGTTGAGCCCCAAAGATGTCCTTCTTTTCCACCACATTTCACTTCATTCTCTTTGTCCCTCATCAATTACAGGCTTAAATGATCAATAGGATTGATTAGCATTACTTTAAGAATGTATATAATGACTAACTTGCTATGTTTTCATGATTTTGTTATTGTAGCAATTTTTTACTAGACTCGACTACAGAACGCAGTCATTCTGTAGCCAGTCGCCTATTCCGCGGCTATCTTCATGTTTACGCAGGTTCCAGGTGTCACCTCAAGGAAAAATGCATATGGTTGTATTCCACATCACTCCCCCATCATTTCTTGCTCTCCACGAAGTCTGAGCTCGAGTCTACAGGTGGTTATGCACATGGGAAACCAAAACTAGGAGACAGACTTATAATAGGACAAGGACTGTACATATGTCCTTAATCATAGTACGAGGCCACCACCAGAGTCCTAGTTTGATTTTAGTTGGGAAAGACAATTATTCCTATTTTAGCTCAAAGACAGTTATGTAATTTTGTTATAAGTATGGCTTGGGAGACCGAGAAACAGCTAGCTAGATTTATGTTTTGTTGTTAGATCTCAGAAGACCATAAATACTATGTTTTGAAGAATTTATCCTTTAATGAAAGAAGCATCACTTTATTGCAAGAGCTGAGTCAATCTTGAGTAGATTTTCGTGCTAATCCAGTGGTAGAGGGCCCCTGCTACCTGAGAAGCTTTGTTCATATGGTTTAGATAAGTAACTTAGCCTTGTTTCATTCCTAGTTTAATCAATTTTCTGAACTTTGTGTTTTTATATTTACTTGCAGCGGATGCCATAGTCAGTATTATCCTTACAAACTATTCCAAAATACCACTAACATTGGATGAGATATAAATATAGTATTTAGGAGTTAGTTGCATTTCTCTGAACTTTATGATTTTATGCTCAATCACATCAGTTGTTACAGCTAGTCTTATCCTTACAAACTCTTCCAAAATATCACCAACCCTAGGTGAGACATAGCTGTGGTGTTTTAGAGATTTTTTTTGTTTTTTTGAATTTTATGCTTTCATGCTCATTTACATAACATGTTGCAGCCAGTCCTGTTCTATAAATTATTCCAAAAAACCACTAACTCTGAATGAGACAGAGCTGAAACATTTCATAGAATTAGTTGCATTTTAGTTCAGTTGAAATACTCTGGAGGTAGATGTCACTCTAGTTTAATTCTGTCACTGTGTTTCAAGTTTGATAATGGCACTCTAGTTTAACTCTGTTCACTGTACTTTAAGTTAGATTAGTGACATTCTAGTTCAGTTCCAGTTCACTGTATTTCAAAGTTAGGCTAAAAGCATTCTAGTTTAGTTGTGATCACTGTGTTTCAAGTTTGATCAATTGCATTCTAGTTCAGTGTTATCCATTGTTCTTTAAGTTGTATTAACTGTCAAAATTAGACTTCATGGCCTTCATTGTTTACAAACTAATCTTGTTCTGACTTTCTATTAATGCATCATCATATGAAGAGGAATGAGTTAGTGATATCAGTTTAAGGCCTTGATTGTTCTGCAATCTTTTGCAATTTCACAAATAAGCCTTATTCCCAAAAACTATTTTAGAAAATCTCTAACTTTCGAATAAGGCTTAGTAGTGACAAATGGAGCTGCAGAATGGATTAAACTTAGCATTACAAGTTAATTCAGAGTAGAAATCTTATTGTACTACAAACAATATTTTTCCAATTGTGTTCTAATAAAATTTTAGCCATGGATGAGATTCTTTGTAATATTGTAAGATGGTTGTTTACTTAGGAGAACCTCATTTGCACTAAACTTGTCCTTTTCTCAAGCTATTCCAACATATTTCTAATGGATGAATTGGATGAGTTTGTGTTATGAGAGATTGAGTTCATGTTGTGATTTATTTTCTTGCTATGAGTCATTATCAAACCTTGCATTTTCTTTTCTTTAGTATAGGTTTTGCTCTGCTTTTAGTGTGACCAACAACTGTTCTTTTTCAACATTTAGTTCTTTTCCTTCTTAATATAAAACCACAAAACCAAAAACATCATAAAAACACTAAACACAACGTAGTGAGAAACAGATACCTAGGCACATATAGTGCACCTCACTTCAGCAGTTTACTAACCTTGGTTGATAATTTATGACCTCAATTTAGGAACACTAAGTTGAGCACAACACGGATCTCTGCTATCTAATTGTTGAAGATCGATTGTGTGTTTAAAGCAATCACTATATGAAGGAATATTTCAATCAAGCACAATAGACTGTTCGTGGTTTAAAACTTCATTACACAAAGTTTTCATTTGAGTGGTCAAGTCAGAACCTCAAGTTTCAATACAGTCGAAACTTGAGATTTATAATTGAGCGTGTTTTGGGACTCTGGTTGTTTGAATCGACGTCAGTAAGGTCGATCCACAACATTAATTGGAAAGCCGAGTTTGAAATGGTGTGAAGGTTTTAAACCCAGTCGAATGTTCAATTGCAGAAATTCGTGAAAGAAGAAACAGAATGTCGAGCAAAGAAAAGGGCGGAATTAAGAAATGAAGTGGAACCATGAAGAAAAGGCAGAACTAGAATGGTAATAGTGAAGGCGGTTTTGAAGGATTAAACCGGTGATCTCGCGCAACTCTTAAAGCGGTAAGTGGTAATTCAAATTGGAACGCGATATCATTGCTTGCTTGATGCGTGGCAACAAGTGGTCTTTGGATACCATTTATATCGCGCAATTTTTGAAGTCCAACGCACGTGCAAGTTTATTGCGCGATATCCGTAGGATGTTTGGATCAATTGATCCAACGAAATTCGCATTGGCAGGTTCCTAAAGGTTATCACAAAGGTAATTTGAATTTTCCGTGGGACCCAAATGAACTTTAATATGCATGTTGGGTGTTGATTTATGTTTAACCAAAGTCAGACCTTTGTATGGAATATGATTTGGCTGGTTTGATATAATGTTATTTGCATAGTGGGAGCATATGGACATAATTTTATGTCAACCATTGAGGTTTTGAATACAAAACTGAACTTTGTATGATAAGAATATTAAGTGAAGGGTGCATATATATTTTGATAACTGGCACTTTGGGTTTTATTCAAAGTCGAGTTTTAATACGAATAAAGATGATAAAAGCTGTGGGGAAAGCATGAAAGAAGGTGAGAGCGAAAGTTTATTGCTTTGGGTCATTGAATCATTCGAATGTTAGTTCAATTATTCATGAGATGGATCAAGAAATGGTTTTTACCTTAGAGTTAATAATTGAATTATAAATCCGCCTTGAATTTTGATTGTTGGTTGTGGTTATCGCCATCCAAAAAAAAGGTAGCTTCCACATGAAAAGAATTTGCCCAGATTTAAAATTATTTGGGAAAAAAAAAATTGAAATGTAGTTTTATGTGCACAAAAGAGTGAAGAATGTGAGTAAGCAAGAAGGCATGCCATCAAGTGGTATCAGAGCTGGAATAGCTCGTTGAAAATTAATTTTTGAAATGCATGTGTACTGAAATAGTGAAGGAAATTTGAAGTTTTAAATATGTTTAAGAGTGATTGCAGATTTGAAGAGGGGTGCAGTGAACAGAGATTTGCAGAACTGAATGAATGAAGAACAAGATCATTCAGGGATCTTGCAGGTAAGATAATTTTAAATCTGATTTGAAATTTATGATTGCAGAATTATGGTTGCAGATATGATGAAGACAATATTTTGAGGGTGATGGAAGTGAACCTAATATTCAACTAAAGTTTGGATAGGGAGAAAAATTTTCAGTGTTCTCAAGAGAAGGTGGGTTGATGAGCAGTGTTTAACTCTGGTTTGAAGAATTGTTTGCAGAATTCAGATTGCAGGCAATTGAATAAGTCTCAGCAAAAGCAGATCACAACTTTGAGAGCGGTGATGAAAGAGTCCAGCAGAGGATTCTAAAGTGAAAAGGAAAGTGTGGCAGAACCTTGAGGAAATTCAACAGAGGTTGAATGAGTTCTAAAAGTTGCATAGTGAATCCTAGAGAGAGCAGAAGAGAGTGCTTAGAAGGTTCCATCAGATAGGGGACCAGTACTTGCCAAAAGCCCAGATCCGGAGGAAAGGATTGGTGAGGTAAGTGGCAGCAGGAGAGCTTGCTTTTGCAGAAGCGTGGTGTAGCTGATGAGTGAGGAACTCATGGAAGAGAAGATGACTTACAAAATTCATGGAGAGATAGCAGAGGTTTTGAGAGGGGCCACAACAGAAAAGAGAAAGAAGATGCCAGGACAAATGGCATGAGGTAGAAATTGACTGATGCAGAATATTGGAAAGAGATAGCTGAGATCAGAGAAAAATTTAATAAACTGGAGAGGATGATAGAGGAAAGCCAGAGAGTTGGTTGGCTCATGAAGAAGAGAGTAAAATGGAAACCATTACAGTTAAGGTTGAGGCAAAAGGAGATTACCTTATTGAAAGAGGAACTCAGAGTAGCTGAGTTGAGAAAAGAAGTTTCTGGTTGTGAAGCAGAACAGAGTACAGGTGAAGAATATAGATCTATGAATGATCTTATGAACCATGATGAAGACTTAAGGCAGCAAGAAGTTTGTCTTGCTGAAGAGAAAATCATTGGTGATTTCCTGAGTTATTGGACAAGTCCAGATCAACTGGATGATGTAAAGACTTGTATTTTTTAGTATGAAAATTGTGGGGTGATTACAGGTTCTACAAAGGAAGAGGATCAGTCTGAGGCACTGATGAATGAAGCAACCGAGACTGAAAGGTCTTGTGGTTTTCAAACTAAAGAGTTGTGTATGTTTGCAGGTACATCACAGGGAGATGAACAAGCTTTAAAGTTTGTTGAGGAGAAATTGAATCTGAAATCTGTTCAGATCAATGCTGAGATAGCAATATCTCAGGAGAAATTGAAGACAAAGGAGTCTAATGGGAATATTGAGGTAAGATAAGAGGGACGATCTGATGATCGGTCAAGAACAAGTGAAGGTATAAAAGGTTGTGTGAGGTTCCCAAAATATACTCCAATTGAATTGTTGAATTTTTGGATTTTCAAAGGAGAGAATTGGAGAAACAGAGGACCTATGCACAGGATAATTTGTTGAGGAAGCAGGGCAGGAAGGTCTTCATGAATATTGTTCATGAAGCAGATGATGGAAAGAAGGAGAGACTAGCTGACAGTCTCATGGGGGATGCAAATCAGCATACTGAAGTGCTGACAGAGGAATTGGAAGGAACCTCAGAACAACATACTGATGTGTTGTCAGAGGAGGAAGAGGTATTGAGATCTTGTAATTTTTGTGTTGAAGGTTCATGTGTTAATTATGCAGGAAAAGAAGAACAACAAATGGAAATTGTCAGGAAAGTTAATAAGAAGGAAACTATGTTAGCTGAAAACATAGTGAAGGATCATCATTTTAACATGGTGATTGGAATAGTGGAAATAACTCTAGAAGCTAAGGAGAAAGATAGTGAAGATTTTCTGAGTCCTGAAGAAGACTTGGAACTGCAGAGAGAAGAATTGGTGACTGGATCATCAATTGATACCATTGGGTCTTGTGCTTTTGAAACTGACAATTTGATTATGATTACTAGTATACTGAATGAGGATGTTAGTGCAGATAGAGAATTAAATGATAAGTTATTTTTTGAAGATAAATTTGCAGGCGTTGAGCAAAATAAAATTGTTGCAGAGGGGGATATCTTAAGAGATATTCAGGAATTTTGGGAGGTAGCCACAGAGGCAGCAACAATTCTGGAAAAAGAGACAACATTAGCAAGAGCATCATCTGAAGCAACATCTATGGTAGCTACAGCGGCAACACTCTTGAAGGCAGTAACAGCAGCAAAAACAAAGGCAGCTAAAGCAGTAGAAATTGAAAGCAGCAGCACTGGGAAAAGAAATTCCAGTCGAAGGAGAGGCTGGACATAGAAATTGGAAACATCAGAGAACTGATGATGAAGGTGTCTCAGAAGCAGCAGACAGCAGCAAGAAAGCAGAAGGTTTTAGCAAGGGAAATAAAAGAAGATATTGTGAAAGTACAGCTGGTAGTAAATTGCAGAACAAGATATGGAGAAGTGCAGTTGGAGAATAATGCAGCTGTTGGACAGCAGCAAAGCAAAGTATGGGATCCAGGAAAACAAGGAATGAAGGCACATGATCAGGAGATCATGAAAAATTTGAACCTTGGGAGTCTAATGCAGGGGCATTAGGCACAACAAAATACTTTGTATCTAAGTATACATAGGGGGGTCTCATGTTTTTAAATTCTCATGTAATTATTAGTATTTTGAATAAAATGGTGAGGAATTGTAAATGTTCTCTAACCACTAGAGAACATGATGGAAGTTGATTAAGTTAGGAAGGTGAAGATTCAGTTTCATTTATTTTAGGGATGGAGTCAAAATTTATGATTTGGGAATTTTAAGAGTTTTGTTGAACTATTAAGGAAGCTGAACTGATTCATTATTAATTGGTATAAATGTAAGCCTACGGGCAGATAAGGAGATAGCTATTCAAGAGGCAGAGTAGTGAGGATAGAAGGCCATCGAATTGAAGATTTGGCCGAAGACAAGGAGAAGTTTGTAAGTAATCTCAATTAGATATATATGAAAGAATTTGTTCAGAATTATATGGGCATTGTTTGATTTAAATTTTGTGTGAATGGGCTTCGAATTTTGATAAGCAAGTAGGTGTTAAATTTGTAATAAGAATTGAGCTCAGGCTATGCATATAGTTGAGGAATGGATGAATTTGTTTAAAATGGCTTAATACGGTCTTGAGCTTCAATAAGCAATTGTGTAAGACATTGACAGTGAGTTGAAATTATGAACCCACTGTAGGTTGAGAGAGGGTTCGATTCCTTTTAATTTATGAGTTATTGTATTGTAGGGGATTTTGAATTATTAGCCTCTATGTGGAAAGGATTTAATTTGTTGGGGAATTCATTGCTATTGATGAAATCTGTGTAATTTTTCCGAGTGGGAATCGAGAAGAGATATCGATTCGAACAAATCGATATCGATTAATTGTGTTGAAGCCACAACACAGAAAATCCGTGGAAGAATTTGACTCTGCATAAAAGAGTTGGAGGAATCAGTGAACATTGGGTTTCTTTGTTAAAATCAGTATCAAACCTATATTTAAATTATGTGAATCGATTCATGCTTGTGAAAATAATGGTTCTGAGTGAACGGATCTCTGCTATCTAATTGTTGAAGATCGATTGTGTGTTTAAAGCGATCACTATATGAAGGAAGATTTCAATCGAGCACAGTAGATTGTTCGTGGTTTAAAACTTCATTACATAGAGTTTTCATTTGAGTGGTCAAGTCAGAACCTCAAGTTTCAATACAGTCGGAACTTGAGATTTATAATTGAGCGTGTTTTGGGACTCTGGTTGTTTGAATCGACATCAGTAAGGTCGATCCACAACATTAAGTGGAAAGTCGAGTTTGAAATGGTGCGAGGGTTTTAAACCCAATCGAATGTTAAATTGCAGAAATGCGTGAAAGAAGAAACAGAATGTTGAGAAAATAAAAGGGCGGAATTAAGAAATGAAGTGGAACCATGAATAAAAGGCGGAACCGGAATGGTAATAGTGAAGGCGGTTTTGAAGGATTAAACTGGTGATCTCGCGCAACTCTTAAAGCGGTAAGTGGTATTTCAAATTGGAATGCGATATCATTGCTTGCTTAATGCGTGGCAAAAAGTGGTCTTTGGATACCATTTATATCGCACAATTTTTGAAGTCCAAGGCACGTGCAAGTTTATTGCGTGATATCTGTAGGATGTTTGGATCAATTGATCCAACAGCATTCGCGTTGGAAGGTGCCTGAAGGTTAGCGCAAAGGTAAGTTGAATTTTCCATGGGACCCGAAAGAACTTTAATATGCATGCTGGGTGTTGATTTATGTTTAACCAAAGTCAGACCTTCGTATGGAATATTATGTGGCTGGTTTGATATAATGTTATTTGCATAGTGGGAGCATATGGACATAATGTTATGTCAACCATTGAGGTTTTGAATACAAAACCGAACCTTGTATTATAAGAATATTAAGTGAAGGGCGCATACATATTTTGATAACTGGCACTTTGGGTTTTATTCAAAGTCGATTTTTAATACGAATAAAGATGATAAAAGCTGTGGGGAAAGCATGCAAGAAGGTGAGAGCGAAAGTTTATTGCTTTGGGTCATTGAATCATTCGAATGTTAGTTCAATTATTCATGAGATGGATCAAGAAATGGTTTTGACCTTAGAGTTAAGAATTTAATTATAAATCTGCCTTGAAGTTTGATTTTTGGCTGTGGTTATCGCCATCCAAAAAAAAGGTAGCTTCCGCATGAAAATAATTTGCCCAAATTTAAAATTATTTGGGAAAAAAAAATTGAAATGCAGTTTTATGTGCACAAAAGAGTGAATAATGTGAGTAAGCAAGAAGGCATGCCATCAAAGGGACAAAGAGTTGCAGTGCATCTGGCCTTTCAATTTCAGTGCACTGCAACGCACCTTTCGACATTCAAGGGTGTGTTTCCCTTAGAACGTAATATATTTACCCTAAGGGGCTCAAAACCCTTAAAATTTACCATGAAATGAAATAAAAATGATACTAAAAGAAAGAGAAGGTTCATAGCTCCAACCTAGATCAAACAGCAAGAAACATCGTCCACTGAAACTGTCGTAATCAACCGCTGAAGTTAGAGGGAAGAATTGGTTCAGAGCTCCTAATTTTCAAATGGTAACTATGAAATGGTAAAAACTCTTTTATTTTGATTATTTTAAATCATATTTAATGTTGCGACTATGGTTTTTATTCATTTTTACTATGAAACAGGTATTTGTAATCCTTTTGATGGTTTTTTGAACAGGTTTTACAGCTGATATAGTGAGTTTAGTGTGCACACTTATTCAAGAATTATTTGACCACAAAGCATAATTTTATCCTCTTTTTTCAAGCTTTGATAAAAATGAAAAAGTAATTAAAGCGCATTTTTATCTCTTTTTCAAGCTTTGATAAATGCGAAAAAGGAACCCCCTGGAGACTTCTTTTAACTCTTTTCATACTCTGATAATGTGAAAATATTGTCGAGCACTTGTCTTTTCGAGCTCATAAAAGTAAATGAAACGACATCTACTCAGTATAATTTTAGCCCTTTTCAGGACTGAGATATATTATTTACGAAAAAGGAAAACCTTAGTCAAACATGGCTAAGATGTTTTCTCAGGTATCATTTTACACTTTTTCGAACCTGAGCGACAAATTTACGAAAATGACTCATGGATTTTTCCTTTTGTCTCTTTTTCAAACTCTCTAAACATGAAAAAGGAATGGGTTTTCACTGTCGTTAGACTCGTTAAAACATAAAATAGCGACGGACTTGTCGATCATGGAAAGATCAAGTTTCATTATCGCTAGACTCATTAAATCATTAATTAGTGAGGGATTCACCCGAAGGGTCGAATTATAGATCAAGCATATGTTACCCTCCTCAAGCTTGTTAAAAATAAAGACGTATTGGTCAGCAATGACTAGGGAAATTTTGGGAAAAAGAACAGAACACTTTATGGCAGCAGATCACTCTTGAACATGACACTTTCACTCCATAACATGACTTTTGGGTTGGGTAATCTTCTTGACAGTTCATCATATCATCACTTCGGTTTTGGGTCAATGCTTCCAACTCATTTCAATTTCGCCGATATGTTCAAGAGAAGTCGTCCTGTAATTCCTCATCTTCTGCAATACTCATAAACCTTCATTTCCATGACAGTCATCCCTGAACATTGCTATATCAAGTCACACTTTGTCTCCAAAATCATTACTGTTGTTTCGTGATAAATTTTCTTCCTGTCGACATTAGCTCATCATCCAGGAAGTTAACTTAGAAACATCCTTCTAGTACCTTAGGGCTTGCTGCATCATCGACAAGTTTCTCGCTTCTGGACCTTCTACCGAAAGATTTTGTTTTGTGTTTGACATCAAATCATCTATTCATGCCTTGCAAATAGTACTGCAGTACCTTGAGAGCCATTAACATCAATGGTGGTTTTCTCACGTATGTTAATAGCTCACATCATTGGCTGGTAATCAGACGATGTCTTCCCATGTTTGACTTCAAATCATATATTTGCATGGTTAGAATTGTACTTGAACGATCGAGTGAATGAGATAAGAAGACCTCGGATCTAGTTTCATCCATCCAGGCTGCGATTTCTGGAAAAGTGTACACATCATCTGTACGATGGCTTTACATACAGATCGTCATCCGAACATGGGCCTATATATGTAGGCATGTCTATTTCGTGCAACATTATGATGTAGATGAATTTCTTAATTATGTACATGTTATGATAGTTTATGTGTTGAGCATGGGAATGCCTCCCTTAGCAATTCATGTCCAAGATGTAAGATATCATGATGTAATTTATTGCAAATTGATGCAGGTCACCGTCCGCTTCAGATCCTACTCATCACATCGGAAAGCATCTCATCCAAATACTATTATTATTTTGACTTCATGCTTTAGGGGGTAGCTATTATAGGCCAATTTGGGCATCATCCCCCAAGACCTGATCAAATTGGGTATCATCCCCCACGACCAATGTATAGGGTCTATCATCCCCTTAATTCAATTTGTATATGCCCTAAGTGAAGATATTCATTTGATGGCTTCAATTGTGAGATTTCCAAGGTTTTAAGTATATATTATATGACCCATTGACTCATCAACGCTCCTTTGCAACGGCCTAACTGCGTTGCAGTGCAACTAGCTCCATGCAATGGTGGACTGCACTACACTTCCCGACACTCAAGGGTGCGTTGGTCTCCTGGGAGCGAAATCATCATTGTTCCAAGAATCTCCATGTGGCCAGTGCCTTCTAGAAGAGTCGATAGGTGTCATACTTTGAACACAAGTGTCCATCCACCACCTCTTAACTTGGAAACATGTCTCACCTATTATTAGAAAGCCATTCAATGAGAAACTACGTTCAGTTTCCCTATAAATTGAGCACTCATCTAAGTGCTAGGGAGGAAGAATTTTGTGCAAAGTTATATTGTTGGATTCTCAATTGATAAGAGCTGGAAGTAATGATATGTTGTTGAGATGATACTTGATGTGATGAGGTTGGAATGGAGTTGGAGTAGGTTGATGACAAATCGATCTATTGGTTGTAATATTCTCCTCCTACTTTCTTAATAAAGATCTCTGTTCATTTTCTCATACATATGTTTATATCTTGTGAAATTTATTCTTGATTATGTATGTATTCTCAAATCTAATCGGTTTTATTTGGTTAAGATAAGAAGATACTTGTATATTTGTATGATGTTTGTTGTTCTAAGTCTTTGATTGCAGGAATCGATCTAGCGGCTTTAGTTGGATTGAGAGAGACGGAAACAGCGACAGAAGGAGAAGGAGAGTGAAAAGGATCACAAGTAGGCTTCTTTCCTTTCTGTGTATCTATTTTTCTTAGAGAAAATAATAGTTGTCTTTATTTTTTTGTTTTGAGTGAAGGAACACCACACTCAAGGAATCTATTTTATCCGTAGATTAGAATTTCGTATAACAGACTAGGAGTTTCCAGTTGCATGGAGGGCTTCGCAAGGGATCAATTGGGGCTCAAGCTCAGGGAAACGTTAGTTTGGCTCAGGGGATGGACACCTGGAGGGGTTGGGTTACTCCTAGAGGGTCTTGTGGCACCTGAGGGAAGTCAGTAAAGTAACCTAAGAGGTTGAGTCTTGTCATAACGTCCCCTCATATCATGTTTACCTCGGGTAAGCCAGTGAAAGTGTGTATATGTGAGGGGATATTTGTTACACCTATCACTCTCAACTACTATGTTCTTCTATGAAATAAAAATCCCTTGAAAAGAATTGGCACCCCTTTACCTCCTAGTGGCCCAATTATAACACAACTTGATAGCATTATAGTGGTTAAGTTTAACTCCTTAGAATCTTAACTAGAGTTACAATATGGAATATTCTAGAGTATTATTCATCATGACAATGTGGCTAGCACTTTTCCATGGGTAATGGGGATTGACGTAGCATCCTCTCAAATTATGGTGGACAAAATAGGAAGGTCAAATTCTGAGTGGCATATTTTTTTCATATGGACTCCAATTGAGGTGATTCTTGCGTCGTTGGAAATTTATTTATGTGTAGAATCAGAAAAAATAAATAAATAAAAAATAAAAAATAAAAAAATGTAGCACTAATTTGGAAAAAAAATACCCCTAAAAAATATAATTTAATTCCTCAAACTGCTCCCAGAAAATTTTAGACCCCAATTTTCCAAACTAGGCCATGCTAGTAAAAATGGTCCTGTGAACTGATTCATCCACTTTTTCCACTCTAAAAGCATCAATATGGATGATAAAAAATATAATGATCCAATATGGATCAATAAAGAAATGGACATCATTTTTTAATTCCCCCATAAAGGATTGTGTCTTTTCTTTGGAAGACATTGAGTTTAGGGTTAAGTAGTGCCATAATGAGAAATCTAAGGATATTGAAGGCTACTAAACTATTTTTTTTAATATGGGAGGGCCTATTTGGTAGTGAAGCAAGGATTCCCTAAGCCTTTGACATAGAGACTTATTTTTCCTATCTTTATGTAGGGATAAAAACATTCCCTCTAGTTACAAGACCATTATGATCAGCCACATTTTAGCCAAGTTGTACGAACTTATTTTGGAAAAGAAGATTAGCATTTTGCTCGAAATTCATGGTAAAATGTCTAAATTCCAAGCTATATTTATAATGTTTCATTCTACTATGGAAATCTTTTTACTCTTAGGATAGTTGTATAGGAAGGTTGCAATAATAAAACTAATCTCTTATGTTGTTTTGTTGACTTTAGAAAATATTTCAACATCGTTCTTAGGACAAAGTTATGGAAAAGGCTAGAAGAGATAATAATTCCTATAGTGTTGAGGGTTGTAGTGACAAGGTTGTACAAGAATGTTATTTTGAACCTTAGGACCATTGAGGGTGAGTCAAAAGAAATTAAATGTGATATTAGAGTTGAGCAAGGGTGTCCCTTATCCCCTACCCATTTTGGCATATACATTGATAAGCTAGAAGAGTGTTTAGAAGATGCAAGTTTTGTTGGCCTTATACTTACTAGTATAGTCATACCTCTTCTATTATATGCTAACATTATTGTTCTTTTGGCAAGAAGCCCTGAAGATCTTGGCAAAAAACTAAGAATCCTCAATTTTTTTACTCCAAGATGGGTATGATTGTTAATATTGACAAAAATAAATTCATCGTGATTAAATCCAAAATGATTACTTGTGATACATTCATATATGACAATAGCTACTTGAAGGAAGTTCCTTCATTAAAATATCTAGGAATCAACATACATCATAAGGTCAATTGGAATTAAAACATTCAGAAAAATATAAATGGAGGTTAGAAAGTTTATTATGGACTTGAAAAAAATGTAAGTCGAAAGATATTTGGACATGAGATTAAAAAAAAAAACCTATCTTTGAGTCTCTCGTCACTCCTGTTATTTTATATGGGTGTGTGGTTTTGGTTTGTAGTATATCTAAAGAGTCATAGAGGAAGATTAAGTAGATATAAAATACAATTAATAACCTACAGCCTCAAGATTAGAGGAAATACTCCCTATCCTATCATCCTTATTGAATCTGGTATTTCCCGCATTGAAATCATGGTTATGACTAGGTATGTTATGTATAAGGATGCATAAGCAAGCCCAAGTGAGGATGGAAAAAGTATGTCTAGGCTTGGCTAGACCATTGGGGGATAAAGGAGGAGATCATCTTGCAGAATAAGGATAATATTAAAAAAATAATTACTTCGAAATTTAAGGAGAGATTGTGGGGCAATAAAGAGTTAAAGGGAAAAAAGAAACTAAGATATTATAAGGAGGTGATTGACCCCAATCTAAAAAACCAAAAATATATTTTTGTTTTGACTAGTGTGAAGAAGAAAATGATCGTTGCTAAGATAATAACTAAGTATCATGAGATTCATATTGAAACTAGGCATTGGTCAATTCCCAAAATGCCTTAGGACTAAAAAGGTTATCACATGTGTGATACTACGAGAGTTGAATATGAAAATAACTTCCTTTTAGATTGTCCATATTATACTCACATTTGATCTAGTTTTCAAAATATATGTCACACTACCAACCTTATTAACCTTTTAAGTTAGCAAAACTATGTTGATATGGGAATGCATCTCTCACTTATTTTTTAGCGTAGAAATAAAATGTTAAAGAATTATCATTAATCTCTTATCTTCTTAAGGTCCAGTAGCTGTATAGGTCTTAGTGGACATTCATCATCTTCATCATCTTTATTATATATGATATAAAATAAAAATCTAATTTTAAGGTCATAACCAAGCTAGCATTGAATTGGTGTATCAATCTGTTAGGACAAGGGACCCCTTTTGTGAAGTGATTTGATTACTAAAGTTTATAAAAATGTGCATGCCTTCTTTTTTCTTTAAATTTAAAATTTTAATTTTATGTAAAGAAACATGCGTTCTTAACCATGAAACCCATAGAGTATATATATATATATATATATATATATATATATATATATATAATTTACCATTATAATTATTACTTTATTATTTATCAATATTATTATTACATTTTTATTATCTATCAAGGATGAATGAATGAAGATGGATTACAATAATGTGGCAATGAAATTTCAAAATTTTACTCTTTTATCGAATTGAAGCCCTCAAAATTCATATAAGCATTGTGAATTTTGTTTCGGACTTAAAAGACAATTTGTGGCGAATTATGTTGTTGTCATAATGATATTTTTTGCAAAAAAAAAATAATGTTGTATAATTTGTCATTTTTCCTTTAAATGAAATGCTTGTCCTTGCAAAAAATTTCACATCTTAACAGGTATGTGTGTGTTGATGTAGCATAACTTATTCTAACATGTGTGTGTGTGTGTGTGTGTGTGTGTGTGTACACACACACACACGGAGAGAACTAGGGTATGCATATTAAAACTTTTTTCTATTTAAAATTATATTTTTTATTATTTTTCGAAGCTGGAAAATCAAAATTTCAATTGCATTTTTTAACACCTGAGGTAAGATTTGTTTCTACTATTTAAACAAATTCAAAAACAAAGAATACTCTTTTGAAGAAGACTCGTAAATGAAGAGATTTTTTTTATTTTATTTTTTTTTTAATAAGTTTTGTATGTTTTCTGTGTATGTGTATGAGATGTTATAGTTATAGTTAATTATATATAATTATGTTATGAACTATAATTATAGTTATGTTATACATTATAAATTTATGTTATATATATGTGTGTGTGTGTGTGTGTGTGTGTGTGTGTGTGTGTGTGTGTGTTATGTTATATATAATTTTAGATATTTATATATTATACAAGTTATAATATATATTATATAATTAAATATTGTTAATAAAATTTAATTATATATATATATATAAGCTATACATATATGATTAATATTGATAAGACTAAAATCATGATAATTAAATCTAAATATTACTCATGGAAATTTCGTCTATGATGACAATTGCTTAGAGCAGGTCTCTTACTATAAATATTTGGGTATTGACATTCCTTATCGGCTCAACTGGAACTACAACATATACAAAAGGATTATTGGAGGCTGGAAAGTTTATTATGCGCTTGAAAACAATTGTAAGGTTGTCGAAATTTGTATTTGGAGTAAAAAAAGGCTCCTCGTTAAGACCCTCATCACCCTTGTTGTCCTATATGGTTGTGAAGTTTGGGGTTGAAGTATATCCAGAGAGTCGTGAAGAAATATTGTGATTGTTCAAAAGCAATTCATAACCTACAATCTCAATATCAAGGGAAATACTCCGTACCCTATCCTCCTGATTGAATTTGGCCTCTCCCCTATTGAAAGCATGGCTATGTTTAAATATATAATGTATAAGAAGAAGCTTTACAACATGGAATCCAAGATGCTTCCAAAAATTGCTTCTAACTTTAGTCAAAACCCCCACCTTCGCCTCAAGCGTGGGTGGCATAAGGATGCCCAATCTTGGCTCAACCATTGGGGGATAAATGAGGAGATTATCTTGGGAAGCAAGGATACTATGACCTCCAAATTTAAGGATAAGTTATTGGATGATAAAGAGTTGGAGGGTAAAAGGAAGCTAAGATATTATAAGGAGGTGATCAACCCCACCATTGAGAACCAGAATTATCTTTCTATTCTGACCAGCTTGAAGAAAAAGATGAACTCACTAAGATTAGAGCTAATTCTCATGAGCTTTGAAGTGAAACCAGGCAGTGGTCTACTCCCAATACTCCCTGGGATGATAGAATTTGTCAGTTTTGTGATACTAAGAGAGTGGAGGATGACAAGCACTTTCTTTGAGATTGTTCGACCCTTACTCACATCCGCTCACATCCGCTCTCAATTCTCTAACATTTGTCACACTTCCAATCTTCTTGACTTATTAAGTCAGCCCAACTATAGTGATCTTGGTGTGCTTCTTTCCCTTCTTTTTTAGGAGAGAAATAAGATCCTAAAATATTACAATTAGATTCTCCCTAATATTGTATGATAGATCACATCAGTCTTAGTGGACATTAATCATCATCATCAATATATATATTATATAAGTAAATATTGTTAATAAAATTTAATTAAATATATATATAAATATCTAGTTTTGGACTTTTAATTTTTTTAATTCAATTTTATTAGTACAATTAATTTATTAAAACAAATTAATATATTTATTATTAAAAAAAAAATTAAAATATAAATTAATTTAAAATAAAATATAAATAAATAAATAAAATTGCTTATTTGATAAATAGATGTTCACCATGAGTACCTTATTCATCATATCAATTTCAAGTTTCTAATTTGTTTATTTATTGGTTATAGTTTGGATGTTTTATGTTTTGGAGTTTTTTGGGCATATTTTTAGTCAAAATCGTTAGAAATTTAAAATGCATTTTAAATAACAGAAAATCAAATTTTGTTGAAAATTTATTTCACCAAATTTCTAAGAAAAACTTTAAAACCTAAAATAATTAAAAAATAAAATTTTTACCATAGAAAAAATTCATAATAAACATGTTACCATTGCAATTATTGAAAATTTATACAATGAAATGAAAAAAATGTAAAGCCTAAATTATAGTTTTTTTGTGGTTTTCAAGAGTTTTCTTGGTGGTTTTCTAGGTTGTTTTTTGTGGTTTTCAAGGGTTTTTTTTTCATGGTGGTTTTCGTGGTTGTTTTTTGTATTTTATGTTGGTGGATTTTTATTTCAAATTAATTTATTTTATTTTACAAGAAAATTTGAATAAAAGAGACAAAAAATATAGGAAACTACCTTGGCTTGAGCCTCTAGAACATTGGTCGAGTCGTTGGGTAGTTGGATCGAGCTCCTTTGTCTCAGTCGAGCTTAGAAATTCTCTATTCAAGTTGAACTCCTTCTTATTTGTGGTCTATGCAAAATGGCTTGTGCAGACCGCGGCCTAGTTTTTTGAAAGAAATTACGGCTCAATCAAGCTCCTGACCTTAGGTTACCTAGGAGCTCGATCAAGGGTTTGTTTTAACACTCGATCGAACTATTTCTTAGCCCCCAAGCAGATCGATCGAGTACTTAAAAATGGCTCAATCAAACACTTAAAATAGCTCGATTGAGCTTCATTTTTTCACCTAAACACATCTTCCTTTGCCAAAAATTATAACCCAACTCTATACATAAACCCTCAACCATAATAATAATGATTAAGCTAAATAAGTACAAAATTAAATATCATAAAAATGGCATATAATTTAATCTATTTAGGATTGTTTGGATATTTTTCTCTAACATAAAAAGTATGCTCCAACTAAGTTTCGACCCTTCCATCCCTATCGAGGTTATCAACATGCCATTACCTTTCTCCTACCTCCTTTTACAACTTAGAATACCATTGTCCAAATAACATGGTCTCTAAATGCTCATCACCCACAAGTATCACTCATATAATAATGACTCGTACTACCATGTCATGAATGTGGTACATTTTTTTTTTAGGCAGGTAAGGTTGCCTTTTAAATTAAAATAGTGTTAGTGATTAGTGGGTAAAGTAATTAATTCTATTGAAAAGAAAAATGGAATATAATAAAAAATATATAGTTGGCTATAATTAAAAGGAAATGTATTATTATTAAAATGATTAGGTATAATAAAAAGAAAACACAAATTAAATAATGTATAATTATTATTTGAACTACATGAGGTATTGGATAAACGGTATATATGTTTTAATATAAATTTATTTATTTTTTAATATATTTTTCAAGAAAATATTTTAGAAATTTTACTAACTCTAAGTGTATCAAGGAGATTTGATCTTGTGACCTTTTATTGACAATGTGCTTTAGCATTAAGAACTCAACCAATTGAACTGACCAATGAAGCTACACAAATGTGCTTGAAGTATAAAATTCTAATCAAATCAAATGCATTTAAGCTAATATGATCATAAAACAAATTTAATTTTATTAAAAATATTTATTATTAAAGTTATATTTTAATATTTTAATACAGTTTAATTTTATCATATTTTATATTAATTGATATGAACATTTCCCTATTATTATAAATAAACAATTTTTACCATTTTCACAAAATTTATTTTTTTCTTCTGCATTTTAACAAAAATTCATTCCTTCCAAATTTAAATGGATTCTAAAACTTCTTTAAGGGAATATGCTCCCCCTTTTTTCAAAACAATTCATTTAGTTTGCAACAATGCAAGAAATCCTAGCAACTCTATATGTAGCGCTCATTGTTAAGAACTATTTTATATCTATTATAAGTGGGCCACTAGGTTAGGCTCAGGGGCATAGTGGCACTCCCACTTAATCTCAAACTTTACTGACTCCATCCTAGGTCTCATGTTTCCAAAGTGAATGGTGGTACGTCTATCAATTCTCCATAGGTTTGTTTACCAATATTGAAGTTCTGCCTAGGTTTAAAAAGCGGTTAACCTGCTTAGCATACTTATGGATAGTTACCTTAAACTCTAGAATATAGAGATAAGTCTCTCTAACTGAACTAGAAACCTTTTCAATAACTAATCTTCCAAAAAGAAAGAAAAAAGCAAACATCCATTTCCAATCTTTGATAAGGACAAACTCCATTCAGGCATCAAACTCATGACATGTTTTCAACCCAAATCAAAACAGAAACACGTGTAGCCGCATTTTTTGCTTGGTGTTACCCATGATACGTTTTTCCATATACATCCAAGCTGTGAAGAGGTCTCTCAAATGAAAATTTGGTATTTCCACCAGCAATAACAACAAGTTTTCCCACAGTAAACTCCGGTTATGAATGAGTTGGCCAAGAAGATAGCAAATGTAAAGCAGTGCTCAGCGACATGTAGCACCTATCTTCGGTCTTCATTTTCCTTCTGTTGGGGTGCCAAATATCGCTATGACCACCCAATAAAAAGTTGCCTCATGCAAATCATTATTTACCAACGCAGGGTTCACAAGCAATGCCTTAAAAGAGAGTAAGAAGCACGTGGAGGAGTTGAATCTGGTACTTCTCCAACAGTTTTTCAAAGACGAGTAATATAACAAAGCAGCCAACCCCTGAAAAGGAACGAAAAGCCACAAACACCAAATATGGAGAGGGTCCTCCTGTCTCAGTGCGACGTTCCATTTCCTACCTCTGGAGGAGTTCTGGTCATCGATCGATCATTGTTTTCAGTGAGGTGCGAGGAGTTTTTTTTGTTTTTTTCTTTTCCCGTTCAAATGATTTGCTTCCATGTATTTGCTTCTTCTTTTTTTCTTGGTCAAGTATTTGATAGGTAACTTAGATTTCCAAAGGAGGGATATAAATATCAACTTAGTTACATTAGTTTTTATAAATAATATGCATATTAGATAAAGGTTGAAAGTTGATGTTTGATAAATATTAAATTTTTTTATTGTTATTTTTAATATAGATATTATGTTATTTAACTTATAAGTTTCATATTAATAGTGATATGATAAAGTTGGATAAATATGTATAATATAAAGTGAGATTTTTGTAAGCTTGAACTTTTTAACTTGAGATATTTTAGAAAAGTATTTAATAACAAGTGATTTTATATGTTTTCGTGGGTTAGTGTTCATAGTATGCCCACAATGTTTGTATTGTACATCACATGCATGAGTAACTTATACAAGTATGATTTCCATGTGAAAGTTTTGTTTCAATTTTTGAGTATGTTGAGTTGACTTAGGAATTTAGCCAAAAATAATCATTAGTTTTAGAATTTGAACAAAACTTTCTAGTAATTTTTTAATTATATTTGAATTTATTCTATATATATTGCTTTTAACAAAATATAAAAAAAAAAAAATTATCTCACTTCTCCCAACATGTTAATTGTTTTAGCTAGCATATAAATAGTGTTAGTTATATGTTATATTCTTTACACAATTAGCCCTATGCATTATATGTTGTGTTGGGAGAAAAGTGGAGTCCTAAGAAGGTCCCATTATGCACCCCTTGTCTTGGGGTCAAGGGCATTATATACATTTTTAACATTTTAAGAAAAAACTTGTATTTTCAATGTAATCTTTTTACATCATATTTGTCATCTATTAATGAATGATTGTACCTTCATTATATTTACTAATAAACATACCACAGCAACTATTAAACATAATTAAAAATCATTTCCACATTGCAATTTACCAATTTCTTTAACTCGAGATAGTATATGTTTTCTATTAATTCAATTTTTCTAATAAAAAGTTATTCCTTTGATGTACTATTTTTACATAACCCTATTATATCAAGTACATTTACTCATTTAAACATAAATATATTTACTATAAATATACCACATCAACTATTAAACATAGTTAAAAATCGTTATCATCTTGCAACTCACCAATTTCTTTGAATTAGGACATTATGAGCTTTCTATGAATTTAACTTTTCTAATAAAAAGATTTTCATTTGATTCACTCTTTTTTACATAAACTTATTCTAATTGTATTTACACATTGGAACATAACATAATTACTAATTTTTACTTTCTTTCTTATTTCTACTCACATTTACTTGTGCAAATTACCAAATGGTTTAGCACCATAAACAAAATTATCTCTCTAATAAGTTGTGTGCTAATTTAATATGTGGGACAATCTTTTGGAAATTCAAGGTTACTTATTCAAGAACTATTATCCTTTTCTCTTTTATATTTAAATACTTTATTTTATGAAAGTGGCAAAATCTATCATAATTTAGAGGTCAATTAATAGTGAAGACAGCATTATTGTCGTTTAAGTTAAACCACACCACCTAAAATGACATGTTTATCATCCATTACGTGGTAGGATTCCACTCCTATCTTGGGTCATTAATATTTTTTGTGTCCAAGGAAGACAAGCACTTAACTAATCTGAAGCAATTTTAGCTGTTACTCCAAATTGAAAGGCAATTTCAACCTAGATAATATACGTAAAAGAGACAGTATCCCTTGCAGCCATCGTTGAGGCTATCTCCAACAAATTCATGCTCTTTCTAGTAACATCAAGCCTTAGTCCCACACATTAAACCAATTACTACCCCTAGTTGCAATATAACTTATTTCCCAAATGGAAATACTCTTTCTAGATATCATATCGCAATTCATTATATATTCAACATATTTATCTCATTTTTCCTTCGATATATTTTCAAGAATGTTCATGACCACTTGTAATGAACCATCGCAACGATTGCATACCAAAAACACTAAAATATGTAATGATCCATCCAATAACTTACATCCTCAAAAGAAGCTACATGAATTTAATTATATAATTTTTTAATACTTTTGCTTATGGTCTTGGCTTGGTGGTTATGCAAGGTTGCAGTTTTCTTCATCTAAGTTGAAATCCTTTAGAAGCATGTTTCATCATTCATGATTTATCTCGCTTTGGGGAAAATTTAGTTGATATGGACAAAAATGCATACCCTCCACTTATAATTACTTCGTCCAAAAAAAATATATTTTTAAAAGATATAAACCATGTAAAGTCTCCGCTTTCTTTAAAATATATAAACCATTTAATGTCTCCACTTTGAGAAATGATATGATGGTTTATTATTAGTAGTAGTAATATTAGTATCACAATTCTCTACACAAGTTTGATTCCTATAGTAAGGGTTGACAGGTTTATTGGCCTATGGCAACGGGATGAAAGTCCATGATTATATCTCGAAGGATGAGGCAATTCGTTTACAGCGATGGGCTTGATCTTCATTCAGTCAAGGCTTGGGAAATACTCTTCTCCATCATCAAATTGCATCTCTCTAAGGTTTATGATGAAGTTGGTCCCATTGAATAATACATGTGGGTTTCTCTTGTAATTTGTTAATTGGGTGGAAGGAGGTTACTCCTATTTTTCCTTTCCATTGCTCATTAATGGTTCTACCACTTGTTTCTTCCAACCATTTATAGGATTGAGGCAATGTTGCTCCTTTTCTCCTCTTCTCATTTTTCTAATCATTGAAGGTTTACATAGAGGTTTGACTAATGAGAAATCCAATGCATCCCTCATAGGGATAAACATGGGTCCAAGTTTTTCCCTCCCTCACCTTTTATTGTCAATTATGTGTTGTTGTTCAATGATGGCTCTATGAGGGATGTTTTGATATACCACTAGGCCCTAGCTATAAAGCTATTGGGATTGAAGTTAATGAATTTGAGTCCTCCATTATGTTCCATAATATGGTGTTGGCTCAACAAAATATTATTCAAGCATTATTTCCTTTCCAAGAAGAAAATTTTTAGTTAGGCCTCAAATAATTCAATTTTCATTTGAAGGAAAATGGACATGGGTTTAGGCACTCGCTATGACTATATGAAAAAATCCCAAGGTAGGATCTCCTCTTGGTATACTAGATGGATCTCTCTTGGGTAAATATTAACACTTATAAGGATAGTTTTAGAGGCAATAGCGATGTATTGGCAATCCCTAACATATATCCATAAGGGCGTTATTCCCAAAATTGGAAGAAATATCTTCAGTCTCCTACACACAAGGAAAAAATGGTATTGCTTAGATGGGATAGGTTAGCAAGGCCAAAAAACACAAGTGGATGGGTTGTTAAGAATATATTTTACTTTGTTCAAGATGAAAAAAAAAATTGAGTACAACTAGGGGTTAGGCAATTGCACAAATAATGTGGCAAAGGCATGTGGATTACTACATGGGCTCCTTCTAGCCAAAGAAGCAAACATTGAAGATTTGGTAGTGTTGGGAGTTTCGCAACTAGTTATATATCACCTTGTTCATGGATCTTTGCTTGAGGATTGCAAGTTGTGAAGCATTATTTATCAAATCAAGAATTTGAAATTAGCCTTCTTTATTGTTAGCTCCTTTCATGTGTTGAGAATGAACAATTTTGCTACAGATGATCTCGCCACAAAGTTTTAAACTTAGACGCAGGAGTCCTAATGCGAAATGGTATTCCTTCCCTCGCAACTATTTCTTAAGAGTTGGTATGATATGCAGTGTATATTTTTTTTTGTATCTACGTGTCTTTTGGAGAATCTACACCTCCAAAGACGCTCTCTCCTTTAGGATAGTAAAATAGCGAATAGATATTGAGAATAAAGATCGTTGTGAGGTTACAAGTATAGTTGGACTCGAAGGAATTTCATTGTACTCACATGTTGTACAGGTCATGATCCAAGCACAGATTTTGATTTAATACAATATTCTCATCATTGTTTAAAAAAAAAGGGGCTCTTGCAACAAAGAGCTTATAGATGCTACTAACTATAGAGGTTTTATGGAAAGAGTGATCACATAAAGGTACATAGAGACAATTTCTACAAAAAAAAAGTGGAGAGAAGTTGAATAAGAGATGTCAAAATGCCTTCATAGTGTGGAAATCCTTGATGCATTTCCACGGCTCAGTAATTTGCCTGCATGCAAAGTTGGAAATGGTTCTTGTTGTGGACAATTTTGTCACCCCTAGAGATAGCCTAGAGTTGCCATAGACCAGTGCCTAGGACATCTTAATATAGCAAGGAGCTCATCATATAGCTTGGGTTGTCAATCCAAAAGCTCACTTACTATCTCTTGTAGAACCAGGAAATAAGATTGAATGGGACCAATCTCTCTCAGAAGCTAATACAAAGATAAGAATAATGTAGGAACATCATGCAAAACTCCAATATGAAGGCATCAGACAGTTAAGAGACAGCCTACTATAAAGAGGGCCAGTTCAAATAATATGCCACAGAAATCAGATATCAGAAAGTGGATGCAGTGAGAGGAATAATAGGAGAATACCGGTTGATATTGGGAGGCGTGCGGATATACACGCGAGTATGTGGGCTTGCCAATTCAAATCCATACAATTACGGCATTTAAACCCTCCTAAAACAAGCGATATAAATATGTAGAGTGGAGCATGGAGTATATCATGACTAGGCCTATTTAAAGCGCTTGACTAACGCCAGTATGGGCATCAACTAGGATGAATCCTTACTCAAGATTAGTGAGCCACTCGCATTCTAGAACATGATACGAGAAGATAATAAGCATGAAATGAGATATGGTATTAATCACATAAGAGAAAATTACATACTGTGAGATACTAGAGACCAGAATCCTCATTATAGTTATAACTCCTCCTCACTGAGACCCTACGAGCTCTGAGCCTTCATACAGAGGTATTACAAAATGTATACCGAAGCCTTTTCACTGCACAGTTTGCTGATTGAAATCTGGAACCCTTACAATGTCTTATTTCTGGGTTTTTATAGAAAATATAGAGAATTATAGAGAAGGTGGTAGGTCGAGCACATTTAATGACTCAATTTGAACAAAATGGCGGAAAACATTTGCGCCCACACTGTGAATGACTAAGTATAAATGACTGTACTTTACAATTTTCCCTTGGAAATAAATGCGGGAGGATGAAAATATCCTTATAAACAAGACACAAATAATAAAATATACAAATGCTATGTACTTGGTTGAAAGGAAATCTGCTGCGATAAAACCCTGAGATAGCTTGTGGTTGTGCATTGTACTCTCGGCCCTTTTAATTTTGAATTTAAATCCCAGTTCTTCAATGCAGGGCAGTGTGTTTCTTGATTTTCTATGGAGGGTTCTGTAGATTCATATCTTTGTTTTCTTTAATGATGGTCATTTCACACACCTACCCTCAACTTCCCTCTTGAATTTCTTCCTCGAAAACAGTCGAGGGCAATGTTTCTGATTTCTGCTTACAAAGCAGAAAATTATGATGAGTCTTCGACCGCGGAAAACCTGCAAAAACACAAACTATTTAAGAAAAACCAGACTGGGATGGAGACGAGGATGATGGAGACATGGTCAAATGGGAGGAACACGCAGAGTGGCAGAGGAAAAAAAATGGATGGAACGTAAACTTTCCGCGTGAAACAGTGTTAAACGTGATAACTGAAAAACGATGAATACGAATAAAACACACACACATATATATATATATGGCGGGAGAACGCCACAGACACACGGGAATATGACACATGGGTGTACGGGGGACAAAAGGAAGAATGACGTGGCGGAGGACTTGACCAGCGGGCAGTTAGATGGATGATCTGGGCCACACGACCAAAAACGAGATCGACGGTTAAAACGGGTCGGAGAGCGATTAGAGTGGGCCAGGGGCGCGATGTACATATATTATAACGTGTGCAGCTCCGGAGGACGTACACCGTTGGATGGACGTGGACAGATCCAACGGCGCGGGTGAGTTCCACTGCCCGACCTTTGTACAACCTTTAATGCGCGGAAAAGTGATTTCTTGGGCCCGTACCAAAGGACACGCGGTGCGTTTTCAATGGAATCGCTGGCATTTGGTTTAAAACCAGAAACAAATTGGAGACACCAGAAACAAATTGGAAGTGGTGCGATTTCTGAAGCATTTTGGTTTTCATGCGCGTAACCACCACCTTAAAGCTTGGATATGTCAGATTGATTGAACTCGATCGAGGGACCCAGTTACAGGAATTCGCCAGATAACATCTATTACATTTTAAGCTCCCTTTCCTTTGCGCATAATGGTGCGCTCGGGTCATATGGTAGCGAGAAGCACCGGGGGGCTAAGATCTTAGAGGCCCAGACGATAAATTTAAATTATGGGTTTTTAACTTGCTTGGCAAAGTGCTCTATTTTATGAGCGGAAATGGTAATATTAAACAGAAACATGGGGGGTTTTAGGCTACGGCGGGGGTCTGGAAAAGATTCGGAAAAGGCAGCGGGCCAAGAATTTATATGCAAGGGTAAACATGTACAACATCGGCTCCATCTGGGGACGGCATGTTCGTCCTCGGACATGTCGAGAACCTGCAGACCGCTAAACATCTCTATATGTACATTATGTTTTTCCATTCCTCTGTGCCTCTTTCGATAATTTGTCAGCACCCTTTCTTTACTAAAATAAAAACTGAAACAAAGTTTATATACAATATAATACAACAGGCATACTCTGCCTGGATCAGTATTGGAAGTATGGCTTGAGGAATTGGCCATTCACAGGGGCGTCCAGCAGATCACCCTGTAGGTTTTCTAACATGAAAGTATTATTTCCTCCTTGATTCACAATTTTGAATGGGCCAAACCGCAACGGATCAAATTTGGCATGCTTGCCTTTCTCTGCTCTTCGAACGTCCCATCTGAGAACCAGGTCTCCAATTTGAAATTTTCTGTCTTTTGCATGCCGATCAAATACATTCTTCATTTTCTCCTGATATTCTATCAATCTCTGATTCACCTGGTTCCGTGTTTCCTCTAATTCGACCAATTGATCTCCGCATCGGCTTCCTCATACGCTCTTCTGGCTTTAGCAGATGCACGTCTTTACGAGCGCGCAATTGCACAGGAAACACTGCTGCTCGCCCATACACCAATTCGTAGGGAGATTTCCCTGTTGCTCTCTTGCTGGTTATTCTATTCGCCCATAGAGCAAACTTTAATTGGGAGTCCCAATTCTTCTGATTTTCATTGATTGTTTTCTTCAAGGCTCTCACTAGGGTTTTATTAGAGGATTCTGCTAAACCATTTCCCTGGGGGTAATATGCTGTGGAATGAGTCAATATGATGTTATACTGTTGGCAGAAATTTACAAACTTGGAAGATTTGAAAGCCTGTGCATTTTCAGTTACAATTCTGGCAGGACAGCCAAACCTAGATATGATATTTTCCTCCATAAACTTCATTATCACAGCATCTGTAGCATTTCTGGTAGGTATGGCTTCCACCCATTTCGTAAAACAATCTGTGGGTGTTAGTATCCATTTATATTGGCCACTTGATGGGGGATGTATCTCTTCTATAAAATCTAATCCCCATTTCTGAAATGGTTCATTCACATGAATAGGAATCAAGGGCAAAGCTGCTAACTTCTGTCTTTCTGCAAATCTTTGGCATTTGTCACATGCTCTGACCCAAGCAAAAGTATCTGTATATAACTTTGGCGAGTAAAAACCAGCCTTCAGGATTTTATGAGTTGTAGCCCTCCAGCTGTAATGCCCTCCACAGATTCCCTCATGAAATTCTGTCATTATATTCTCCACTTCATTTTCTGTGAGGCATAACAGTAAAATACCTGAAGGGTCTCTCCAATATAACTGTCCATTTGAAATTATGTATTTCTGGGATTTCATTCTTACAGCTCTGCATTTTACCTTATCACATCTTGGAGGACGGCTGAGTGTTAAAATATATTCAACTATTCTTTATACCAAGGACTAGTTAGATATTTCATATGTATCTTTTGAGTGGCCATCTCTAGTCCTTGTTGTTCTTCTCCTTCCTCAGATTATTCATTTGCTATCATGGATAGATTAATGCCTAAGACTTGATGATTTTATTCTGATAACATTTTATCTAGTCCCTGTCCTTTTATCAGCTTAGTAGGTCTTATGTCCAAATCATACTCCTGTATTTTTGCAATCCATCTTCCTCTTTTACCTTCGTTGTCCCCCTGAACAAGAATGTCTTTGACAGCTGCTGTGGGAACATATGCAGTAATGTGAGATTGAAAAACATATACTCTAAAAGCTTTAAGGGACTTTACCAGGGCATATGCCTACTTCTCCAATATATTATATTTTAATTCAGCATCATAAAGCACTTGACTGAAGAAAGCTATAGGCTGCTCATATCCCTCTTCATTTTTCTGCAGTAATACTCCAGCTATTGTATGAGGTGAAGCAAATGAAAAGATCATAAATGGCTTGTTGTAATCTGGTCCAGCTAGTACAGGAGCTTCAGCAAATGCCTGTTTTATCCTGGTGAATGCATCTCTAGACTCCTGGGACCACTTTACTTCATTATCCTTTTTCAACATATCAGTTATATGCCTAACTATCTCAGCATAGTTAGGAATGAACCTTCTCAAAAAATTAATTCGTCCTAAAAACACCTGTACTTCCTTCTTATTCCTTGGTAAAAGGAATACTATTTAATACTTCAACTCTCTTAGGGTCTATTTTCACACCATCTTTAGTTACAATGTGCCTAGAGTTAAAGAGTTTTGAGGTTGAGGGATAGGCCATACCTTTGCATTTTTCAAAAGTTCTAACCCAAATGCTCACGTGTTCATCATCATTCTTTGGCTCTTGTGATATCATCTATACCGCAAGCAATAGCTCCAACAAAGGCTATGTCCATTTCTGCTTGTGCTAGTAGCTCTGCATTAATTAATCCAAATGGCATTATTTGTAGGCATACATAAATACCCCATTTGGTGTAGTGAATGCGGATTTTTGTCATCTTAGAAGACAGCCACACCCTCACAAAACGAAAATTGCATCCATCATTGACATTCTGGATTCTCCCACCACTTTCTGCAGGATGTGGTCCATCTTAGGCAGTGGATAATTGTCCTTTAATGATGCCCTGTTTAGATTTCTGAAATCCACACACAGCCTTATTTATCCATTTTTCTTTCGAACAGGAACAAGGTTTGCTACCCATTCTGAGTATCTCAATGGCAATATTATTTTGGCCTTCAGTAACTTCTTGATTTCTTTTTCAATAGAGGGAAGCAGCAGAGGATTTATCTGTCTGAGTTTCTGTTTATAAGGCTTTGCATCTTCCCTCAAAGGAATTTTATGTTGCATTATATTAACATCAAAAGTTTTAAGGTCCTGATAGGACCATGCAAACACATCTTTATAAGATTGAAACAACTTTAAATATTTTTCTTTATATTCCTCTGGGACCTTTTTGGATAATTTTACAATTTTGGGATCAGCATAAGTACCCAGATTTAAATCTTCTACTTGATCTTCTTCACCGGCGGACGTAGTTAGGTAGGACATCTTATCTTTGATAAAATGAAAGGAGCTACCAGCAGCGTCATAGTCGTTGGAAGGATTCGTAACAGTCTGATGAATGTTATGCGGGATGGATAACGTATAACGTACCTCCATACGTATCTTAAAAATGGATCACGAGGAGGACGGAATGTACTGGCAGCTATAGCAAGAGAATCTGCTATTCTATTCTGCTCCCTGGGCATGAACTGTATGTTGAATGCCAAGAAGAAATTTTCCACCATGTCCCATACTTCGTTTCTATATGCTCTCAGTCGAGGATGCTTGGTTTGACATTGGTTTTTGATCTGCCTTACCACTAGCTCAGAGTCTCCCATGACTTTTAGACTTTGGATGCCCATGTTTCTAGCTGTCTCCAGTCCCAATAGGAGAGCTTCGTATTCAGCTACATTATTGGTAGCCTCATATTCCAATTTAAAGGACAGTGGCACCCATTTTCCTGCAGGAGAGATCAATAATACCCCAGCTCCATTGCCTTCTCTTGAGTTTTCTCCATCAAAATGCAAAGTCCAAATTTCTGATTCCTGATCTTCTTGAGGTTGCTCAGCTTGGATTTTACCAAAAAGGGGCTCATGAGCATAATTTTGGTTTTCTTCTAGCATTAGGCATGAGAATTCTCCCTCTTTGTTATAAATTGGAGAATTCTCTGAGCAATCAGCCTTAGTTACCATTTTAACAAATCTAGTCTCCCTGTATAACCTCCTCTCCTGGCCTCCAAAGACTGGGACAGTAGAATATGTCAAGTCCAATTTGATTGATCCCCCAATATTTTTACCCCAGGACCTTGACAGCAGCATGCCAAAGCGGGCTGGGATATCAGCAACCACAATGTCCATGACTACACTCTTTGCTGGAATTTGGGCCAAGTTGACCACTAAATCTTTAATCATTCCCAAAAATTTAACCCTTTTGGAATCAAATGAATATAGGTCTCTATAAGGTCTTGTAATTTGCAGTCCTAGTTGTTCCATGACAGACAAAGGCATAAAATTATGGGAAGCCCCAGAATCTAACATACAATTTTGTAACAGCAGGTCATGAATAACTAGGGACACATAAAAGGGATGAGTAGAGGGGTCTATCTCCTCGACATGTGGGCCAAAGACTACCATGGGCCTTTCTTCTTGAAGGTTTAAACTATCAGGCGCAATTGGTATTTCAGGAGGGAGTATGAAGGAAGTAACTTGAGACTGATATACAGGCTGTTTTAGTAGTTCAGTCAGGGGGACTGGAATCTTAATTTTCTCAAGTTCTTTTTGCAGATTGAAATCAGGTGGGGGCTTTTCTATCACAACTTCTTTTGACTCTTTGTTTTCAGCTGGAGATTTGATTTCTTTTGACACTGACTTAGCATTAGGAGGACTGAATACTTTAGAAGAAGAAGGAATCAATCATTAGGAGGTACACGAGGGGAGTACCTTTATGTTTCTCGCCCGTTGTTGATTCCTTAGATGCTTCTTGCTCCTCTTGCTATGGTGGTTCTGGTCCTCTTCCTTGAAGATTTGAGATCATATTTGACATTGAATTGCGCTTGCATGAAATCAGCAAATTGCTTACAATAATGATCAATCTCTGCTTCTTCGTCCTCATCTTGCAATGGGCAATCCATATCATCAATATTTGAAAAAGCCAGATTTGAATCTTCTAATCCATGGCGGCGTCTTTCAGTGAGTCATACGGGCCTTCCATAATCTGGATGTGGTGGTACGCGTTGTTCTTACCTTCTCGCTTAATGTACGCAATGGTGTCTTCTTTTTTTGGGGTGTATCCTCTGTTTGAAGCTTTCCGAATTCTTGGGAGCTGCATTTTTAGCCTCCAACTCAAGCTTGACCATCTTCTTAATCATCTTTCTTATTTCATCCATTTTATCTAAATCCTTATCTTGATTAGAGGTGGAAATATCTTCTTTACCTCTCCTCCTAGTATCTTGTTCAATTTTTCCCTTCAGCTTCCCAGTGGAGGCAAAGTTTGCTTCTAGCTCCAGAGCATCTGATTGAGCATCATCTAAAGTGGCAGATTTTCTTTCTCTCAATGAGAATCCAAAGTCAAAATCAAAGGCTGCTATAAAAATTATCTTGGCAGCAGCTTCATGGGGCTTCATTTCAGGAGGCAGGCTCAAATATAACTTGTTGAATCTTTTAATAAACTCTGATACCCCTTCATTCTATTTCTTCTTCATAGTATTAAACTCAGTAAGACACTGACCATGATCTTTCTTTTCTCCCCACTTCTTGAGAAAAGTATTCTCCATATGGTCCCAGGTGGTCACAGAACGATTTCCCAATGTCTTGAACCATTTTCTGGCTTCACCCTCCAAATACTGTACGAATAATCTTAAGACCACATCCAAATGTTCAACATTTAAGTTTTCTGCAAAAGAACGGAAAGTCTCAAGATGTTTCTGAGCATCAACTTCATTTTCACCATTAAATCTTGGCAGAATCTTCAAATAATCCTGTGGCATATCATTTAACACTTGGGGTAAGGCCAGTGGAGCATATTTATTCAGTAGAAAAGCAGGAACATTAGCCATTGGAGGAGGTGGGGGTTGTGCAATAGTCTGAGCTACAGATAAAGGAAGATGGGTAGGAGGAAGTGGAGTATGAATAACAATGGGAATATATTGTATGGAGGCCTGAGGGGTAGCTGGGAATAGTTCACGGTTAACAGCAGCTACTTCTGTAACTTCTTTAATTTCCTCAGCCTCGGGAGTAGAATGGAAATCTTCTTCAATCCAGGCACTTCCTCTACGTGGAGTTTCTGAGTAAAACTCGAGATTTTCTATTCTGATCTCTTGAGAAGAAGAGGGCGGATAATCTTCAACAGAATGCTCAGGGTTTTCGGCACGAACTGATTTCCTCTCCTTCCAAACTCTTTTGTGGATGATCTTCTCTGGGTCAAACACGTAAGGTGTTTTCGACTGTGATGTATCTGACCTCAAATGTGGCTTACGAGGAGCCAGGACTACCAATAAATTTATCCAATGAAGAACAGTGGAGTCGCCAAGGTGAGAGATATGCAA
Source organism: Pinus albicaulis (assembly GCA_034641835.2). Classification (NCBI taxonomy): domain Eukaryota; kingdom Viridiplantae; phylum Streptophyta; class Pinopsida; order Pinales; family Pinaceae; genus Pinus; species Pinus albicaulis. Next base: position 1,937,243,817 of record CM076578.1, read on the forward strand.
CTCTTCAACTCTCTGTGCTCACCTGATTAGAGAGTAAAAACAATTTGTCGAGGCCCAGGGAGACTGATATTCTCAAATTCGATCCCCGGCAACGGCGCCAGAAAGATGTTGTGGACAATTTTGTCACCCCTAGAGACAGCCTAGAGTTGCCATAGACCATTGCCTAGGACATCTTAATATAGCAAGGATCTCATCATATAGCTTGGGTTGTCAATCCAAAAGCTCACTTACTATCTCTTGTAGAACCAGGAAATAAGATTAAATGGGACCAATCTCTCTCAGAAGCTAATACAAAGATAAGAATAATGTAGGAACATCATGCAAAACTCCAATATGAAGGCATCAGACAGTTAAGAGACAGCCTACTATAAAGAGGGCCAGTTCAAATAATATGCCACAGAAATCAGATATCAGAAAGTGGATGCAGTGAGAGGAATAATAGGAGAATACCAGTTGATATTAGACTGATACCCAGATATACAACAGAACCATGTATGGGCTTGCCAATTCAAGAATCCATACACAATTCTGGCATTTTAAAAGCACCCTCCTAAAACAACTGATATAGCAGAAAATATGGATAAGGTGAACATGGAACAGTATATCATGACTAGGCCTATTTAAAGTGCTTGACTAACCCCAGTATGGGCATCAACCAGGATGAATCCTTACTCAAGATTAGTGAGCCACTCGCATTCTAGAACATGATACAAGAAGACAATTAGCATGAAATGAGATATTGTATTAACACATAAGAGAAAATTACATACTGTGAGATACCAAAGACTAGAATCCTCATTACAGTTATAACTCCTCCTCACTGAGACCCTACGGGCTCTGAACCTTCATACATAAATATTACAAAATGTATACAAAAGTCTTCTCACTGCACAGTTTTCTGATAGAAATCTGGAACCCTTACAATGTCTTATTTCCGGGTTTTTATAGAAAAGATAGAGAATTCTAGAGAAGGAGGTAGGTCGAGCACATTTAATGACTCAATTTGAACAAAATGGCGGAAAACATTCGCACCCACACTGTGAATGACTAAGTATAAATGACTGTACTTTACAATCTGTCTTTGGAAATAAATGCGGGAGGATGAAAATCTCCTTATAAACAAGACACAAATAATAAAATATACAAATGCTATGTACTTGGCTAAAAGGAAATCTGCTGCGATAAAACCCTGAGATAGCTTGTGGTTGTGCATTGTACTCTCGGCCCTTTTAATTTTGAATTTAAATCCCAGTTCTTCAATGCAGGGCGGTGTATTTCTTGATTTTCTCTGGAGGGTTCTGTAGATTCATATCTTTGTTTTCTTTAATGATGGTCATTTCACACACCTACCTTCAGCTTCCCTCTTGAATTTCTTCCTCGAAAACAGTCGAGGGTAATATTCCTGGTTTCTGCTTACAAAGCAGCAAATTATGATGAGTCTTTGACCGCGGCGAACCTGCAAAAACACAAACTATTTAAGAAAAACCAGACTGGGATGGAGATGAGGATGATGGAGACATGGTCAAATGGGAGGAACACGCAGAGTGGCGGAGGAAAAACAATGGATGGAACGTAAACTTTCCGTGTGAAACAGTGTTAAACGTGATAACTGAAAAACGATGAATACGAATAAAACACACACATATATATATACGGCGGGAGAACGCCACGGACACACGGGAATATGACACATGGGTGTACGGGGGACAAAAGGAAGAATGACGTGGCGGAGGACTTGACTAGCGGGCAGTCAGACGGATGATCTGGGCCACACGACCAAAAACGAGATCGACGGTTAAAACGGGTCGGGGAGCGATTAGGGTGGGCCAAGGGCGCGATGGACATATATTATAACGTGTGCAGCTCTGGAGGACGTCCGCCGTTGGATGGACGTCGACAGATACAACGACGCGGGTGAGTTCCGCTGCCCGACCTTTGTACAACCTTTAACGCGCGGAAAAGTGGTTTCTTGGGCCCGTACCAAAGGACACGCGGCGCGTTTTCAATGGAATCGCTGGCATTTGGTTTAAAACCACCAGCTCGGTGGAAGTGGTGCGGGAATTACCACTGGTTTTCATGCGCGGGGACCACCACATAAAACGACCGCCGCTCCGTTGATTGAACTCGATCGGACGGTTACAATTGCGCCCGATAACATCTATTGTTTAAGCTCCCTTTCCTTTGGCATATTAATTTGCACTCGGATCATATGGTAGCCAAAGCACGGGGGGCTAAGATCTTAGGACTGGGCCCAATAAATTTAAATTATGGGTTTTTAACCTTGGCAAAGTGTATTTTATGAACAGAAATGGTAACATTAAACGGGAGCATGAGGATTTTAAGCTACGGCAGAGATTTGAAATGGATTTGAATGAGGCAGCGGACCAAAAATCTATAGGCAGGGGTCAATATGTACAACAGTTCTCACATATGCCTTGGTGTTGATCCATGGATTTGTAATGGAAATACTTATTTGATATTTAAGGATCTAATTGACAGCTTAAGAAGCAACATGTTGACTATGTCCAATGCTCAAATTCCAAAAGCTATAAATTCTTAAACAAGGGAATGGATACAGGAAAGAATATTGTGATGGTTGGGCACATGTTGAAAAGAGGGAAGCTTATGTACATAGGAAAATCTCCAACTTCATCAAACTCGAAAGCAAAGAGGATCATTTGGTCTAGTCAAAAAACTCTACTAGAGGGTTTTACACTACAAGGTTGAGAGACTCAACAATGTTCATTGAGGGTCAAGTCTTGGATTCAAAAAGGTGGTGGAACAAGTTATGGAGAATTAGAGTACCTCTTAAAACAAGGCTCTTTATGTGGATGGTGATGTCCAACAAAGTTTTAACTAGCATTGTCTTATTATAGAAAACATTTGAGAGTCCAAGTATGTGCCTCATGTGTAAGTGCACCTTTGGATCTACTTTTCATATGGTTCTGCATTATCATTTATCATTAGAAGTGTGAGCAATAGCAAAAAAATTAACTGGAAATGTTGATATGCAGGTTGGAAACACATTGGAGGAGGTTAGTAAGTATTGGTGGAAGGACAATAAGTCACTAAACATGAAACTTTATCATTGTTTGTGTGATGGGCAATATAGCTAACCAAAAATGCCATGATATTAAATATGTCAATAAAACTTCCCTATGAGTTTTCTTCAAAATACAATATACATGTGCAAGCCTTAAAAAAGGAAAATTCATGAAGGCCCTAAGGCAAGTGGAGGAATTGCATGTTAATAAAGGACAACCATGTTGGCTTTCTTGTTGGAGGTTCATATAGAAGCCTAGGTATGTGTACTGCTAGGAAAGTTTTATACATTTCAAAAAGCCATTATTTCACTTATTCTATAGATTGGGATATGGGAGGAACAACATGGCTAAGAACAAAACCATTATTATCTTGTTGGTATAGCAACAAACAAAGGCATCCCAAAGACTTAGATGTTTGGGAACTCTAAATTAGTGGTAGGTTGGGTAAATGCACAAAGTTGGAATCTTGATATTAGACTAGAACAACTCATCCAACAAGTGAAGGATTAGTTGTCTAGTTTTGTCAATTTTTCTTGTGTGCACATTTATAGAGAGTTAAAGGGAATGGTCAATGATTTGTACGAAGAGACAATGAGTGTTCAAGTAGGTATTCCTGAGATCATTGAGATGCAAGTTGCAATTACCAACCTTATATCTTGTAGATAGCATTTTGTTTTGCTTATGTTACTCTTTATATGGTGGATTTGAATTGTCCAAAGATTTAAATAACTTTTGTTAAAGGGCTTATAGCCTCTTTTGGTTTGTTGCATGAAACTTTGATTGATACACACAATTTTTTTGTTGATATTAGTTGTTTCATAATAGAACTACAAAGCTATTGGGTTGTATTTCTAACTTACTAGTCATTGATTTCATTAGTAGCACATCTTTTTATATTGTCTCTTAACAAATGTTAAATGTAATGTCACCATTTCAATATGTGTGTGTGTGTGTGTGTGTGTGTGTGTGTGTGTGTGGTGACATTACAGTATGATGTCATATATATAAGATGACATTATAATATGTCATATATGTGACATTATACATGGTGTCAAACAAATATAGTTATAATTATAATTACCATTACCATCACAATATAATATATAAATATAATGGTGACACACACACACACATAGAAATAGTGATATTACATGTAAAATTGTCTTGGGGATGCAATATAAAAAAAGAGCACAACTAATGAATTCAAATTACTAATTCTCTCTCTCTCTCTCTCTCTCTCTCTCTCTCTCTCTCTCTATAAAAGCTTGGGTGGTTTGACTTACCATGTTGAAGTTATATTGACCAAGGAAGGTCTTATCCACTTAGGTCCCTTGAGGTTAGACTTACATAGTGCGCATTAATAGAACCACAAAGCTATTAGGTTGTCTTTCAATAGTACATTTTTTTGTATTGTCCCTCAACATGTGTTAAATGTAATATCACCATTTTATTTAATATAAATAGAGACATTATATACATGATATCTTATATATAAATGGTGGCATCATATAATTATATATTTGATATCATATATAAATGGTGACATTATATATATGATGTCAGCATGTATATATATGGAATTGAAGTGATATATATATATGTGTGTGTGTGTGTGTGTGTGCCATGAGGATTACTCTAAGTGGTTTGACTTACCATGTCAAAGTTATATTAACCAATAAAGATCTTATCCACTGAGGTCTCTCAAGGTTCCATATACATGTTTCCTCAAGTCATTAATAGTATTTACCTCAAGTCTCTTATCCACTTAGGTCTCTCAAGGTTCCATGTACATGTTTCCTCCATGTGTTTTCTCCCAAGAGGTCATAGGTTCAAAACCAGATGGGGTAGAGTATGCATGCATTCATAGACTTAGTAGTCAAATCATCGCGCAGAGGTGGGTCCCTTGTCCCACAAACAAGGGGGTATCATACACCAATTTGGTGTATGGCTTGGTCGTGACCTTAAAATTGGATAACAATAATAATAATTAATAGAATTTACCTCAAGTCTCATTCACAAATTGTGCGAAAGTGTCTAGAGTAAATTCCCCGATAAAATTTTCTATTAAAAGCAAAAAATTGTAAAATGAAAAAAAATATATATTACTCATATGGATGGTGATAAATGCACCAAATGTTGTTCAACAAATCATTTGAAAGCTTATGATTTTCATTTTTGTAATACATAATTTTTGCATCTATACACTCAAAGCTCAAATATAACTATACAAGGCCTCTCAAAATGTTGAGAGAGATTGTAATATTGGTAATTCCACCTTTGTTTGCCATATTGCCTTGGTCTAAACATATGAACATGTAATGGGGATTAATAATTCCAGTTTTTTTTGCCCTATTGCCTTGGTATAAACATGTAATTATGTTTTATGCATTTCATGTCTAATAATGATGCAAGCTCCTCTTTATTTTCTTTCCTTTGTCATTATTTAACCTTGTTTAGTGCTCGACAGCTTCATTTTCTTTCCTAGGTCATTATTTAACCTTTTTTAGTGCTTGCCAGCTTTATTTTCTTTCCTAGGTCATTATTTAACCTTGTTTAGTGCTTGGTGGGAATTGGGTATACATTCTCCTCCCATTGCATCAACCTCAACGATTGTGCTTAATTTTGGGTACTTGGATCATTAATGATGGTTTTTTGAAATTTCCAACATCTAATTAATTGTTTTGGACATGTGCAAAGAACACTTCCATTGCAAAACATTAGTGGTTGTGAGCTCTAACTTTTCCTCTACAATTATTTGTTGTATGAGGTTTCCACCTATGTTTGTCCTACTTATAATAAGGACTTCTATGTTTGTGTTAATAAGGACCTCTCTCTATTTTGAATCCTACCAAAACTCCATTGAATTTTCATTAACCTTACATCTAACCTTCACTCGAGCACTTGCATTATCTTGACCATTGTGTCCATCACTACCTCAACAGAGGAATTTACCCCCACTTGATATTTCTCTTTCCCTTCACTTGTTTCCTTCCATTTGTTTCCTTTGGTTGTCTGGTTTTGAGAGTTCACCCTCAAGGGTTTTTGCTTGGATTCATCAATCTCATCTTCAAGGAGTATCACCAACATAATCATTGCAAAGAAGCACCTCACAATAAACAACCAACTATATCCATTCGCGAGTAATATTGTTCATCATTTATCTCAATAAACTGGTGTGTTTCTTGTATATACATATGCATTCCTTTGGAGAGATTATTCAACTATAGGCATGAAAAGATAAATAGTAGTGTCAAGTGTAATAGAAACTCCATCTCATGGTTTGGTTTCATCATTGGTTTACAACTCTCTCTTCACTGCAAATGTGTTTCTAACTCACCCTTTCTTTGTGATATTCCTTTTACTTATTGTTTCATTAACTAGATTTCATTTCTTACATGCATTGAAAATTTTGCTTCTAAAAAAGCCTTGAAACCTAATTGAAATACACAAAATCACAAACAAAAACCTAGCACATTAATCAAGGCAACAATAATTAACTCAACAACCTTCCTTTCTTTCCTTTCCTTCCATTTTGGTCAAGGATCAATAGTAACTCCACCCCTTCTTTGCTCTCTTTAATGAGTTGTCGAGTGTTCCATGTGGGTGTTCGATATGGGACACTCAAATTACCCTATATCCACAAGACCATCATTGATACAAAATTATTGAATGCCAACTTGCACTGCTCAAATTGAAATTTTGAATATTTGGGCAGATTCAAATCACGAGAATTAGTCTAAAATCACAATTTGTGATTGCTCAAGTCATAGTTTCACATCAAATTGAAAATTCTAGCAATATTTGGATCAAAAATAGCAAGGAAAATCCATCAAAAATAATGATATGATACAACAGTACCATATCTAATGCTTTCCACGTGTGGTAATGTGTCACTTTTTTTTTTTGGTAACTTAGGCTATTCTATTAATTCGAAAACAGAGGAGTTACATATGCTACAGGTTCGGTTGACAAGCTGCGCTTAGCCAATCCCAACCTTAGTTACACGGTTTCGAGGCTGCCTCCGAGGAGGAAACCAGCCCGAACAAAACTTAAAACAGAAAATTACATTATGCGCAGTAGCGCTGGAGTATCTAAATAGCACAAAATAAGCGGTAGCAAAAAAGCACTAATGGCAAGCTTGACCAAAAACATGGAAGAGTTGTACAGTTGCGCAGACCTCACTATTCATCTTCATCATCGTTGTTGGGGACCTCCTCCTCGATAGGGCAAGCAAGTGCCTGCACAACGACTTCGGTCGAGTCTGCCACTATACGCCTGGGTTTGTGGACCGATGCGCAAAGGATGGGGGAGTCTGGATCTACGCCAATGGGGACACGCGTCCAGTTGTCGTCGGAATCCATCACGCAGACATCCGAGTCATCATCTTCCTTCTCCTGTACCAACAACGAGTCAGTTTTGCAGTGTTGGGGGAGCGATGGTAGACTTCTGTGGACCGCACCTTCCTCTCTACATAGCCCGCCCAGGGGCTACTTCCTCCTGCTCGAGATTGGGGCTCCATCACGCATAAGAGCCGGAGAAGGAGCCTTCCATCGACTCTAGTCGATTGTCCTCTCCACGGTGATAGCGACCAGGGAGAGCTCTTCACTGTCCACCTCAGATAGTTCTCTGACGAAGTCTGGGGTCCATGGCTCGAAGAGGCAAGGGGGAGGTGTTTGAGTAGGAAAACACAGAAGGGCAAGCAACGCAGGGATGCAGGGGGTCGAAATAGCCGAGGGAGAGGTGCGCAGGAAGGGAAACAGCAGCCCATAATGGACTGCGCAGCTCAGCTCTGAGTGTAGGGCTTCCCAACCTTCTAAATACCGGGAGATGTTGGAGCAGGGGTAAGGAGGCGAAACGCAGAGATAAAGTGTTGTGATTTGAAAGGGGATGTAAGCTTATCATTTTAAAGGGGTTTGGATGTGTGCGAGGAGGATAGCAACGAGTAGGCCTCGCACGCAGCAACATGACATGATCGTTCACCTGAGCAGGCTCGAGGGAAGGGGGATGGCAGCAATACGGGTTAATCATGATGGTCATTTATGGTGATGGGTGTGAAGGGATGCCCCGAATAGGGTGACACAGTTCCCATCATCTCGTAATCATTCCTGATTCTGTGAGTCTCGTGTGAATGGCTAACAGTTTGAGAATCCACAACAGGTGAGGCTCTGCGCAGAAGATCTCCGCCCTCCAAGGTGCGTGAGATGTGGTTGTCAAGCATGTCAATTTTGTCACTAGCATCCAAGGGGTAATGTGTCACTTTAATGTAACTGCCATGCTCACTAACATTGACTTTGTATCCATTCTACTTATTTTTTCCCATGTTATTCAAGGCTTCTTGAGCCATCAATGCAATGCTCCAATGCAAGTTGTCCATGCAAACTTTTTTTTAAGAATAGGGTTTATTGGGGTGCTTGTGTTTCAAACTACCCATGGTTTGCTTGCTAATTTGCACATGATGCTCTAGAGGGCCTTGTTTGCGTTAAGATTTGCCTTATCTTTCCCCATTGCTTCAATGGAAGGAACCATTGCAATTGGTGCTCACTCTACCCTTCATTCCTTCAAGGATATCATAGTTCCTTCTACCCAAAGGGGTTTCCTCTCTCTCATTCCATTGTCAAGGCTCCTTCATCCATCATCTCCTTGGACTAAGGTTACGAAGAGCATGAACATTTTTATTTTTGACCTAGGTTCATCTGATATTTCAATGGTCTTTCACCTTATCTAATGGATTTGCACAAATGGATTTTACAATGTTGAAAGCTCATTCTCAAGGAGAAATCCCATATTTATTCTTGCACCCAAAGCTTTTTCTTATGAAATTTATTTTTGTTGAAAATAGGATAATATCGTTCAATGTGATCCATGGATAGTTCATACTTGAAATCATGTACCGTTCTTTCTACCCCTTCTATTGATTCACTTTCTTCAACTCCACTTTGGGTAAAACTCCTAAACTTACCTCCACAATTTTGAGATCTTATACCATTAAAATCCATAAATGCTTTGGGGCATTTTCCTTTTTTTTTTAACCAACAATAGCATCCTGAACAATTTCTTAACCTTCACATGGATTTGTTGCAATGCTTCTAAAAAGAAATAACTATACATGACTAAATGGAAAAAGGCATTGTATTATAAGTTAAACTACATCATAAGCAAATTGCATTCAAATGTAGGGCAGGTTGAAGCGTGTGGCAGCATTATCATGCCCAAATCGCTATAGTTCTCGAGCCTCTCACCCATAAGGTATTAGTAAGTAAAATAGCAAGAAAGCCCACATTGTGGTGAGGGCTAGAGGAAAGGCATCATCTGGACCATCCAAAATTCCACAATCTAAAAAAGGAAAAAAGTATCTAAACAATGACCTTTCAAAGCCACATGAGGTTAATAGTAACCCTAGTGAACAGATTATTAAACATGAAAACTTGCTCTTGTTGCAAAAATGTTTCATGTCCCAAATGTAGTGTACATATCCCCTCCAAAGAAGAATTGCAGTGATATCTATTTAATCATAATCGAATCGGGGAGAAGCCATTCCCTGGCGCGATACAGCCCACTGACAGTAAATCAAAGTCACTAAAGGATCCCTCAAACTCAAGGGAAAAAGATGGCACTGAAGTTGATTAAAAATTGAATAAAAGGGGATCCCGCTCTCCATAATTTGATCCCGTCATGGTCTTTTTTGCCTTCTTTCTTTCTTAGAAGTTGTTATGGAATCACTATGGGACTTGGATTGCGATTTTCTCAACTATATACAGATGAGAATGTAATGTTTGACTTATGAACTGTTATATAATACAGCGTTTTTTTCTTTCTGAAAAAAAGTATGTACACCGAAGAAAAGTAAAGGGTTAGTACCACTGGTCCATATATATTTTGTGATAAATCTGAATGGAACGCGTTTATGTCCTCCACTAATAATATTTTTTTGCAGCAATTTCGGTGTTCAGTTTCCCCGTTGAAATAAAGGCTATATGGGCTTTGATGATTAATAAAATATATAAAAATTAAAGTTCAAAAAATTGGGCCTAAAATTGTGTTGCGAGTTCGGCAAAGCAAGTGGCCTACTGATGCAACTCAAATTCAGTAACTACCCAATAAGTCACTCAGTAACTTGATCAAAATCATTTAATCAAATTTGACTCAGTCAAACACATGGACCAACTCACTTACTCAAACTTCATCTTAGTCAAATATTTTGATCATATTCACTTTAGTCAAACTTTTGTTGTACTCAAACTTCAACTTAGTCAAACATTTTGATCATATTCACTTTAGTCAAACTTGAGTCGTGGCCAAACTTATGGCCCAGATCATTTAGTCAAACTCATTTTAGCCAAACTTTCTGATAAACTCACTTAGTCAAACTGGTCAAACATGGGCCTTGGTTAAATTCGACAAGGATCGATAAAATTTGCTTGTGTCTTGATAAGAATCTCCAAGACTCGGAAAAATTGTACTATAAATGTTTTGGTATTTCAACATTCAAAACACCAAAGTTGAAAGTTTTGCAAACCATCGAAAAGCTAGGGAAATTAAAAATTGGAAGATTTTAACAAAGATTTGTCATTTTGTTTGAGGTGGAAAATAAAGAAAAGCATTGGTGAACTTGCAAATACACTGAAATGTACATGACAGACAAAAGAGACAAAAAAAAATCAAGGGGAAGGCAGACAAAATCTTTCCAATATATTCAAGGTAAAAGCTGACAAGAGCAGGTTTTGGCCTCATCTTTATACAACTACTCAATCTCAAGGGAAAAAATAAATTAATAAGACTTTTAAGCATAAAACTCAACTACTTCATAAACCCAAAACAATTGAAAATGAAAATAAAATTGATAAACAACAACACAAGACACCTCATCTAAAAAGATAACCCTTTGGCCTTTTACTACCATATATGCAAAGATTACCTAAATTACTTGTGAGATCCCCAAGGTAAGCAACAGGCATACAGGTATATGTAGACAAGAAAATTTGGAACCCACCTAAAACCTTATATTGAGGATGGTAATCATAGAAATAGGGCAATGCACTAGGCATATAAGCCCCAAACAGAATGCCACCATTCAATTTCAGCCCAGACCAGATTGAAAACAGAATTTATATAGTTTAATGCCTGCAAGGATCTTGAAAACGATAGAGTAGAAAAGCAAAGAGATAAAGAGAAAAAGTCGAACAGAGTTATAACAAGAGATACCAAATATTTCCACCCTCTAAGATTCATCAACAGTTTCTGGGTCCTTTCAATCGTAGAACACACCAAACTTGCTCTGAAGTTCCTTAGGAGTAAAATAGTTTTTTGGTAGAGCATTTGATAATGCTTTATTCTCCTCGGGTTAAAAGAACATTTACCTACCATGTCATTGCATTCGGATATGACTAAGTATACAACTTTGTCCTAATTTCTTTGAGATTTCAGTGAGTATAGCATGATTGAATACCAAGTTAAAGAGAAGGAAAAAGTATAGAAATCAGTTGCAAACCTTCCAGTTTACCTATAATAAAATAGTGATCAACTTTCCCAACCAGCCATGACAGCAGCTTTCTCAAACTACAGATCATGTCAATTTAGCTGACATAAAAAGTTTTAGATAAGCTGGGACCATTTGCCCATCTACCTGTCATCACCTTCAAGCACAAGGTAGATGCTACTTAGTCTCTGACAACTAGTTTTGCTTCTCGACTGACATTCATGCAAGCCAAGCCTGCTATAATACATGCTTTATTTTGAAGCAAACTTGAGTCTTGGTATCTCAACATAATTTGTCCATGGTCCAATAAACTGTTTAATCTAGTGTGCCTACAATGCTCTCTGCTAGGAATACAGTCCTCAACATCATCCCAACATAAACATGTAGAGAGTTAATTCATTGTATCGAGTCTGTATCCCTGCATGTCATACATTAGAGACAGTGTGAACTGTAATTACGACCTCCAATATTTATTAGAAAGTCGGTTTGGCAACATCTACAGCTTGTCAAGAAATGAAACTAAGAAGATCCAAAATCCTTGCCAAAGCTGCCAATGTCATCTGTCTGGATACAAATAGCACATCAAAACATGAAATGACTTTTCTGCTTCCTTACATTATGATGTGCCATACTCTCAGGTTAGCTACATAGGACAGATACTTCAAATCAACAAAAATGGGAGAGGAAAGAATCCCAAACAAAACTTAGTTTTGTCCTCTCAATCTCTTAGCTTCTAATGTGAGAGTTCTAACCAATCTAGAATTAACTTTCTAGATAGATCCAGATTGACCAGAAACTATACAATGGAAATCAGGCCAGCAAACCGCCTGGTTACTTTCTCATCATCAGAGCTTTTTACACTCCTGGGGCTGCCTCTTGACTACTCGACTTTATATCATGGTGTCACATTCACTATCTTCGGTTATTCATCCACTGACGATGATGCTGTGACACTGGTCTACCATGAAACGGTTTAGAGCCCTGTTTGGGTAGGTCTTGCAATTCCATTACTTGAACTGTGCGCTGCTTCTTGGCTGCAAAAAGCATCACTACACCATTAGTTAACAAGTTCAAGAACTAAAATCCACGTCATAATTTAACACTATTGCAGGAACAAATTTGAATAAAAGATACAACGCAACAATAGATGACAAACCATTTTCCACTTGTTGATATCCTTCATGAAGCCTTCTCTTCGCTGCTTCAAGCTTCACTTTAACAGATGCAGCATCTGGATATTTTGATTTCTGTTGTACAAATACAGAAACTCAAGTTTACAAACATGTTGCTATATTACAAAACCTTCAAATCAGCAAAGTAGATTGTCCTGCTACAAGTTCCATCTAACAAAAGCTAGCAGGTACAAAAATATTTTCCCTCATTATATTTTTGAAAAAAGGTTGTCCAAGAATAGTAATTCTCAAATAGATGAAAATTATCAGTTACATAAGATCCAAAAAGCAAGGCATCTTCCATCAAAAGCAAATTATCCACAAATTTATCTTCAATTTAGCATTTACATCCTAATTTGCTTACATTTTGGAGAGAAAAGGAGTTGGGCTTGGTCTGATTCTTGTTAAAATCTGTCTGTTGCTGTACATTGTCTCGAGATACTTTACAATCGGGACTTATTGGAGGTCTCCCAGGCCCAGAACTGGTAATTATACGACTTGAGCCACCCATCCTATGGCCCTGGCAATCCCTGCTAGCCTGAATTTGTACATTCCTTTTCAATCCCTCCCTCTCTCTGGTTGTTTCTTGCTTGCCACAAGGACTGCTATCCGTTCTCAAGTTACTCTGGTGAGCTGATTGCTTTATTTTATGGGGTCTTTCTACTATACATTGTTTTTCATCATCATCGTCATTGTCATCATCATATTCATCATTCTCAGTCTTTTCAGCAACATGAGGATCTACATCAATTTCGGAAAATAATGTCATTAATGATTAGAATTCATAAATAGTAACAAATCAAACAAGTGTCTTGGGACCGAAAATTGAAACAGCATTATTTTAGACATAAAATAAAGCATGTATCATGAAATCCAACAAAAAAAATATTAAGAAACAGGAAAGCAAAAATAACTTACTCCCATCATCATCCATGCCGTCAAAGATCTTCATTTTCAAGTACATACAAAAAGTATAAAACCAGTTAGTCATAACAGCTCAGAAATCATAATATAGATACAAAATTAGCACATGCAATCACGCATCACTTTCTTACAAAGACAAATTATTCTCCTTTTCGTATTCAACTTTGGTCTCTTCCTCAATGTGATTGAAAGTGAGATATCATTTTGGTCATGGAAGAAACCCTGAATAAAGCATAAATTATTAAGATATGGAACCAAGACCGGCTAAACACACATATTTGAAGGGTACCTGAGATATTTCTATCGAAGTTGTCTGCGTAGCCAGAAAGGCACCCTCATCAAGCGGGGGTGAAGGGAGTCCATTTTCATCATCTACAGTTGCAAGCGAAACAGAATCTGGCGAGGTGCCTACGAACATACAAAATGATGCATATATGAAAAACCAAAATATTTATAAAAAAAACCCTGGTACTAAAACATAGGGCAAACTTCAGTTACTTCTCATACAAAATATCATACCTGCAATTGCAGCTACAGCGACATTACCAGCAGTCTTCACCCATTCATCTACAAGTTCTTTCCAGTCACTGCAGTACAACATGGAAAAACAATAAGCACATTTAAGCCTTTTAGCGTTCACATAGGTAGGTATAAGTCAGCTTAAACAAACCAGAAGGAAAACTATAACAGGTGTTTATTTCACTTCCGTTAGAATATGTTCCCATACTGCAGATGAATAAAAGAAACTGTTGTTGTAACTAAAACTACATTTCTGAATAACTAATCGCTGGAATTCGTTGTTAGATTATCCATGTTATTGCGAAGGGAGGTTTTGGCTTAACTTACCTGATAAGTTTCTTCACCGTAGATCGAATTTCCTTTGAATTGTGCTTCCTCAACTGATTAACTTGTTTCCCAATCTCAGTTGCCTGGATAGAATAAACCATTCCACAACATGTTGGATATTGAAGAAGTTGGAGGAAGAGTGTTTGACCACACATCACATGTAAAAGAACTCCTCCAAACCCTATTCTACATAAAACAGGGAACTATGTTCAACTCTGCCCTGGAAACCATTTTTTTAATGACCAAAAAAGAATACCTTTAGGGTTTCCACTGTCAGCTGCATCAGTTCCAATCTTCTCAAACACTCGTACAGCAGACTATCGGACTGCAACAAAAAAAGGCATTGATGTTCAAGAGAGGTGAGCTCACCCCTGTGCAGGTAGTTTTCAAGACTTTTATCGTTTAAATAAGAAATGAATGAGCAGTAACGCAATGTGTTTAATAGTCGCAAATGAAAAATCAGGCATTAAATGACTACTGCTTGCAAGAGCTGATTCAATAAAGCTGATCGATATAAAACTTCGAAGAAACGCTACCTCATCTGGGTTTCCAAGAATGTCTTTGATCCTGAAGACCTCCCTAAGAACTTGAGATTCTTCCTCAATCTCTTCAGTGAGGGCTTCTGCCTCATCGTAGCTGTAATTGCTAACCCTATTTCCATCAGCCTCCCCTGTGCTACTGTTGACCTTGTCATTGTCTTTATCATGGCAGTCCTTGATACCCTCCTCATCATCCTCATCATCAATAATGTCATCATGGGGTTCAGCCAAAGTAACAGCATCACATTCACAGCACATCAGAAACCTAGATGCATACAATCTCTGTGCAATCCTATCTCTCCTCCTCCTGAATTCATTAGGACAATCAGACGCTGCAACCATGATTGCATATTCAATCAGACTGCATACATCGGTACCTGCACCTTTAAAAAACTTTCTCCATTTCTCCACAGACTCCATTTTTGCCCCCCCTGAAACCCTGGTCATATTCCACACAAGCCCTTCACCAACAAAGAAACTAAAAATCCACAACAAACTTAGTAGATCAGACCATGGACATGAATGAATGGAGACCTTGTTTCATGATCAAATGCAACTGCTCAAACCACCAAATTTGCCTTTTTCCCGAACCCCAAAATTGTGCCTTGAATCCCCCTAAATGTCCCCGGATAACACAGTAAGAAGGTATAGTGTTTTTGTTGTTGACCGTCCTGGTAATGAAATTTGAAAAATCTTAAAAAGCAGGCGTTGATAAAAAGCAATGGATATTTGGATTGGCTTGAAAATGATGATGATGGGTAGGAATAACTGATACTGTAGCTCAAGTTTTCAACATAACTATTTATTTACAGGGTAACATATATACATCTGCATTAACAGCTCAAATGAGACCATAGACAGGAGAATCCCTTCACCGTGAAAACCATTCATTCATTTATTCCTAAAATCTATGTGGAACAAAATGGCAACAAAACGCAGGCCTGTCAAGGAAAAAATAGAATTTTCATCTTTTATGGCTTGATGGGAAAGAGCGAATAAATCGCTGAAAGGCAGAGCACCAGATGGAAAAATGGCATGTGACAGTCACAGATGCTCTCAAATCCCATCATGCGCACTACATAGGCCGATGGGTAGTCCCCTTTCCCAAAGTGCTCACGCTTTACTGCTCTCAAACAAAAAAAATTCCCTGCTAAAGCGGTAAGAAAGATCAAACCCCAAAAAATTGAAAGTTAGATGTCAATTTCACCGCGCGTTTTTCTGGCAGAAATCCGCTTTACTTTCCGGCACGACGGTTTTCAGAACCGGCTCTGGTTTTAACAAAAAAAAGCGTTGACTCAGCATTCATGACGGGTCAAATTTATGCCACGTGGAGGGAAGACCGCACTGGCGCCCGCGTTCGGGAATCCTCCACGCCATATTTATCTCTTTCTATGTTTTTTATTCTAAATGAATTACCAAAATATATTATATTACTCACTATTATCATGTTTTTCAATTTTTCCGCGTGGTATAGTAGTCATAGAGCTGGACATAAAGTTAAATTGCAATGGGAATTAGTGGACAGTTTTATTGATGGAATTAAAACGAGATGATCTCTGTAATGGTATAATTTATTTTATTTTATTTTTTAATATGAGGAACCTATCAGCTGGTATAATTTAATTTATTTTATTTTTGTAATCTGGACCAATCTAGCCGCTTGCCTCACATGTAAGGGGTTACGAATTGTCTTCCTCCCCGAAGCTCTCGGATGAAGATAGGGGATTTGAACGAGGGTATTTGTACTTACAACCATTTCATTTATTTAGTTATTTTTGGGTCGTTTGGGGTGGTTAAAAGTTTGATTTTATTAATATAAAATAAATAAATAAAATAGTTTTTTTTTTATAGATTTAAATAAATTTGGTAAAAATTGGTAAAAAAATTTTAAAATCATAAGTTTAAGTTGAATTAACAAAGTTTAAGTGCGTAAGAGTTTTTCATGGTGTTGAATCCATTTATGGATTCAGAAATGCATTTTAATAACAAAAAAAACTCAATCTAGCTCGAATTTGTATCATCACATTGGAAAAAGTCATTTTGTTTATTAGTTAGATTGTGCCTAAAAAAATATGTGAATATCATAAGACTACTAAGCATTTGATGAGAGTGAAAATATGTGTCCATGTGGTATGGAATGAATATTGTTTTACATGAAGTCTAAAGTTAGAATTTTTAAGCTCAATAAAGGTAGTCACCCATTTTGCGAGATATCTAAGCAAAAATAATAAAATATGTTTTCTATTTGGTGGAGTGTTTCGTTTTTCAACTTATAGTCAATTTGTTGCTCACTCTTTGATGAAGTGAGTAAAGTTCCATTTCTTTTGATCGAGTGATATTAACTAAAGTTCCTCTTCATTTGATCGAGTGATCTTCAGTAAAGCTCCTCTCCCATTAAGATTTTATGTGAGACAACAATATATAATTTAACTAGGTATCTACAATATCCTTGTTGCAATAATTGAGCCTATTTCATGTCGTTTAGCTCCTTAGGCGTGATGCCATATCAATATAAGAAGATACCCGAGGCCATGATTCCAATTCAAAGCCAAAAGCTAGAGGATGGGATACTAAATTCTCAAAGAAAGAGAAGCATCAAAGGTTCAAACAAGGTGAGAACCTATAATGATCCAGCCAATGGGTAGGGTAGGGGATTAATTGTTCCCCGCATATGTGAAAAACCTTATGCATGTGAGGGCATTGGCCTTTGAAGTAATTAGACCATTATATGAATGTCGATCATGATGAGAGAGGGGTTTAATCCCCTTCTCCATTTCATAAATCATTGCACTACCATATTAGATTTTTACCTTAAGGTAGCCTTATAGTTTGCATCCTTGATCATGGAATAAGATGAGAAGATCTATGGAAGTCTTTCTAAATTCAAAAATTAAATTCATCATAGAAATTAAATTTATCAATAACATTTGTTTTTGGATTTAAGCATTGTTTTACATGAAATAAAATGATTTTCAAAATGTTGTAACCCAAAAAAATTATTTGAAAAACTCTAAGTAATAATTGAGAAATTGAAAGAATCATAAAAAAAAACTCATATAATTACATTAAAATCATTAATTATATAACATCCAAAGTAACATTTTCTTTAATAATTTAAATCTAAATAAATAATTAATTAAAAAAAAATACCCTTTTTTAATTAAACCAATTCCTTAATAAATAGCTAAAACTTTTACTTCATGTCAAATAATCATTAATTTTTTTTTTTAATTTAATTCTTTAATAAATCTCTAAAACTTTTACTTCATTGATGATTGATAAGTCCAATCTCTCAAACATCTATTCATTCTTTCTACACCAACAATATTTCTCACACTCACCATCTATCTAGTATATATATTATAAATATATATTAAATTTATTTATATTATAAATATATTAAAAACTTATTTATATTATAAATATATAATTGAAATTGCTAATAAACTTTTTCAAAGTAACAAAATGAAATAAATATAAAGATCCATTGGTCAAAAAAAACATTAATCAAGATGTCATTGAGCATTGTCATAATTAACCTTGTCTACCTTTCGAGTTGAAAATAAGTATTTTAATTTTATTTTACAAATCTCAAAAACACGGAATTCGAAAAACCCAAACTACCTTATAAATATCTAAAATCAATAAAAACACCGCCTACAACCCACCTCCCTGATCCAAGGATAATGACACACTCCACCGAATGTGAAGTTCATCCATACCCACAAAAATTATGACTATAAGTGCAAAAAACCTATACTTTATATAAATATTTATAATTGTCCATTGATTAAAATGGTTATCAACATTATAACATGTCATGTTGCAATAATCTATTTTTTAATTGTTTTAACAATTTCATATTATTTATTTAAAAAAAAAATGAAATGGTTCACCCTTTATGTCAACCAAGGGATACCCTGAGGATTTGTTAGGAGTATTAATGTGAAGTGAAGTTTCACCAAGGATAAGAAGGGCAAGTCAAAAAGGCCCCACAGAGAATGACCCCAAAACAAATTGCATTAAAAAATTTGTTAGTTTTGACATCCATCCATTCCACGTGCCCTTCTGACCACACAGAGTGGCAGTGCCAGTGGAAATTGGAACATGGAATAGGAAAAGCCATGTTGTATTGCTTTCAGTTCCTTGCCCTTACATTTAAGGAATATGGATCATGATAGGCTTTAGTCATGATCTCAATGAGTATTCCTTTTATGAGAGTCAAAGATTAAGGTCATTGGTCAATAATGTCAAGCAATCCAATACCTTGAAAACTATTGCATAATTGGGATGTGAAGATTGCATTTCCGAGTAAGTAACAAATAAAAAAATTAAGAATTTGGAAGAGTATTTCTTTTAGTAACATATCACTCGGGTAGCACATGGGAAAAAACAACTGGTTTATTTAAGTTGGGAAGGAAGAAATGGTTTATTTGAGTTTTTATATACATGATTATTTGTTTAAAACTTGCGATAAATGTTTAGAGGTGGTGGTTTTTTTAATTAGTTGATGGTATTTGATTTAGATTATTTTATTTTATTTAAAAGATTCAAATAAAGTATTTAACAATATAGAATATAGAATTAGTCAAAATATTAATGATAGTTGATTGAGGTTTTTTAGATTGGAACATAGGATAGGGAGTTGTTTTTAAGTGTGAGTTTTTAAAGTGTTGAATTTGGTGAAAATTTTTGTGGTGAAATCTTGATTTGTGTTGTTTAAATTGGTTTTTGAGTGTATATATAGTGAAAAAATCTGTGGTGAAATCTTGAGTTGTGTTGTTTAAATTGGTTTTTGACTATATATGGATTTAGCACCTGAAAAACCTTGAGGCATTTCGACTGTATAGAGTTTACCAATCAAACTTGTGATTGCAATAAATCTCTACCGAATTTTAGACAAATTAGATAAAAAAATACCACAAAACTTCTCAAAAAATTGTACTTATAAAAATCTATAAAATTAATATAATATATTATTTCTTTTAATTTAAATTTATTTTTTTTAATTTTTTAATATAAAAATAATTTAGTATTTAAAGTATTTAAAATAATAATAAAAATTTGAATTTAAATCTAAAAACCAATTAAAAACATTTTGAATCAAAGATATCCAATGTTAACAACACACCATCTAAATTTACTCTTGATTTTCAAGGATGTTAAAGGTGTTAAATCGTATTTACATTAAAGCAATAATTGGTAATAGCAAATACTAAAAAATAGAAAAACAAAACTTATATATATATATATATAAATAAAAGAGATGGCAATGTAAAATTATTGTAAATTTAATCAAACTTACAAATGTGCATTAATTACTTAGATTTTTCATATTTTTCAAAAAAAAAAAAATTAATCATGAAATTTGGTGTTATTAAAATGTTTTGAAAATTAAATTTATTGTTTTTGTAAATTGGGTAATTTATTTTTAAATGTTTTTCATCATTTATTTAATTTATTTAAGTTAAAAAATGTAATTATCAAAAAAAATTATATTGGTTTTGTTTCTATTTATTGTTGGCTTGCCAATAGAGAAACCAAACCAACAATAAAATAAGGGATTATCAATCTGAGTAGTTTTTAGGTGTAGTGAAATACTAAACTTAACATAGTAATGTTATATGTTGTAAAGGACATCAAAGTAGCTACCTGGCCATCACAAAGTCATCTTAACAAGTCGTATAACAACTACAAACAAAACTAACTAAGGGTACATGATCATAATATAGGCAAAGAAGAGACAAACTTATCGACCCTGATGGGCACAGGCACTTATAGGCTATAGTGGGTAGGACTAGGACTAAGAGTCACACTTGATTCAATGTATCCCAACCCAATGTGTAGGTCCTTGGGCTGAAATTAAATATCATCTAGAACCAAGAGGATCGCATCCTTAACATCATTTGTATTGAGCCGAGCTTTTCCAAGGAGGGACTTCACATAGGGGCTTCACTAGAGGAGCAATACCATACCACGTGGGTTTATATTGGGGGATATATATTGAGGAAAAAATGACATAATATATTGGGGGATATATAGGGGTTAAAGGGTTTTTATATCGGTAGGTATAAAAAATGGAACTCAAAGTTAATGAAAAAATATAAAGGGGTACATACAAAACGTTAATGAGAAATTTGATACCTACAATATCTAGTGAAAGTAGGGGTTTTTAAAATTGGGAAGGTGTATTGGGTTCGTATTGGTAGGGGATTAAATAATGTGAGTTTTAGCAGTATTTTCCGATATTTAGTCAGATTAAGGGCATTGTTTAATATGCCATGAACACGTGATATGTCAGAAGTTAATTGAGTGAAGCCCCTGTGGGACTTCATATGCCAAAATAGATCAATCATGTACATATATTGATTTTGGTTGCCACAAGTCTACCTTGAGTCAAGGACCCAGTCCTTGATCATTGTAATCACTTCGAAGTCATAGGCCCGCTCACCAACAACCTCATTCTCTAATGCTTGTAATTATTTTTGAATTTCCTAGGGAGTTTACTCATGGTAAATTCAAGTCGTTGTCTCATCTCTCATGTGTGTTTGAGAGCCATTGCATATCCATGACCCCTATTACCTCACCTACACCTAACTCACTAACAAGTCATTATTGTTGTAGTTGGAAGGGAGAGAAGCACTCATCATTTACTTCAGTGTTTCATATAATTTATAGTCTTGCCCAACTAATCTCTAATGACCAATTTCACTATTAAACTCATAACAATTTGTTATTGTCTTTGCAATACTATGTTAATTTGATCTCCTAAATTGGATTTTGTGGTTTCTTTATAGTAATTCAGTATTCTCTTATTTTAAATTTCTATTACTCTCACACAAAAAGATAGAAAGATATAACATGAATTGCATAAGCTATTTTTTAAGCATGGTTTCGTTCATTATTACTATATATACAATTATTTCATAAACGTCATAAATAGGTTAGTTACAACATGTCTCTAGAGACTTAAACCCCTAGTAATTCAATATTCTCTTATTTTAAACTCTTACCCTCATACAAAATTATAGAAATGGTAGAAAGATATAACATGAATTGCATAAGATACACTTTGAAGCATGGTTTTGGCGACTATTACTTCGCATACAATTATTTCATAAATGTCATAAACACATGAGTTACAACATGTGTCTAGAGACTTGAAGCCACTCAATTTAGGAAATAAATTGTTCACTGAACAACTCAAGCTAATATCCTTCGATTATAAAAAATCGAGAACATGTTTTGGAGAATCCTAAAAACACCTTTGAGGAGAATTTGTTATTAGTGATATTAAGGAAGTAGGAGATGAAAAACAATTTCTTACAATATCTTATATATGCATATATTTAATTTGAAAATCTCAAAATATTTGTAACACTATTTATTTTTCTATCTTATCAACTCATCAAAATTATGGATAAAAAAAAATCTAAACTTTTCTTTAATCTTTTCAAACATATAAAACAATAATTAAAAACAAAAATCAAATCAATTAATTTCACATCTTTTATTAAAATTATAGAGTTTTAGAAAAACTTTTTTTCTATCTTTTCAAACGTAAAATATAATAATATTTAAATAAAATGATTTTACTTTGTTAGATCTAAGACTTTTGTGGTCCATAAAGTAGATGAAATGTCTTTCACATTAATCACATCATTAGGATTTAGTCGAGGTTTCGAACCAACTAATTTGGTTCATCCTCAGGACAAGGTGGAGAAACTAATCGATCTTGATGAATAAATAGTGGAGATGCATCATTGTCGTTAAGAACTAGCCGTTAAGACTAGCTGTTAAGAACTAGCTGTTAGAAAGTTAATTAAGAATCAAAATTAAATTAAAAATTAATTAATTAAATTAAAAAATTTATTAAAATGGGTTAAGAAATTTTTATATAAATTATTATTTAATTAAATTAAATATAATAGGATATAGGGAGGGGTAAAAAAATATTAAATAAATAAATAAAAATAAAATAAAATGAAATAAATAACATAGCATAACATAAATTAATTAATTAATTAATTAAAATAAATTAAATTAATTAGTTAATTGATGATGAAGATGATGATGGTTAACGTCCATTGAGACCAAACTTTGGTCTATCGGACCTGAAGAAACGAATTATTTAGTTTGTTTTAAAATTGCACTTCTATGCCCAAAGAGCTTGGAGAGAAGCGTCCCGAGCTCACTATAATTTTGACATGTTAAAAGGCTAGGAAGATCGATATTGCAACAAAGATTATGAAACTGAGATCTAATTTGGGTGTATGCATGGCATCTAAGAGGAAGTGATTTTCATCCTCAATGTTCATATTCTCACAGAGATGGCAGATCCTTTCCACCCATGGTGTTTTAGGAACTGCCCAACGACCCATTTCACTATGGAGCTCATGAGAGTTCATTCTTATCTTGGCTATATTAATTTTTTTCTTTGAGATAGTTAAAACAGAGAGATACTTTTGATCTTCTAGAGTAGGGTTGATGGCCTCCTTATAATATCTTAATTTTCTTTTAGCCTCTAAATCTTTCTCACACCACATTTTCTCTTTAAACTTAGAAGTAACAATATTTTTAATGTTATCAATACTTTGCAATGAAATAGTTTTGTTAATCTCCTAATCGTTTAACCAGGCATTGGTATCTTTATACCAACCTCATTGGAGCCTTAGTTGGTTTTGGCTAGAATTTAAAACTAGCTTAGGAAGTCTATGGTCTCCCATGTTATTGATTTTGTGCTTGTACAACGGGAGCCTAGTCATAGCGGGGCTTTCGATAGGGGAAAGACCCACTTTCATAAGGAGAATAGGATAGGGTGTATTGCTTTTAATTTTGAGGTTATATGTTATAAAATGCTTCTAGATTTTCTCAATCTTTCTCCAGGATTCTCTAGAGATGTTGCAACCTCAAACCTCACATCCATACAAGATAACATGAGTGACTAAAGTTTCAAAGAGGAGCTTCTTTTTATCCCACATCACAAGGTTTGTTTCTTTACAATTATTCTCAAGACCAAATTAAGATTTCCACCCTCCATTGATCCTTTTCTCAATGCTAGAGTTCCAATTGAGCTTGTGATGAATATCAATTCCAAGGTACTTGTAAGAAGACACTTCCTCCAAGTTGCTATTGTAATAGACAAAATTAGCGTAAGTGTCCTTCTTGGATTTGATAATCATAACTTTTTTTTTGTTAGTGTTAACAATCAAACCCATGGTAGAGTAGAAATCCTTAAGAAGTCTAAGTTTCTTATCAATATCAGATGGGTACCTTGCCAGAAGAACAATAGCGTCAGCATAGAGAAGAAGGATGATGACTCTTCTAGCTAAGATCGTGCCAGCATAGCCTGCTTCCTCTAAACAACCTTCTAGCTTGTCGATGTAAATTCCAAATAGGGTAGGGTAGAGGGGGCAACCTTGTTTAACCCCGATATTACACTTAATATCTTTTGACAACCCCTCATTGCTCTTAAACTTGGCAATCACATTCTCGTATAGCCTTATAGTGGCAGCTCTCAACATGAAAGGAACCTTTAGCTCTTGTAATATTTTCCATAGGTTATTTCTAGGTACTGTATCGAAAGCCTTTCTAAAGTCCATTCCATAGGTTATTTCTAGGTATTTATCGAAAGCCTTTCTAAAGTCCACAAAACAACAAAAGAGATTGGATTTATCATTACAACATTCCTCCACAATGATCCTAAGCATAATAAGGTGGTCCATTGTTAAGTGATACCTTCTGAAACCCACTTGGCCTTTCGCCCGCTTGCCTTCACTTTCAAGCCATATGCTCATCTTCTTTTCGAGAATAATACCATATAACTTGGCTAAGAGAGGGCTAATCATAATTGTTCGATAATTAGAGGGGTTATTTGTATCCCCACTTTTAAAAATAGAAATAATGAGGCTCTGAGTCCATGGTTTAGGGAACCCTTGCTTGAATACTTGATTGAAAAGTTTGTGGATGTGAGGGATGAGGACATGACCTCCAATTTTTAAGATTTCTACTTGGTAACGTTCAATGTCCTTAGATTTTCCATTTGACAGGCGCTTAACCCCAAAATCTATGTCTTCTAAAGAGAAAAACTCTTCCGTTGTGAGCAGGGTTTCAAAGTTATGTATGACATTTGGAGATTCATAAAGATTTTTAAGATAGGAATTCCAGTCGTGTAAAGAAATTCTATTATTATCTTTATTTTTTCTAGTTAGAATCTGCCTCCACAATTTCTTAGGAGCTACCTTAGAAATTAATTAATTAATTAATTAAATAAAAATTAATTAATTGTGTGTGTGTATACACACACACACACAAACAAATAAACAAAATTACCTAGCGGGAGCCGAGGTCCAGCGCTTACTTAATTTCCAACCATCATCACGGTTGAGATTCTTAGCATGTCATTGAATTTCAATCCCCTCCCTTAATTTCCTATGGTGGAAGTGATCTACTTTGGCAACGACTTTGGAGTCTTCAATACAAACATGGTGACATGATTTTTCCACATGCTCAGTGAGAGTTGAGGTACGAGACTGATTGTGTCTAATATCCGCAGCATGCTCCTAGATTATCTGTCTAATGGATCGACCTGTTTCTCCAATATAGGGAGTTCCACATGAACAAGGAATCATGTAAACCCCTTTCATGTCCTTAGGGTCAATAGCGTCCTTAACAGACCCAAGAAAATTTCTAATAATGCATAGCAGTTTGAAAGAAGCAGAGACATTATTTCTTCTAAGGACACGGGTGATTTTGTCCGTTGTCCCCTTGATAAACAGGAGATGGACCTTGGAAATAGGATCCACCCGAGTAGATTTTCCACTCAACCCTTTATATGTCTTTCGAAAGGCTTTAAGACCTTGAGATCTATTGTAACCATTATTTTCAAAAACATCGAGAAGATGGGACTTTTCCGAATCCAAGGAGCTATCATCAGAGATTCTAAGAGCACGAGTCACAAGAGTACACAAGACACCAAATTTATGAGCAGGAAAATGATGGGAACCAACATGGAGGTACTGTTATGTGTGAGTCTTCTTGTGAAAAAATTGGTGATAAATGGAACCATCCTCATTCCTTGAGAGAAGGATATCAAGGAAAGGGAGGCAGTCATCAACCTCCACTTCCATTGTGAATTTGATGGAATCAGATAACGAGTTCAGGTGGAACTCCCTATATTGGAGAAACAGGTCGATCCATTAGACACAGAATCTGGGATCATGCTGCGGATATTAGACACAATCGGTCTCGTACCTCAATTCTTGCTGAGGATGTGGAAAAATCTTGTCACCGTGTTTGTATTGGAGACTCCAAAGTCGTTGCCAAAGTAGATCACTTCCACCATAGGAACTTAAGGGAGACGATCAAAATCGAACAAAATGCTAAGAATCTCAACCGTGATGATGGTTGGAAATTAAATCAGAGTTGGACCTCGACTCTCGCTACGTAATTTTGTATAATTTATTTTTAATTAATTAATTAATTTTATGTTATGTTATGTTATTTATTTCATTTTATTTTATTTTTATCTATTTATTATTTTTATTTTTACCTCTCTCTATTTCTTATTATATTTAATTTAATTAAATAAAATTTATATAAAAATTTATTAACCCATTTTAATAAAAAAATTAATTTAATTAATTAATTTTAATTCTTAACTAACTTTCTAACGGCTAGTTCTTAGAAGCTAGTCTTAAGGGCTAGTTCTTAACTGCTATTTTCGGGCAACGATGCATCTCCACGATTTATTCATCAAGATCGATTAGTTTCTCCACCTTGTCTCGAGGATGAACCACATTAGCTGGTTCGAAACGTCGACCAAATCCTAATAATATGATTAATCCAAAAGACATTTCATCTACATTATGATTTAACTTTTTAAAATTTCAAATTAAATAAATTAATATTAATAACCGTCAATATATCATGATTAAAGCGTGTCATGTATTTGTTATGTAAAGATTATAAATTTTTTGGTTCAAACCCTAACATACTTTTAACCAAATTAGTGGTAGAATGTAAACCTAAAGTGTGTCACTTCCACTATTTTTTCAAAAAAAAATCATAATTATAAAAAAAAAAAAATTAATTATATGCTCGCATTAAGTAATGTGATTATAAATAAAATTTTCAAATCTCATTAATCCCATATATATGTGTGTGTGTGTGTGTTGTCACAAATTCACCTGAATCATAATTTTTTTTTTGCCAGAATTCAGTAAAAAAAATTCAAAAAATAAAGTTGGAGTCTTTGAATCATTTTTTTGATATGGAAATGGATTCACTACCTCCATGTACCCAAAATCTTGAAATTTAACCACTATGACTCATATTTAATAAAATTTCTACAAAATTATCATAATCTTGCCATAATTTCCATTATTTTCTAAACTAATCTATGAGTTTTTCAAACTAGCTTTATAATTATAATTTTATCATTCAAAATTATATATACTTTTACTGATCTCATTAACTAAATGGAGCAATTCCTAAATATTAATATTAAATTAAATTTAAAATACAAATTTCCCCAAATTTTAATCCTTCTAATATGATATCGTAATACGCAAGCCATTTAATAATAACACGCTAACATTGTCAATGACGAGCGCGTTGACAACCCTTGAAAGCAACACTTAAGTGGCTTCGCGTTTCCGTGGGATGAACGCATAGGGTGAAGTTTAGTCAAAACAAAGGAGCCGTGGAGAACGCGAAGGGGGCAAATGGTTTGCACTCTCTCATACGAATTCCTTAGTTCTGTTATTTACTTTGTCTATAATATTTGGTAATGGTAGGCATGGGGTTTACTTTATCTAAGGTGGGTAATGGTACACTTAAAAGGCTGGTCAATGAGGGAGGATCATGAAAATTAAAATAGTTAAAAAAGTTTTTTGGATTAATCATATTATTAGGATTTGGTCAAATCTTAAAAATGTGATTAATCAGAAAGACATTTTTATCTACATTATGGATCACAAAAGTCTTACATTGAATATGGAAATTAAAATCTTAGAATATTAGAGTTTTTTTAAGTAAGCTTTAGAAATAATCAAATGTAATGAGGTTTTAAATTTGTTCGGAAAATAATAGAATTTTTAGCAAGATTTTGACAAAATTTCAGAAATTTAGATTATAACTGTAAGTTTTAAGATTTTGGATGTCCTCAAGGTTTTTGATGGTGTTGAATCTATTTCTACCATCAAAAACAAAATTCAAGCACTCCTTATGTCATATTTGTTGAGAAAAAAATGGCTAGATTCCGAAGATTTTTTTGACCTTTGCCGCCTTAGTAGACAATGCCATAATCAAATCATGAATTTGCTAGAATTTGGGTAAACTGAGGTTCTATATTACGTTTAAAGAAATGGAGTTTATGTTTAACCTTTGTTGTAATATAAATTTTAGAAATTTATCTATCTTGATAGGTTCTAGAGTTATTTTAGTGATTAATCCAACACATAAGTATGATTTAATTTTTTGAAATATTTATTTTGTTTTTAAATTATATATGTTGAAAAAATAATTTTGATTTACAAAATTGGGATTTATAAAATCTTTAGTCATACTTTTTTATTTCTTTTTCTTATTGGTTTTATGATCATTCCAAGGCTCATTTTTAAATGTAAAAGGATGTAAGATTTAATATTGTCATTATTATTAATTTGATTATTGTATTTATGTTCTATTTGTTAAGCCAAGACTCAGAATCATTGGCCCGAACTCTTTTAAGCTTTTTGGCCCAATACAAAAAATTATTTTGACTTCAACAATATTTTTTCTTTTTTCTTTTTTTTTTACGAAAAAAAAAACATTTGTTTTGTATTAAATCAAAACCAATACATGTGTAACCTTGGACCATATACCCATATTACTGCCCTAGACAGTGGCACATATTAGTAAAAATTCCAGACATAAGAAAGCATACATCACTAAGCAGCTTGTACCAAGGCACATCTATGCAGGATTAAAAACATAAACCAAGTAGCTGCAACAATCTCGTAAAGCCATTATAGTGTACCAAAAATGAATATGTGCAATGGAAATTGTAAAAAAAAGTTCCAGCTGTGGTCGGATAGTAATAAACAAAAAGAAATTACAAGATAAGAAGCATATCTGTAAGACCCTTTTGGTTGTTATAGACGATCATGGAAGCATAATGGTGGCTTCTTCCCACAGTTGGTTGTCTTCAAAGTACTTGTATAGGATGTGCCTATATTGTTCATTAAGTCCCATCTTGGAAAGGGATTTTTTCGTCATGTTAGCCTCCCATTATATGTGTTGTATTGGTGAGAATTCCATATGATGTAGGAGGTGTTTGATGCGTCTGATCCAACCTTCCAATTGTGGTGGTTGAAATGCACTGTAGCCATTAATCCCATTTATGATAGTTTGAGAATCTCCATAAATTTGTAGATTCATAATCTAAAAATTGCAAGAGATCCAAAGCAAACCCCATAATGCCATGACCACAACATTTTTGTTTGATCCAGGATCACCATTGATCCAGGAGGATCTTGCTTCAGTGCAGATCGACTGTGAGGTCCAGTCAGCTCCAGTTTGTCCGATGTCCGGTTTAGTCTTCAGATTGTTCAGTTCGTCCTCTAGTATTCTAGATGAAAGTACTTCGCGGTGGTTCAACGTGTTTTCATGGTTAAAGTGTGGTTCGAAATTTGAATGTGTGGCAAAATAAGTGGTGTCATGTAAAAGGTCCTAAGTTTTAACCTTGGTGTAAATCCTTAGTGGTGCAAGTCTAAACCTATGGTGAAACTCCTTACAAATTTAAACCTAACTCTAAGCCTAAGTCTTAAGGCTAAGACATAAACCTAGCACATTAACAACATGGGGGAAATAAACCTAAGGCCTAAAATCTAAGACCTAACGTTATTCAATATATAAACATGTATTAAAAGGGTTCAGCTATATTATAAACATTGTAATAAAACAAAGTTTAAAACCCATTGTCCTTAATCGCAGAATGAAACCATGTTGGAACCGCGTCGAAGATAGCATATGTGAATGTTGTGGTAGTTAACGGTCACTGTCACAGAACTGTCGGGAGTTAGACAGTTGACCGCAACTGTCAGAGTTAGCTGTCGAGCTGTCGAGATCAGACCACGAGATGTCAGCCGGAGGTTAGGCCACACCTGCTCACATGCCACCATCAGCTCATCCTCCACGCTGTTATGCTAACTGCCAGGGGTTATTTATATTATAAATTTCTAATTTGGGTTTTAAATTTAAATGCGCAAGGTGTAAAAGATAAACACCTTATCACTAATACACTAGGTGTCACAATGTGACAAAACCGAGACCTATCGCCACATTTATTATTCAACTACTTGCTAAAATTAGCATCAAAGAGTTCGAATACAACCTTATATAAACTCAGCCATTTGACCATGAAAGGACAGAAGGACACATGAGTGACTTTGTATTCAGATTTTGAGCGAGAGAGGCAATTTTGTTTTCAGTGTTTCTTGGTCTCTAGAGGAGGATTTGAGCGCAGAGACATGCGTTGGAAAGCTAGGAGGGAGAGCTTTTTGTTTTCAGTGACTAGAGGTGCCTGCAAGCACATTCAGTCTGGGGTATTTTCTGTGTAAATAATTCCTTGGATCAATCCTAATATAGCGGATGCCCATCTTGAAAGTGAACCCAGAGACGTAGTCCAGCAAGGACGAACTCTGTAATCAATGTTTGTTGTCTATTTTCTCTGTTATTTACTGTAATTTCATGTTTAATATGCTACTAGTTTAAGTTTTTAATGTTTTAGATTTCCTTCATTCTTCCAAATTAAGCAGTTCAGTTAACAATCAATTCACTAATGGAAATTAATCGATTCTACCTAGCACATAATTTCGATCACATTCAGATCATATATTTTGGTATAAGAGTGGGTTGTGCTTTGTAGTCTTTTTTCCAGTGGATGTTAACCAGGTTAGGATTGCAACGTGGAGAAGGAATGCTTGAGGAGTTCGATCCAGAAATTGGAAAGCAGAAAGTGTATGATCAATCGATGATGACAAGAACTGAAGTAGGTGAAACTACTAAAGTGAAGCCCGTGGACGAGAATCAAGTTCATCAAATGTTTTGAAAATGCAGCAGATGTTGGGAGAACTCTATGAAGATAAGAAGGCGAGAGATGTAGCGTCCTCGTCAAAGGCATCGAAGAAGGACAAGGGGAAAGGAAAATATGATAAACCTCCTTCTCCTCCATCATCTCCATCATCATCATAATCATCATCTTCTTCTTCTACTTTAGATTCTGAAACGGAAAAGAAACCTTAGAAATCTCTTTTGAAACTTGATGTAAATTTTGAATTACCTGTTTATGATGGCAAAATGAACCCAGAGAAAATAGATAAATGGATTAAGCAGTTAGAAGTGTATTGTAGGATTTGGAACATTTCTGATGAAAAGAAAAAAATATAGTTAGCTACTATTAGGATGGGGGGAACTGCTTTGATCTGGTGGGAGAGTAAAACATAGATAGATTTAAAGTGTAAAGGTAAATTCATCTCCTCATGGTATATTTTTAAAAGCTCTCAGGAAACAATTCTACCTGTTGGGATACACGCAGTAAGATGTTATTGATTGGCAATGTTTGCAACAAGGTAAGGGACAGAATGTTCAAGAGTTTACTCTAGAGTTCAAGAAGAAAGCGTTGGCACTTGGTATTCCTTTAGATACACGCGAAACTTTATTAAAGTAAATTGGAAGTTTACATTCATATTTGCAGCATACATTATTGATGTTTAATCCTAATGAATTTGATGAAGTATGTGTTCAAGCCATACATATCGAATAAGTTGGCATACCATTCAAGTTTTCCCCAAATACATCCAAACAGTTGGATTCCAAAGACAGCAAGAGGAAGAGTAGTTCGAAGGGAAAGAAAGCAGCTACAACTCATAAGGAAGGTGACAGACCTAAGTGTACTAATTGCCAGAGGACCGGACATGAAGAAGCCAGATGTTGGAAACTTCACCTGAAACTTAGACCGAATAAATTCCTGAAGAAGAAAGGTGAAAAGAAGGCTACGACAGCAATCCAACAAGTTCTAGGCTCCGATTCAGGTGATGAAGGGAAAATAATCGTAATGGTTATGACAGGTAAAAATTTTGACCCTAGTTCAAGTTCAAGTACTTCTGCTTCTTCTTCAAAAATTAATCATCTGCATGAAGATAAAAGAGTTGAGTTATTTCACATAAGGGTAACTTCTAAGCACACAAAAATAGATACATTGTTTGACAGTGTCATAGGAAAATTTAAAATCTAAATCATTAGTTAAGAAATTGGGTTTGGAGACATAGAATCATCCAAGACCATACCCATTAGGTTGGTTAAAGGAACAGACTCATATTAATGTCACAAAATAGTAACGTTTAAAATTTTCCATCACAACTAATTACATTGATGAAGTGGATTTAGATGTGATATCGTTAGACATATGTGGAATAGTGCTAGGAAGTCCTTATCTCTATGATCGTGATGTAGAGTTTCATAGGAATGAGCATAAGTATCATCTTAAGAAATATGGGATTGAATACATCGTCCGGGCACATAAAATCAAAACTCACTTGGATTTAGTTAATGCTAATAAGATGAAGCGACTAATAAGTTCAAGTAAAATATATATACTCATGGTTGTAAAAGAGAAGCATAAGGATATTCATGATTCTTTTTAAGGTTGTGAATCTCAGTTTTAATATAGTTTGGTTAAAGCGGTAGATTCATTTCAAATTCTAATTAAAGAACCAAAACATCTACCTCCTAACGGGAAATACAACATGAGATATAGTTGATGTTTGATGCCCCTCTTCCTAATGTCGAAATGTATCGCATGTTTGTTATAGAGAATGAAGAAAAAAAGAAACAAATCCAAGAACTGGTTGAAAAAGGTTTAATTCGACCCAGTTCATCTCCATGTGGTTCACCCATAATTTTAGTTCCTAAGAAAGACAGGACATGGAGAATGTGTGTCGACTTTAGGGCCTTAAATAAAATCACAATCAAGAACATGTATCCTCTTCCCAGGATAGATGATTTACTCGACCAGTTGAAAAATGTTGTCTTTTTCACTAAGTTGGATTTGCGTAGTGGCTATCATCAAATTCAAATAACAAAAAATGACATCTGGAAAATTGCATTCAAAACTAGGTAAGGACTATTTGAGTGGTTATTAATGCCTTTTGGTTTATGTAATGCACCATAAACTTTCATGTGTGTTATGAATTATGTCTTCCATCCATACATTGATAAGTTTGTCATAATATACTTAGATGATATCTTGATATTCAATTCTAGTATGGAAGAGCATGTTAGGCATGTTAAATAGGTTTTCGAAGTGTTGCACAGGGAAAAAATATACATTAAACTGTCAAAATGTATTTTTGGGAAAACTTCATTGGTTTATCTTGATTACATAGTTGGAGGTGGTCATTTAAAGATATATCCATTTAAGATAGATGTGATTGTTAAGTGGCCAAGACCATAGAATGTAACTGAAGTTAGAATTTTTCTAGGTGTAGTTCAGTATTGAAGAAAATTTATTGCTCAGTTTTCTTTGATTGCATCATTGTTACATGCTTTAACAGGAATGAAAGTTTCCTTTCAGTGGGGAGGGAAACAACAAAAAGCTTTTGATTAACTTAAGCAAAAAATTGTCACTGCACCAATCTTAACTTTACCTGATCTTAAACAACAAATTCAAAATTGAAACAGATGCAAGTGGTTATGCAATGGGTGCAATCTTACTTCAAAATGGGAAACCAATTTGTTTTCATTCTGAAACTTTTTCTAAGGAAGTAATCAATTGTTCGACATATGATAAAGAACTGTTTGGTTGAAAGTGTAAATAAATGGAAACATTACATAATGGGTAAGGAAACAATGATTCACACAGATCATCAGTCGCTTCAATACCTTCAGTCACATACTAAGTTGCAACAATCTCACCACTATAGATGGATGGGATTTATTCAACAATTTCACTTAGTAATTAAGTACAAGAAAGGTATAACAAACAAAGTAGTTGATATGTTGTCTAGACCATCTTTGAATGTTTCAATAGTACTATAGAATCTGGGTAAGTTTTGCATGCCACAGGCAGAAAGGGAACATGTTATTCGGGAAGCACATACTTCTCGAATTGCAGGGCATTTTGGAATAAGCAAGACTATGGCTCAAATTCAAAGTTATTATTACTGGCCTCACATGTATGAAACAATTGTGAAGTACATTAAAGGATGTGTAATGTGTTCGACAAGCAAGCCAAGCAATCGAAAGATTGGTTTGTACATGCCACTTCCAGTTCCTTTGCGACCATGGGACAACATTTCCATGGATTTTTTTGGAGGACTGCCTATGTCCAGGAGAGGGCATGATTACATGTATGTCATAGTTGATCATTTCAGCAAGATGTGCATTCTTGTTCCATGCAAAAAACAAGTGACTGCAGAACAGATGACACAGATGTTTTTTCAAAGTATGGGTTCATTTTGGGTTACCTACTTCTATTATTTATGACCGAGATACTCGCCTTGTAGGATAATTTTGGTCCACTTTGTGGGGAATCATGGACAAAAATCTGAAGAAGAGCACAACTTTTCATCTACAAACCGACGAACAGACAAAAGTGGTAAATAATACAGTGATACATATTCTTCGAGGTTACTACAGTAAACATCCTAAGTTGTGGGATGAATATTTACCTTATGTGCAACATGCTTACAATCGAGCCTTACATTCTTCGACTAATCGATCGCCATTTGAAACATGTTTGGGGTATCTACCAAATTCATCGATGGACTTCATGTTCGGTGAAGAAGATAAAGTGGATGGGCATGTGGCAAATCAAACCTTGTGATTAAGTTAATTCATGCTTTAACAAATACATGACGATGGAATGATTTTTAAGAAATTATTATGATATTGAGATTGCCTTGAAGATGATGAACTTAGTGAAGAGTAAGCATATATGCACTAAATTTTACAGACTATTACAGCACAAGTCTCTTTTTAGACTTATGTCTGTTTGTTATATGGATGTTCTATGAGTTGCAGGATGCTATTTGTGGATGGTTGGTCAAGTTGGAAAAAATAGATGGACTTCTATTTTGAGACATATTGGGCGGAATCTATTTTTAGATTGCCAGTCTAAAAATAGATATGTCGAATATTATTAGCTCTTAATAATATTTGGACTATAAACATTATCTTATTCTCTTGGAGCACTTGAGTTAAGTGCACAGATGTGGCACAGGAGCTGACAGAAGGAATTACGCTATTCCTAAGGGTTAAGTGGAGCTATTGCATGGATACTTCAGTTAGAACTCATGTGAGAGAGTTTGGTGGAGTTGATTGAGGAAGTTGATGGAGTTGTGTTCAGTTTAACTAATCTAAACATAGTTGAGCTAGTTGTATCTAGTCTAACTGATTGATACACTAGTGAGAGTGGTGTGAATTAATTATTAATTAATTCACTAATTATAAACTCATTAATCAACTAAAGAATAATGAATTTAACTATTTTAATTTGATTGTTAGAGACGAGTCGAAATAGGTGAAAGCGAGGTTAACTATCGGTTATGACTATCTGATTTACTATTGCAACACAGAATGTAGTAAGCCCATGAAGATTTAGCAATTCAAACTGGGCCAAAGTTTAATATTCTTCAATGAACCATCATGGCATTGATTATCCAGGTGGCTATCGGTGATAGAGATTGGAGCATGTGTTTGCTGAATCAGCTTGATTGGTATTATATAGATCCGAGGTTATGAGCTTGTGAGGAGCTTTTGTACTATGATTGTTACATGATCTCCATGACATATAATATACAGATAGTTGGGGTTTTCAGCTTTAAGCTTTCCCATTAAATATTGTGTTCATATGTGTGATTGTTTGTGGTTTTAATGTATGCATGCAATTGATTTTATTTCCGCATGTGATGATCAATGGTAGAAGAGATTATGTATTATGCATGAAGCTAAAATAGTTTGTGATCAGGAGAATATCGGTGAATAATATATCATTTATTAAAATTTCTACACAAATTACAAACTGAAGCAAGTCAGTGGAATCATAATTTTGAGTGGTATTGAATTATAGTTGTATCGGTGAAGACATTTTTGAAAGAAGGTAAACTGACCTAGGTATGATATTTTTAATTGAAAAGGTTGAAAATAATGAATTCCAATTAGATTTACCGCCTTACATGCATATTTATTCAGTTGTGAATGTAGAAAATCTGAAGTTGTATGAACCTTCGATGATCATTGATCTAGAGGAAGGTACACATATTCCTACTATTGATGATTTGGCACTTGAGTATATGAATGAGTTGCAGGAAAATACCACCTTGGACAGGAATTTTCACACTTCTAGACGAGGAGATGTTGAATATCTTTGAGTAGGACTTAAGGGCATGAATAGGGCAGCGGGAGCAGGATGAAGATCGGAAAGTCAAGAGATACACTCATGATGTCACTTAAATCCAGAATTTTGTGATCAAAAACTTTCAAGTGAAAGGATTGATCCGAAGGGGATCTTGCTTCAATCACGGATGAATGGTGAGGTCTGTCAGCTCCAGTTGACAGCATCAGGTACTAAAAGTTGGAGTCTTAGATCATTCGAGTTAATACTCATTAGATGAAATTACTTATTTATGAAGTTCCAGTAGCTTGTCTGCTAAATCTGGATTTGGAATTTGAATGTGGCTGGAAAAATAAGTGGTTTCATTTGAGATTCTGAGTTCTTCAAACTTTTCAAATTAAATCTAAGTGGTGCAGAAGTAGTATGAAGCTTTTTAAAATGTAAGCACAACTCATTACAATTTTAAAGACTCAAGACATAAAAATAACGCATTAACAACATGGAGGAAATAAACCAAAGGCCTAACATATAATACGAACCACTATTCAATATACAGACATTCATTAAAAGGGTTCGAGCTATGTTATAAACATTGTAATAAAACAAAGTTTAAAACCCACAGTCCTTAACCGCAGAATGAAACCGTGTCGGAGATAGCGTATGTGAACAATGCGACAGTTAACAGTCACCGTCACAGAACCATCAGGAGTTAGACAATTGACCGCAACCGTCGGAGTTAGCTGTCACATGATAATGATATCCGTCAACAAGTCGAAGCCACCGGGATCAGACCGCGAGATGTCAGCCGGAGGTTAGGCCGTGCTTGCTCACATGCCGCCGTAAACTCCTACTCCGCGTTGCTATGCTAACCACCAGGGTTTATTTATATTATAAAGTTCTAATTTGGGTTTTAATGTTAAATGTGCAAGCTGTAAAAGATAAACACCATATCACTAATATGCTAGGTGTCACAATGTGACAAAACTGTGACCTATCACCACATTTATTATTCAACCACTTGCTAAACTTGGCATCAAGGAGTTCGAAGACAACCTTATATAAACTCAGCCATTTGACCATGAAAGGACAGAAGGACACATGAGTGACTTTGTATTCAGATTTTGAGTGAGAGGCAATTTTGTTTTCAGTGTTTCTTGGTTGTCTAGAGGCAGATTTGAGTGTAGAGACAAGCGTTGGAAAGCTAAGAGAGAGAGATTTGTGTTGTTAGTGACCATAGGTGCCTGTGAGAACATTTAGTCTGGTGTATTTTTAATGTAAATACTTTCTCAGATCAATCCTAATAAAGCGGACGCCCATCTTGAAAGTGGACCCAGAGACGTAGTCTACCAGGGACAAACTCCATAATCAATGTTTGTTGTCTCTTTTCTCTGTTCTCTATTATAATTTCATGTTTAATATGTTGTTGGTTTAAGTCGTTAATGTTTTATATTTCCTTCAGTCTTCCACATTAACCAGTTCAGTTAACAATCAATTCACTAATGGGAATTAATCAATTCTACCTCAACACATAATTTTGATCACATTCAGATCAACTATTCCAGTGAAATTTATATTGTTTGTTGTTGTTCAGTCTAATCTAGGCGTTGCATCCACATATACCTTGTAGTTCAGCTCCATCAAAGTACCCCGCCGGAAAAGTGATCTCGGGTGGACATTGTCGATGAGATAAATCCTTAAAATTTACAACTGGTGATGCAGTGTTATCAAGCCATGCCATGATTCTGTAATAGATCTGATTATACACAATCAACTTCCCATTGAATAAATATCTAATCATGGCTTCATGGCTACAATCTAGTGAATGGAATAAGAAATGTTACATTTAATTTTAAAACTAAAAATTACTAAGTATTTTGGAATTGTTCAATTTTATTCCAAGTCTCACCAAAGATGTTATAATTTCAGACATCATATATAGAAAATGATTTTTTTCTTATCTCCATTGCAAAGCTCAACTTTTTAACATTTTATTTCATGATTGTAATAAGCTTTCTAATCATGAGTAACTATTTTTTGAATACTTTGTTTCTAATACAAATGAAAATTTTGAAATAAATAACTAAGTATTGTAATATTGCAAGTTCTCTTAAAGGTTTTTATCACAACACAAATTCAATGGTTATTAGAGGAAATTTTAGTCTAAAAGTGGCCTCCTAGGGAAAAATACAAAAATTAATAAAAAAATTCCATGTAGACATTATAAACTTTGAGCTTCTTAATGGATTTGAGGCTGACTATGACCACAGACCTCTGTCTCTATCCCTAAATCTTGCCATGCATACCACCCACATACATGAGACTAATGAAAGAAAAAGACACATTCGCTTCGACATAAGTAAAACCGACCTCTTCTTAAGGGATTTAGGCCCCATGAATTATAATAATAACATTGATCAAATTTATTACCATTTCACTACTATTCTTTCCAACGCCATTAGTAAGTTTTCTAATGAAAATTCGTTTAAGCAGTCTAATAGAACTTCCAATCCATGGTATGAGAAAGATTGTGAAATGGCTAGGAAAGCGATCAAAGACGCTCTTAATGAAATTATTAAGCTGTAGAATATCAATATATACAAAAATATCATCAAGAGGAAGATAAGATCTTATATTAATAAAAGATAGGATTACCTTCTCCACCTTTCTAAAGTCGCGCCCAAATTTTTTTGGCAGAATGTTCTTGTCCTTGAAGACCAAAGATAATCATTCTATCCCCTTCGAAAACCAGGACAACTATCTTAAGAAGTTGTATGACTCTTCGGACACTATGGGCACCACCTTAATCACTCCAATTACGGAGGATGCATTCTCTCTTGACGACATTGAGTCTGGTATTAATAAGCTCACTAATGGGAAAGATAAAGATATTGAAGGATACCAAGTTGAGATCCTTAAAATGGGAAGATCTATCCTCATTCCTTATCTCCACAAGCTTCTCAATTTGGCTGTAACGCATGGCTTCCCTCAGATTTGGACGCAAATCCTTATTGTACCTATATTTAAAAATGGGGACAAGAATGTTCCTTCCAACTACAGGACCATTATGGCTAGCCATATCCTGGACAAGATTTATGGGCTCATTTTGGAGAAGACGCTTAGCCTTTGGCTTGAAAACCAAGGAAAAAGAGCTAAAGGACAAGTTGGTTTTAGGAGACATCACTCAACTATTGACCATCTGGTCACTCTTAGAATCATTGCGGAGGAATGTTGCAATAGTAAAGCTGATCTATTATGTTGCTTTGTGGAATTTAGAAAAGCTTTCGACACTGTCCCTCAAGATAAAATTTAGGAGAGACTTAAAGAGATCATGGTCCCTCCTAAGTTGAGGATTGTTGTGATCCGTCTCTACGAGACCATCACTGCCAAGCTTAAGACCAACAAGGGGTGGTCTAAAGACATTAAATGCAATATTGGAGTTAAGAAAGGGTGTCCCCTATCCCCTACCCTTTTTGGCATATACATCGATAAGATAGAGGAGTGTTTGGATTCTGCGGGGTGCAAGGACACCAAGCTTGCTAGTGTTCTCATTACTCTTCTCCTCTATGCCAATGATATCATTCTTCTTTAAAAAAGCCATGATGACCTTGACAAGCAGCTCCAGATTCTTCAAGGCTACTGCTCCAAGATGGGTATGACAGTTAATACTGAAAAGACTAAAGTCATGATCATTAAATCCAAAAAGATCACCCATGGTAGTTTTGTGTATAATAACTGATCAGAACCAGATCAAGGACCTAAGGATTAGCTCAAAATTCAAAGTTATAAGATTGGGTTGAAACCAAGATGGTTGGATAGGTCTCGTCTTCCTGATTTTGGTGCTGCAAAAAATTTGAAAAACGGACACCGTATGAAGAATTTATTGCACTTTGAATGCCGAGTGGGTTGACGGAGCATGAAGGGGCCAGCCCTCCTCCCATGGAACCTCATCATATGACTAGTGTGGGAGCTTAATGTTAAGAGTGCTTAAGGAGTCTCATCTCAGGTTTAATATTTAATTAAGCTTCAGTTAAGTGGAGTTTAATATGGCAGAGATTTTGGAGGCGCTCCCAAATTTAGACGGACTTCCACTTTTAGTGGAGTTAACTGGCAGTTGCCCCACATTTAGTGGAGGAAATTTGGGCAAAGTTGTTTTGGTCATAAATTCCTCATTATTGAACCAAATTGGATGAAATTTTGGTCAATTTTGGGTCTCTTCAACCTCCTGAACACTTTGGGACAGGTTTCAGGTCGAATGGAGGTCATTTCAGCAACATTCACTTCAGGGAAGATGAAGGGGTCATCAGGGCCACCATGAGACCAAATCAGTATGAGGCCTAGCCAGGGGAGATAGAGTCCTTTTCCAGAATTCCAATAGTCTAAATTGGATAATTAAGATGTTATGAATCTGATGAGATGGTTTTCAGAGCCTGTAGAGAATGTTTGAAGGCCGAAAATCTTCAGTAAAGTTTCAGGGGTCATTATTGTCAGCTTTTTCCAGCAGCAG
The DNA here is from genome assembly GCA_034641835.2 of Pinus albicaulis. Lineage (NCBI taxonomy): Eukaryota > Viridiplantae > Streptophyta > Pinopsida > Pinales > Pinaceae > Pinus > Pinus albicaulis. The sequence continues at coordinate 1,937,284,698 of CM076578.1, forward strand.
TGCAGGGCTTAGAAAGAGTTGTTTGAGACCATTTACAGTAAAATAGTGGTCATAATTAACTGAAAAAATCATTATAGATCTATTTAAAAAGGTTTCAATAAGTTTTAAAGACTTTTAGAGGTCGAAAACTCAATAGAGACATTTTCATTAACCCTAGTGTCAAGGGGTGCCGATAGGTGATTGAGGCAAAACCGGAGCAACCAGAGGCTATTTTTGATGAACCAAAACTCTATATTGACTATTTCAATCATTTTTTAACCAATGGAAGTGGTTTCAGAACATTTTGAGAACTTCTAGAGCTCGAAAAGCTGATTTTAAGTTATGGGCAGCCTTGGGCAAACCATGGAGGAGAGCTTATTTGGGGAATGCAATGCTCAATTTGAGAAATTTATCAGTTGGTATTTGTTTTATGATGTATATTGGATACAAAAAGAGTGGTTTTAGTGACAAACATATTTCCGAGAGAGTTTGTACCATTTAGAAGCTCATAGTAGCTTAGTGCACCGACAGAAGGAGTCCTGTCAACAAGAGCCTAAAGCTGTTTTTCAGAGTTTGGACAACCAATTGAGGGATATTTATGGTATTTTCAGTCATCTAGATCATTTTTGTATTCATTGGAATTAATTATTTAATTTTAAAAAAACTTGCCATAATCCCAAAGAGCTGAGTCATGATGACAAAGCTCAACGGAGACGTAGCCCACGAGATTTCGGGCGAACTCCTAGATTAAAATTGTTGTTGTGTTTGAATGATTATTTACTGCATTATGTCGCTGTCATATATGTTAAATTACAACAAGAACAAATGAAGTTAAGACACATAAACAATAAAAATTCATACACCACTTTCACGTAAATAATTTCGCAAAATTGTCAAGAAAAAGCTAGATCATTTTAATTTAAATTAAGTGGTAGGTTCTTGAAATAAATACAAGTTATCCAGACCATATTTAGATCAGGTTGGTATCAGAGCACTTGGTTGCTTGATTGACATAGCAGTTGTTTGATTGAATAGCTTGAAAGGTGTTTGAACAGTGTAAAAGATTGACTGTTTTACTGTTTGCAAACTTATTGTTGTTTGAGTTTGCTTGAGGTTTGGGGATAGCTACTAATTAGCTAAGTCTTGGAGAGAACAAAAAGGAAGAAAGAGTTGAAGGCTTCTTCCTTACCCCAAAGTACCTTATGGTCTCCATTGGAACATAAAACCTCTTGACGATTGTTTGTTAAGAAGCTTTTGGAGTTTGTTTGTTGTTTGGTTGCTTAAATAAGAGTTGGTCTTTACAACCATTTGGTTAAAAAAGATTTTTCATTTGGTTTTGAAAAGCTTTGAGAACTTTTTTGAAGTTAATTTTTTGATTGACATCATAATGACAACTTCTACAAGTGAAGTTTCCTCCTTCACAAGATTCTTTGATGATGATATGAAGCGTGACTTTTTTATATTGAAAGATATGGTACATATTTTGTTTGAGGACAAAATAGAAAGTACTGAACTTCGTGAAAAGTTGTTAGCCATGAAGGAAGAGAAGGAAGAAATTCTTAAAAAATTGCATGATATGGAGAGACAACTCCATCAAGCCCAAGAGGCTTTGACCAAGAAAATGCATGAGGAAGAGGTAATCCATTCTAACTTGTCTTCAGTTTCCTCATTAGAAAGATGTGTTGGTTCTTTCAAAAAACATACGAGGGGTATAGGGTCCAAATTAATGATTAAAATGGGCTATGAAGGCAAAGGATTAGGCAAGAATGCACAAGGCATGGTTGATCCCATTTCAGTTGAGGAACAACCCAAGAATCTTGGTCTTGGTTATGAGCAGTTTAATGGTGAAGACTCCAAAAACATGAAAGCATGTGAGGCTAATTTAAAGAGAACCTTTATTCCAAGTTCTAAGATGCAAATATTTAATATTTGTTTCAAATATGATTGCCATTGCTTTAAGCCTTTGTTGCAGCAAAAAGACATGCAACTTATGGCGAGCATGCAAGTTCATATAGTTTTCAAGACGAGAACGGTGATGTTAGTCTACAAATGAAAGTTGTAGCCTCTACTAGTTCATCTTCTTATGTAGACAAAAAGGATGAAAATTCAAAGCAACACAGGAGGTATAATTCTTCTCATGATCAATTTGATTGTGTTTCTGCAAATCATGATAATTTTACATGCTTAAATGGAAGAAATATTTGTTGTACATATTTTGGTCGATTTAACCATCATGTTTCGAGATGCTGGATGAAGAAGAAAGCATATAGGAAGAAGATGAGGCAAAGACAAATTTCGAAGAAGGTGCATAATGTTTGCACATATTGCCAAAAGAGGGGACATGTTGTCTCCCATTGTTGGACTTTGCATCCAACTAGTCGTCCAAAGCACATGTAGCAAGAGGATAGAAATATTGGCACAAGTGGAACTATGGATTCCATTATCGATGTGAAAATGGAAGATTCATATGAAGAAGTGTTGCAGCAGCAAAAGTTGCCATGGAGGTGGCTTGGAAAGAAGTGGATGGACTTCTTAACACATTAAGAAATACTCCTTTGTACATATGCACATTTCGGTTGTATGCATGTATTTCTATTGAAAAGTTTGATGCAAGATTGCATATAAATGCGGTTCAGTTGAAGGAATTTATTTGTTATTGCAAAATTTCGCTATGGAGGTGTAAAAGATGAGTATGATACTCACTTATATTGCAGCAATATCTTTTAGTTCAGCTCTTTAGTCACCCACATGTTTTTGGGATTATGTACTTGTTGGTACTTGAAAGGAAGAGTTGAAGGTGTACATATGCATGGAAGTTGTATGTGTAAATAGAAAACTGTAAATAGGTTCATTGTACATTGATACATGCACATGTGTTTGTCAAGATGTATCATGTTGTTTATTGACTTGTGTCGATTATGTCGCACATGTTTGTCGACTTGTGTCGATTGTGTTGCACACTTTTTACATTGACTTTGTGTCAATTGTATAGCACATTTTATAACGACTTGTTGTTGATGTCGCATGTTGCATGACTTATGTTTGAGCCCCATTAGATCATTGATCAAAGCAACTATGTTTAGATTCCTTCTGAAAAATTCTCGCCATAAATTTTCTAAGTGAGTGCAAGAAAGGCAGCTCTTGACAAGAGGATAAGCGCATTGAGGAAGGGAAGTGTGAATTGCTTTCTAGTTAAGGTTCAAAGTCATTAGCCATGCAGGGCAAGTGTTTGGAGGCTGAAGAGAAGACGATGCAATACTCTCATTTTCTGTACAGATTATTTTCAGTAGTCCAAGAGAGCTTTTGGGGTCCAAAAGCTTCTCATTTGGGAGGTGTGATCAGAAATGGATCAAGGACCTAAGGATTAGCTCAAAATTCAAATTTACAAGATTGAGTTGAAACTAATATGGTTACATAGATCTCATCTTCTTGATTCCGAAATTGCAAACGGTTCGAAAAACGGACATTGTATGAAGAAGTTATTGCACTTTGAATGCCAAGTGGGTCATTGGAGCACAAAGGGGCCAGCCCTCCTTCCATTAAACCTCATCATATGACCAGTGTGGGAGCTTAATGTTAAGAGCGCTTATGGATCCTAATCTTAGGTTTAATATTTAATTAAGCTTCATTTAAGTGGAGTTTAATATGGCGGAGATTCTGGAGGTGCTCCCAAATTTAGGCGGACTTCCACTTTTAGTGGAGTTAATTGGCAGTTGCCCCACATTTAGTGGAGAAAATTTGGGCAAAGTTTTTTTGGTCATAAATTCCTCATTATTGAACCAAATTGGATGAAATTTTGGTCAATTTTGGGTCCCTTCGATCTTATAAAAACTTTGGGATAGGTTTCAGGTCGAATGGAGGCCATATTCAGTAGAATGCGCTTAAGGGAAGATGAAGGGGCCATACGGGCCACCACGAGACCAAATCAGTTTGAGGCCTAGCCAGGGGAGCTAGAGTCCTTTTCTAGAGTTCCAATAATATAAATTGGATAATTTATATGTTATGAATCTGATGAGATGGTTTTTAGAGTCTATAGAGAACATTTGAAGGCCGAAAAGCTTCAGTAAATTTCCAGGGGTCATTATTGTTAGCTTTTTCCAGCAGCAGTGTAGGGCTTAGAAAGAGCTGTTTGAGACCATTTGCAATAAACCAGTGGTTATTATTGACTTAAAACATCATTTTGAATCTATTTACAGAGGTTTCAGCAAGTGTTAAATACTTTTATAGGTCAAAAATTCAGCAGAGACATTTTCATTAACCCTAGTGCCAGGGGGTGTCGATAGGTGATTGAGGCGAAACCGGAGCAATCGGAGGCTATTTTTGATGAAAAAAAACTCTATCTTGAATATTTAAGTCATTTTGGAACCAATGGAAGTGGTTTTAGAACATTTTTAGAACTTCTAGAGCTCGAAAATCTGATTTTAAGTTCTGGGCAGCCCTGGGAAAATCGTGGAGGAGAGCTTATTTGGGGAATGCAGTGCTCAATTCGAGCAATTTATTAGTTGGTATTTGTTTTTTGGCGTATATTGGATACAAAAAGAGTGGTTTTAGTGATGGAAACATATTTATGAGGGAGTTTGTGTCATTTATAAGCTCATAGTAGCTTAGTGCACCAACAGAAGGAGTCGTGTCAACAAGAGCCTAAAGCTGTTTTTTAGAGTTTGGACAGCCAATTGAGGGATATTTATGGTATTTTCAGTCCTTTGGATAATTTTTGTATTCATTGGAATTAAGTATTTACTTGTAAATAAACTTACCATAATCCCAAAGAGCTGAGTCATGATGACAAAGCTCAAAGGAGATGTAGCCCACGAGATTTCGAGTGAACTCCTAGATTAAAATTGAGCCCATGAGATTTCGAGTGAACTCCTAGATTAGAATTGTTATTGTGTTTGAATGATTATTTAATGCATTATGTTACTGTCATATATGTTAAATTACAACAATAACAAATGAATTTAAGACACATAAACAGTAAAAATTCATACACCGCTTTCAAGTAAATAATTCCGCAAAATTGTCAAGAACAAGCTATATCATTTTAATTTAAACTGAGTAGTAGGTTCTTGAAATACATACAATTTATCCAGACCATATTCAGATCAATAACTGTTGAAAATGCAACAAGATGATGGAGCTTAGTGAAATGAAGTCGCCTTCACTAAGTGGGCCCGCAAGCTATTTTTGGCGCAAAGTCTATTTTTAGACTATGTCTATTTTTAGACATATGGATCATGGTCTATGAGTTGCAGGATGCTATTTGTGGATGATTGGTCTAGTTGGTAAAAATAGATGGACCTCTATTTTTAGACATTGGGCGGAATCTATTTTTAGACTGCCGGGCTAAAAATAGAACAGTCGAATATTATTAACCCTTAATAATATTTAGACTATAAACATTATCTTATCCTCTTGGAGCACTTCAGTTTGATGTTTGGATGTGGCACATGCAGCTGACAGAAGGAAATACGCTTTTCCTAAGGGTTAGTTGAGCTATTGCATGGTTGACTTCAGTTAGAACTCATGTGGCAGAGTTTGGTGGAGTTGATGAGACAGTTGGTGGAGTTGTGTTCTATTTAACTTAGTTGAACTAGTTGTATTTAGTCTAACTGACAAATACACTAGTGATGAGTGGTGTGAATTAATTATTAATTAATTCACTAATTATTAACTCATAAATCAATTAAAGAACACATCAGTTAACTACAATGCATGGACAGTTCAGTGGAGACCAGTGTTAGAGGTGGGTGAAAGGGTGAGTGTGACTATCAGTTGTGACCATGATTGTGCATGAGATTTTCACACACATTGATGGAGATTGCCAATGAGGATTGTGCAGTTGGAGCTAGTGGGATTCAAACTTGGATCTCATTCATTACTCACTTGGATTGCGCAGTAGAGGCAGGCAGACTTGTGGAGAAGATTTGAACCCATGACTTGTTCAAATCTCAGTTAGTTTGTGTGTAACTTTTTGGAGATAGTATTGAGTACTTGTGAGGAGTATTGTGCTATGTATTGTTACATGTTCTCTATCATTATACTATACAGATAGTTGGGGGTTTTCAGCTATTGCTTTCCCCATTACATCCTGTGTTGATATGTGTGCTTGATTATGTTTTAATGAGCGCATGCGACTGCTTTCTATTTCTGCATATTGATGATCAATTGTAGAAGAGGTTATGTATTATGCATGAAGCTTAAATAGTGTGTAATCAGGATAATCTCGGTGAATAACTCAGCAAATTATTCAAATTTCTACAATAACCAGTGCTTAGAGCAGGTTTCTTCTTATAAGTATTTTGGCATTGACTTCCCTCATCATCTCAGCTGGAATTATATCATCGAGAAAAGGATTATTAGGGGTTGGAAATCTTATTATGAGCTTGAAAACAATTTATAATTCGGTTGATCTTTAAATTTGGAATAAAAATAGGTTCCTCTTTTAGACCCTTGTCACACATGTTGTCTTATATGGATGTGAATTTTGGGGTTGCAATATATCCAGATAGTCATGGAGGAATATTGAGATGATTCAAAAGAAATTCATAACCTACAACCTTAAGATCAATGGAAATAATCCCTATCCTATCCTCTTGATCGAATCTGGTTTGTCCCCCATTGAAAGTACGACTAATTTTAGATATCTGATGTATAAGAAGAAGATTGACAACATGGAATAAAAAAGGCTCCCTAAAATTGCTTCTAACTATAGTCAAAACCCTCACCTTCGCCTTAAGCACAGGTGGCATAAGGATGCCCAGTCCTGGCTCAATCATTGGGGAATTAAGGAGGAGCTTAGTATGGGAAGCAAAGATAATATCAAAAATATTATTACCTCCAAGTTTAAGGACAAGCTGTGGGAGGATCATGAGCTGGAGAGTAAAAGGAAGCTAAGATACTATAAGGAAGTGATCAACCCCACCCTTGATAATTAGACTTATCTCTCTGTATTGTCCAAAAATAAGAAAAAAATGAACATCACTAAGATAAGAACTAACTCCCATGAGCTTCGGAGTGAGACCGGGCAATGGTCTATTCCAGAGACCCCTTGGAACGATAGAATATGTTAGATTTGTGATTCTAAGTAGGTGGAAGATGAAAAGCACTTCCTTTTAGACCGCCCGACTCTTACTCACATTCACTCTCAATTCCTTACCATCTGTCACACTTCCAATCTTCTTGACCTATTAAACCAACTCAAATATAGTGATATTGGAGCACTTATTTCCCTTCTCTTTGACCATAGAAACAAGATTTTGAATAATCAAACTTAGATTCTTTCTCCTCTCTTAAGGTCCAATAAACCACATTGGTCTTAATGGACGGTAACCATCATCATCATCATCATCATTAAAATAACTGTCTATATATATTTTATATTTAAATATAACTATCTATATTTATATTTTATATTTAATTGTGTATATATAGTTTATATTTAACAAATTTTTTTATGTTTTTCGCTGGAATCTCATTATTTGTCCTTTTTGGAATACATTTTTTTAACTATTTTATATTTAATTATATTTAACTAATTAACTATTTTATATAGTTAGTCATTTTTGGAATACGTTTTTTAACTATTTTATATTTAATTATATTTAACTATTTAACTATTTTATATTTAATTATTTAACTATTTTATATTTAACTATATATTTTATATTTTTGGCTAGAATTGGTAATTTGTCATTTTTGGAATACGTTGTTTTAACTATTTTATATTTAATTATATTTAACTATTTAACTATTTAATATTTAACTATATATTGTATATTTTGGTTGGAATTGGTAATTTGTCATTTTTGGAATATGTTTTTAACTATTTTATATTTAACTATATGTTTTATATTTTTTGCCAAAATCCGGTAATTTTTTCTTTGTGTAATACGTTCTTTAAATATTTAACTATATTTTATTTTTAACGATTTAATAAATTTATATTTAACTACCTTTTAATTATTTAACTATTTTATATTTAACTATAATTGTATTTTATTTTTAATTATTTAACTATTTTACATTTAACTATAATTGTCTATAATTATATTATAATTATAATTATATATATATATATATATATATATATATATATATATATATATATATATATATATATATATATATAGCTAATTTTTTTGGTGTTTTTTTTGCCATGATTATTAATGTCAAATGGTCCCATATTTTAATTTATATTTTTTCACTAATATCAAGATTTACATTGCATTAATAAATTTTTCAATATTCTAATTCATATGCCTAAGGTAGGTAAATAACATTAATAAAATATTTCACTAATACCCAAATTAATAATAAAATATTTGATGGATTAATAATAAAATATTTCACATATACCAAAATTTCATGGGCACTTTTAGGCTGAAATTTCCTCTAATTAGTATATTAATTTTTAGTTTTAACTATCATTGTCTTGGTTTTGTTGATATTAATAGTAAGTTCATAAATTTTACAAATTTGTCAAAGCACTTTTTGTCACTTTTGAATAATTTTATTATTTTTTGTACGGATAAAAATAACAGCATCATATAATAGAAGGAAGACAATGAGTTTGACCATGTAAATATGAATGCATCTCTCCTCTCATAAACATTGTTCAATTTTATCTCTATAGATGTCAAAAATGCTTGGAGAAAGGCAACATCCTTGCTCAACACCAATATTAAATTTTTTGCACATTGATAGCTCATTATTACATTGCATCCTAAAAATAACCTTTTCATGGAGCCTAAGCACAACATTTTTGGAGCTCAAGGTGGAATCCAATTTCTTTCAATGTTTTCCATAGCTTGGCTTTAGTCATCGATTAAATTGGGTTACCATATGATTTGTCATCTATCCTAGTACTTCAATGTGGAAAATCAGAAGAATTGGCATGCAATGCACATTTTAGTGGTAGGTCCCAATTTGGAAAATTGGAGTTTGAAACCTTCAAAATCCATTTTAAGGCATAAAATGGCATTTATTGTTTTTGTCAAAAAACCTTGTGAGCTTAGCTCTACCCCAACGATGTTCTACACTTTGAAACCTTTCCAACCATGCAAAAATCACCTCAGTTGGAGCAGAAATGAAATAGTTATGCCTCCCACAATTTGGCCTACCTTGTTGACCACTATGGTACAAGCGTATGCCATGTAAACCTCCCATAACTCACACATGTGGGGCTAAACACATGTATAATTTCAAGAAGATTCTAAAAGGTCCAAAATTGTATGACTAATTTAGGGTTGAGGAGGTCAAAACATTAACACTAGATGGTTCTTGGGCTATGTTAAATACCAGGGCACTAGGAGGAGAATGGGTTCCATTCTTTAGCATTATACTCATTCCATTGTTGAGCAAAAAAACATCTAGGAGTAGTATGTTGAGATCATAATAGAGGAGGAAGAGGCGTTGATGTGTTTTCTTACCACTCATCAACTAGAGTGATTTTGATTCATACTTGATCAAGAGGAGACCATTTTTTAAAATTTGGAATGTGCCAGATGACTCTCACCTGTTGATTAGAAGACATAGTAAGTATTTAAGAATTCATATTAATGAGTTCAAGTTGCTGAAATTATTATTATGTGCCAGATGACTCTCACCTGTTGATTAGAAGACATAGTAAGTATTTAAGAATTCATATTAATGAGTTCAGGTTGTTGAAATTATTATTATTATTATTTATTTATTTATTTATTATTATTATTATTATTATTTTATTATTATTATTTTTTCCAGCAAGGTTGTAACATAGTGACTCCCTTGATGGCTAGTTAAGGATATCGTGTAGTAATTTTTCATCGTTTTTATTAATCTTAAAACTTTTTCCAAGATGGTCATCGCCTTTTTCTCATTGAGAGCTTTCCTACCATCTAAATTTCATTAAAAATGGTGTCCATATCATTGATATATTGATAATTTGAAGAACTTTTCCCTTTGCACCAAGAATTAATCAACTTACATTTAATTAAGCTACTCTTAGATTAACAAATTAATATATTTAAGTTCATATAAACATATTAATTATTGATAATAACAAGTATAATACATTTCATTAACACCATCATTAAATTACTTACATGCACAATTTCAAAAGTATTGTTACAAGTGAAATTCAAAACTTACCCATGTAAAATATTTCATCGCGCATGGAGTCGATATCCTAATTCTTTGTTGCACCTCACTAGATAAATTTGATTTTTTACCAAAGTGAAGCCCAAAATATTTCACTGAAACATGTGTTGACCCTAATGAGATCATGTGGGGATAAATTTGATGGGTTACCAAAGTGAAACCCAAAATATTTCAATGCTAGTGGATTGAGTCAAACTTTTGTTAATCTAATGAGCTCCTTTTCTAGAGGCTAAAGTTGAAGGCTTATCAAAGTGAAACCCAAAATATGTGTGTGATTGTAGATGGAGTAAAAAATTGTTGACCTCAATGAGCTTATGGTCCATCCCCTAAATTTTATGGGTTACCAAAGTGAAACATAAAAAAATTCAATGATGGATTCAAACTTTTCTTGACCCCCAATGAGCTCATTGACTATCAGCTAAATTGGATGGGTTTCCAAAGCGAAATAAAAAATATTCCAACCATCACCAATTGAGTCAAAATTTTGTCAGCCAATGAACTCATCCACCATTTTCTAAATTTGATGGGTTACCAAAGTGAATCCATGACCCTGATGAGCTCATATCCATCAATTAAATGTGATGGGTTACCAAAGTGAAACACTAACGCCGATTAACTCATCTTCCATTGGAAAAATCTAACATTTTTTCTTGGTGGAACATTGCAAGTTCTCCAGTATCATGGGTTACCAAAGAGAAAGACTAACCCTAATGAGCTAATCTCCCATTAGAAAAATCTAACATTTTTACCTAGTAGAACCTCCCGAGTTCTCCCCATCTTGGATGGAATGGATTTTTGCAAGCTCTCCTAAAAATCTAAGAGGATTTGAATAAGAGATTAGAAGGGATTATAACTCAATCAAATTTATGAAGAGCACACTTTGTTCATCGTTGGGGTAAGACTATTTCCCAAAAATTCACTTCTTCAAACAACAAAAAATCATGAATGTAAGTGACTATATGCCAATAGATACTCTTATTTAAGTAATACATTAAAGAAAATTTCCCTCCTAGAATTTGATTATTACTATAATCTATCCCATTTACTTAAGCAAAACATAATTGCTACCAACATCTAATGACCTTAAAATTTATGCAAACATTGAAGCTTCAATTTCAAATCCATGGAATAAGAAACTTTTGACATTCTTCATATTTGTTAAATAAATATAATTACCAAAATTTACTACCCACCATAACTTAAGTAAGCATTTGCACCAAAATAGATGTGAGTCATAAGTGAATGAACATTCTTATGAGGAGTTATTTCCCAACAAGCTCTTGGAAGCTCATATTAACATTGGATCTCCACATGAGTAAACCCATATGCCATAATCATATTAACAAATTTCACTATAAAAATTAAACATTATAACTTTTACTCTCCCCTGGTAATAACCAATATTTCTATCTTCATTACTCATACTATTCCTTGTTATATAGTAGATACTTGGGTCATGTAGTAGTATATAAGCTATTCAAAATATGCACATATACTTCTATACGATTTTATGGAGGTTTATAGCAAGTGAGGCTTACTCCTCATGCAATCTCAATGATTCACATTATACAAGATACAGATCTTACCCTATAATAGTGGAAATAGGAGAGGCATCATTTCACAAACCTGAACACCTTCATAAAACCACACCAGATTTGTATGACAATTTTAATACATGTTCCACATTCTAAATTCCATAAAAGAGTGTAGAAATTTGAATAACTGATATATTATTCACCGAGATTCTCCTGATCACACACTATTTTATCTTCATGCACAATACAGAATCTCTTCTACCATTTATCATCACATGCAGAAATAAAATCAATTGCATGCACACATTAAAACCATAAACAATCACACATATGAACACAATATTTCATGGGAAATCTTAAAGCTGAAAACCCCCAACTATCTGTATATTATATGTCATAGAGATCATGTAACAATCATTGTACAAAGCTCCTCACAAGCTCTCAACACAACCTCCAATTGCTACACACTAATCAATCTAGATCTAGCAAAACACATGCCCCAATCTTTGCCACCTGATAGCCAGTCTCTATTGTGTAATCAATGCTGCAGGATGGCTCATTAAATAACTTGAACCACCTGGCTTGTACTGCGCAATCCTCATGGGCTTCTCCAATCACTAGTTGTTGCAAATATGCAACAGTATAGTCACAACTGATAGTTAACCTGCTCTTTCACCTATCTCTGCAATGGTCTCCACTGAAACTTTCCATGCACTGAAGTTAATTGATGCATTCTTTAGTTAATTAATGAGTTTATAATTAGTGAATTAATTAATAATTAATTCACAGAACTCTTCACTAGTGTATCAATCAGTTAGACTAGATACAAATAACTCAACTATGTTTAGATTAGTTAAACTGAACACAACTCCATTAAATCCTCAATCAACTCCACCAAACTCTGTCACATGAGTTCTAACTGAATTATCCATGCAATAGCTCCACTTAACCCTCAGGAATAGCGTAATTCCTTCTGTCAGCTCCTGTGCCACATCTGTGCACTTAACTGAAGTGCTCCAAGAGAATAAGATAATGTTTATAGTCCAAATATTATTAAGAGCTAATAATATTCGACATATCTATTTTTAGACTGGAAATCTAAAAATAGATTCCACTTAATATGTCTAAAAATAGAAGTCCATCTTGACCAACCATCCACAAATAGCATCTTGCAACTCATAGAACATGATCCATATGTCTAAAAATAGACTTTGCACCAAAAATAGTCTGCGGGCCCACTTAGTGAAGGCGACTTCTTTCCACTAAGCTCATCATCTTGTTGCAATATCAACACTCCCTCTCAACAAGATAAGGATTATCTTCCACCCATATCCTACCTCTGTGGTATTCGAATTTTCTCCTGGTGAGCGCCTTCGTCAAGATATCAACATCCTGATCCTCCGTGGGAACGTATGAAAGTAACATGATCTTCCGCTGCACACAATCTCTGATATGATGATACCGGATGTCAATGTGTTTATATCTATCATGAAATACTGGATTAATCGAGAGTTTGATGCAACTCTGATTATCACAATAAATCACATTAGGCTCTAAGTGTGAACCGAACAACCTGACCATGATCTTCCTCATCCATATAGCCTCGCATGCAGCCAAACTTGCTGCCATATACTCGGCCTCTGCTGAACTGAGTGCCACAGATCTCTGCTTCCTGCTGTACCAAGAAAATGCTGTCAACCCAATATTGAAAATCCTTCCAAATGTGCTCTTTCTATCCGTTGGGCTCCCTGCCCAATCTGCATCCATGAAGCCACACAACTTCACCTCATCCGACTGTCTGTACCATAATCCATATCCCGATGTGCCTCCGAGATATCTCAATACATGCTTGCCTGCCTTCCAGAAGAGCTTGGTAGGCTTAACCATAGCTTGTGAAAGCTGGTTAACAGCATAGCATATGTCGAGTTGTGTACTGGCCAAATACATAAGCGACCCCACCAATTGTCGATAAACAGTGGCATCCACTACCTCCGCCGAAGTAGCATCCTCCTTCCTCCATCTACCAAGAAGAGGAGTATCAACAGGCTTGGAGCCATGCATGTTGAACTTCTCCATTATCTCCTGGGCATACTTGCCCTGAGAAACAAACAATACATCACTGCGCTGCCAAATTTCCAATCCCAGGAAATAATGAAGGAGGCCCAAGTCCTTCATCTCAAACTCTTTTGCAAGATCATCCTTGCATGAGAGTATCAACAGCTCATCACTTGTAAAAATCAAATCATCTACATAAAGTACAATGATCAACAACTTACCCTCCACCACAATTTGGTATAGGTTCGGATCCACCTCACTCTTGGAGAATCCAAGTCCGGTGAAATAACTGTCTATTCGTGTGTACCAAGCACGAGGTGCTTGTTTCAACCCATACAACGCTCTCTTGAGCCTGCACACATGCGACTCACTGCTGAAGATCTCGAAACCTTCAGGCTACTCTGTGTACACCTCCTCCTCAATGACTCTGTTGAGGAACACAGTCTTCACATCCATCTGATGAATGTGCCACCCCATCTGCGCTGAGAGAGCAAGAATCGTCCGTATGGAAGAATACCTTGCGGCAGGTGCAAAGGTTTCCTCATAATCAATCCCCTCAATCTGAGAGAAGACTCGGGCAAAAAATCTTGCCTTGTACTTCTCCACACTCTCGTTAGCTGCTTGCTTCACTTTGTAGATCCATCTCAAACCCACCACTAATTTCCCCTTCGGCCTTGGGACAATCTCCCATGCACTTTTTCTAACAATCAAATCATACTTTTCCACCATGGCATCTACCCATGCGGGATCCTCAACAACTTCCTCAAAAGAGGATGGCTCTGTCATGATACACTTGCTCATAGGAGCCATGTATCCAGTATACCGGTTAGGTGACTGTCTCTATCTGCGCTGTGATGTAGGTGCTCCTACAACCTTCTCTGCATCTTGAGCCAGTCGCTCAGCTTTTGTAGTGCGCTTCCGCCCTTTGATGGTTGGCGCTGCATGAGTGGTGTCTTCCACTCCATGAACCTCCTCTTGTGGCTGATCCACATCCAGAGACTCATCCATAGGAACTAATAGCTCCTCGTCTGCATGCAAGTGTGGCTCCCTCTCAAGCAAACACTTCATGGATTTCTCCTCATGAAATTTGATATCATGTCGCACAACAGTCTTGCGACTGTCTGGAAAATACACACGATAGTTGTGGGGTGTATCAGTGTACCCCACAAATATCCCAACCTCTGCAGTCGGCTCTAGCTTCTTCCTGGCATCCTTCATCACATGAATGTAAACGGGGTGAACCAAAAATCCTCAAATGGGAAATATCAGGCCTCTTACCAGAAAACGCCTCCTTGGGTGTACTCATGCCAAGTATCCTATGAGGACAACGGTTCTGCACATATACTACAGTATTGCATGCCTCAGCCCACAAGTGTATGGGAAGCTGTCTCTGTGCAACATCGCCCATGCACACTCCACGATCATTCTTTTATCTACCTTAAAGAACCCCATTCTGCTGTGGGTTATGAGGTGCTATGAGCTCTCTTCAAATTCCTTCTGCGCTGAAAAATTCCTTGAATTCGCCAGAGATGAATTCACCACCATTGTCGCTCCTAAGAGCCTTCACCTGCTTCCCCGATTCTTTCTCAACCAGTGCCTTGAACTCATAGAAATTTGAGTATGTCTCTCTCTTATTCTGCATGAAGAAGATCCAGCACTTACAAGAAAAATCATCAACAAATATCACATAGTACCTGTGCTTTACTGTCGAAGCTACTGAGAAAGGTCCACACATGTCTGTGTGAATTCTCTCAAGGATTGTCGTGGCACGACTATCCTTCTCGTGAAATGTGGCTTTCACAAATTTTCCCAAGGTACATCCCTTGCACTGATTTGAATGCGCAAGAGTACCCTTAGGAAGCCCAGTAGAAATCTGCTATAGTATCTTCAAAGCTCCATGGTGAAGGTGGCCCAATCTCTGGTGCCACAACTCGCCATCATCTCGGCTCACCACTCCTTCTTCCTTGCCTTCCATTGCTACGTAGCCATCTACCTGCAATTTATAAAGGTTCTTAACTCGAACCCCTATCCTCCGGGTCTCACCAGTTGCCTTACTGCGCAGGAAATACTTTCTATCGCTAAAGACAACATCATATCCCTTGTCTTCTAACATTGCCACAGAGATAAGATTCTTCTTCAATCCTGGAACATGCATCACTTCCTTCAATACAAATGGTTTACCAGACTCCCTCTCAAAGGAAATGGTACCGATATCGGTCGCACTGTATCTACCATCATCGCCCATCTCGATGTGCACTCCAAGATCTTTTTCATCCAGATCGGTAAACAAATCTCTATCTCCTGTCATGTGCAAAGATGCACCACTGTCAAGAAACCACATTGAACCCATCACACTTGAGACCAAGCATGTGATCAGTGAAAAATCCAGCTCAAACTGCGAGGCTAAGGCCTCTCTAGCTGCAAATCCAGCAGCCTGCTTATTTTTCTTCTTCTGTGGACAACTAGTGGTGTAATGTCTGTGTTGGTGATAGTGAAAGCACTTCACCTTGGACATGTCCTGCTTCTTGCCTTCCGCACCGGAATGAGAAGCATTCTTCTTGCTCTTCCCCTTCTTTGCTTTGGCATCCAAAGTGAAATTTTCTTCATCAGATTTCTTTGATGAAGATCCATCCCCGGTACTTCGCCTTTTCTCCTCTTGCACAAGATCCGACCAAATTCGCTCCCATCCTGGGAATTTCTCCTAACCATTGACAGAGTCCTGATAGGAATGCCAAATCTTCGGAAGCCCAAGGAGAGCCAAGCTCACCAAGTCCTCGTCATCAACAATAACCCCCACACTTCCCAGCTCATCCCTACATTGGATGAACTTCGTGAGGTACTTGGGCATACTGTCGCATTTCTCCATTTTTATGTTTCTGAGTTTATCCTTGAGCGCCAACTTCCTCTGGTCGCTCTTGCTTTGGAATAAGTCTGTCAACGCTTTCCACATCAAGAATGGAGAATCCTTACCATGAAGGCTGGATACTATGTGATCCTTCACACCTTCCAACAGAATCCTTTGACACTTTGCTGTCTTCTTTTTACATGCGTCAAGTGCGGCAGCATCGCTATAAGCAGGTTTTGGAATTTTTGCATCTATGAACTCCTTCAACCCATTGTCATCCAACACTGCCTCCATCCTATCTTTCCATGCAATATAATTCGATCTGCCCTCAAGGGCATACTCCAATCCAATCCATTGAAAGACATCTCAACTTCGACACCAAGAAAACACTGCTGCAAATTCGAATTCCACCAGCTCAAAACTCAACCGCTTCAATGTTTTGCAGTTGCTCCAATGATCAATATCGCTCTGATACCATGTAGAAATTTGAATAACTGATATAATATTGACCGAGATTCTCCTGATCACACACTTTTTTATCTTCATGCACAATACAGAATCTCTTCTACCATTGATAATCACATGCGGAAATAAAATCAATTGCATGCACACATTAAAACCATAAACAATCACACATATGAACACAGTATTTCATGGGAAAGCTTAAAGCTGAAAACCCCCAACTATCTGTATATTATATGTCATAGATATCATGTAACAATCATCATACAAAGCTCCTCACAAGCTCTCAGTACAATCTCCAATTGCTACACACTAATCAAGCTAGATCTAGCAAAACACATGCTCCAATCTCTGCCACCTGATAGCCAACCTCTATTGCGTAATCAATGTTGTAGGATGGCTCATTAAATAACTTGAACCACCTGGCTTGTACTGCGCAATCCTCATGGGCTTCTCCAATCACTGGTTGTTGCAAATATGCAACAATATAGTCACAATTGATAGTTAACCTGCTCTTTCACCTATCTCTTCACTGGTCTCCACTGAAACTGTCCATGCACTGAAGTTAACTGATGTATTCTTTAGTTGATTAATGAGTTTATAATTAGTGAATTAATTAATAATTAATTCACACCACTTTCACTAGTGTATCAATCAGTTAGACTAGATACAACTAGCTCAACTATGTTTAACTCAGTTAAACTGAACACAACTCCACCAACTACCTCAATAACTCCACCAAACTCTGTCACATGAGTTCTAACTGAAGTCTCCATGCAATAGCTCCACTTAACCCTCGGGAATAGTGTAATTCCTTCTGTCAGCTCCTGTGCCACATCTGTGCACTTAACTGAAGTGCTCCAAGAGAATAAGATAATGTTTATAGTCCAAATATTATTAAGAGCTAATAATATTCGACATATCTATTTTTAGACTGGAAATCTAAAAATAGATTTAGCCCAATACGTCTAAAAATAGAAGTCCATCTATTTTTTCCGACTTGACCAACCATCCACAAATAGCATCCTGCAACTCATAGAACATGATCCATATGTCTAAAAATAGACATAGTCTAAAAATAGACTTTGCGACAAAAGTAGCCTGCGGGCCCACTTAGTGAAGGCAACTTCTTTCCACTAAGCTCATCATCTTGTTGCAACATCAACAAAGAGAAGGATTATATTTTTCCTCTCTATTTTTATCGACAAAATTTATAGAGAAAATGATCAATAATCATAGGAATCAAAGGCAACACTTAAATGAAATTTCAATTTGGTAGTTGTCTTATGAAGGATCCTTTTCCACCCAACCATAGGTTTAGTTGCCCTAATGCTCTCTACAATTGGCCACCCCTATCCAGAACATGATACCACAAGGGGAAATTGTCAAAACATAGTAAAATAAGATGAGTAAAGGTAACTCTCTTTCATGAGAACAAGAAAATTAGAGAACTCCTTTGCCTACTAGGCTTGGGGTCTCAACAAGTCTTAAATGCCTCTATGCTAGACAACTTGGGTATATAGAAATAAATTCATTGTTGTACAATTTCCTTGGAAATTTCCTTGCTCATTGCTTATCATACTAGCCCAATATACATCAATTCATAATCCCCACTTCTCAAATAAGTGCCAAATCTCTCTAGCGATTAATGGATATGTAAAATTTGTTTTTAGAGAGACCAAAAATCATCGAAAATGTTCCAACCACCACCACTCAGCTTCCATAAATTTAGTAGGCAGTTGCTTCAACTACCCTTTGCTTCATTCAATGAATTACAGGTCGATGGTAAAAGAAGATAATAAATTTTAAACTAAAATTTTGGCATAGATCATTGAGTGAGGTTTTTCTATTGATAGCAAGCCTAATTATTTTCTTGTAACCCCCTCACTAATTCCCACTCATGGTTTCATAGATTGTATCGATGCTCACATTCCTAGTCAGCCACCTAACATTTTTCATCATCAAATAAATAATTACATATGCAGTGGTCTTAATTACTCAGTTTGTTTTTTCACAAAAAAACATATACATGGCAATATAGATGATAAAATACCATTAAGAAAGGAAGTTGACAAGAATTGTAAAAAAGGAGTTGGCTCTGAGGTTTCGAGGTCAACAATTTTGGAGTCTGCGGTCTCGAGGTAGGTGTCTGCAATAAATTTCATAAATCAACCCTTGTTTGAAGTTGGTAGAAGAGCCGGAGGAGGTGGCAGTTAGGGGTATCTAAAATCAGATGGTGGTGAAGGTAATTGAAATTTCGTGGTCTAGACTAAATAGGGTTTCTCTTCCTCTGTAGCTGCTAACGGTCCAGGGTTGGGTTAGATGTGAAATACTGGAGGTATGGAGGATGAGGTAGATTATTTCGCTAACCCCTTCGAGAATTTTTCTATTTCTTTTGATCAGCCACTTCTAACTTTAGAGTTGGAGCCTAAGGTAACACTTGACACTCTAGACCTAAGGATTTAATATTCTCTTCCAACATTGTAAATGGATTCAACTATATCGAAATGTTTTCCTCCCATTTCTTCGATTGTTTCATCGAGGGAAAATATTGAGTTGTATTCAAGGTTGGAGGAGTCATCGTCTCTAAGGTTTATTGCCAATGATTTTTCGATAAGATCATAGAAGCCTCAGTGTTTCCCCTTGGAAATTCGGGTGTTAGTTATTTCCAAGAATTTCCTAGTGATGCAGAACAAACTAGTGTTGTGGTAAGTGGTTTCGATGTGTCACCTCAGTTTCATAGGGTTTCTCTAGTTTCAGGCATTCTAGGTTAGAGAGTCCTCTCCGTACATGAGTGATTTTCTGTGGGGCTTTTCCAATCAAGTTGGTAAGGGTTGGGGTGGAAAGCTCTGGAATAGAGTCTTAGTTTTACAGTGGTTTTCCAAGCATAATTGACGAAATAGGTCTAGGGTTTGGTTGTTTTCATAATTTTAGTGGGGGTATCCTAGGTGAGAAAACATGGGTCTATTTTGGAGGACTCTCAGATTATAGAAATGTGTTGTTTGAATTTCATGAAAACTCTGTTACGAGAAAATTTCACTTGATTTAGGAAGTTACTTTCCACCCAAAAAATTCCTTATAACTTTATCAGAATGATGTTTGTACTTTAATGTGCAATGATAAACAAATTAAACAATCATATTCCATACAATCCATGCACCAAGAGCGTTCATACGTGATCCCTAAAAGAGGGTTTTGAAGTTGTTACCAGGATCCCTTGTAAATTGATGACAGGTTTTGGGCTTGATGCTGGGAAGCTTGCTCCTATACGAATATCCCGCCCTCAGATATCAAAATCAAAGTACTTTCACACATACACTAACAAACAAGCACACAAGCCTTCCACAAAGGGTTGATTAGCTCAAAAGAAACATGCATAAATAGATCATAAAGACATATAACAGATATAGGAAGGAATCATCATTCTACTAATCATAAATAGAGAGTTCAAGGAAGTATATCCCAACAATGAAGACCTCTCATCCTGTTGGATTGGTTTGGGCTGACCCAGGTTCGGCCTATATTGCGCACCAACAAAACCCTTGATCACTGGATCTTTCGGCAACGACCTGCAAGAAGATCACAGTATCACTCGAAGTGACTATGGGTGGATGAAAAACCATGTTTCTGTAGGCTTGAGGGACTGGGAGATGTGGTATTATTATATTATCTTATACTTACAACTTATAAATCACTTCGCCACATTCAATTAATCACTTAAACATGCCATATAAAACCACAACCCAATGACTGTGTTGAAGTAAAATGCAACTGTAATAACTGCTATTCTACTAAATATAATAAGAAAATATACACATCAATCACACAAGAACACCAAAATATTGTCCACAGAATTGTTGCGCACTAAGCTGCAAACTCTTCCCCAGGCCTCTCCACACTCAGTTGCAGATCCTTTCCTTATCTACCAAATTATAGATCATAACATTCTATATGGTCCACCAAGATAATTCTCTTCTTATTAGTTTATCATATATATATATATATCCCAAAACCATCGATCCCTGACAAAATCGCCCATTTTTACAAAAGGAGGGGCTTCGACATACCCTGAAGCTCTTACGACACCATGCAGTCCATTTAATTCCTTAAAGTATGCTTTGTTGCACACTCCACTGCACACTCTACCCCACAAACTACAAATAATTTTTCAAAATCTAAGCCAAGTTGGGTTGCGCCCAACAAGCCCCCAACGCTCACATGTGACTTGTCTCGAGTCACTCAGCCAATTTTCCTCTGATATTTTCTGCAATGCTATTGTAGGAACTATTTAACCGCTGTAGAATGTTTGTGACCTGCTTCTCTTTGCTGAACACTTCCTCCAACAATGCTTCTATTTCCGGTCTTGTGGCCTTCTGCATCACCGCCTCCTCTCTCTGTCGAAGCTCTTGAAGCTTCTCATCCACTGCTTGGGACAGTTGGAGAGGCTCATCCTACCATGGATGATTTCTCTTTGTCATAATATTCTCTTCCTTAGCCACTCTATCTTATTCTGGAGGGAATTTCTCTCATTGGCCTTTGTGAGCTTCTATGAGATTGGTATAGTTCTCACAGTTGCCCGAATCTCCTCCAACTTGTTATCTCAAAATCAAACCCTGATAGGCTGCTAGTCAAGGAGACCCTGGGTAACTATTTCAAACCAAAATTCTAGTTGAGGCTTAGCCTCCTCAACCTGAGAGGGCTCTCTCAATAGGTTAATGATTTGCAAATAAAGATCAGATGGCTAACTCTCTGAATAAACTGAATAAAGTGAATAATTGGTTGTACTACTAATCAATAAACATTTATTGGGTAAATGGAGTCAAATGTGCTTTCAAAAAACATAAAAGATCATTTTCATATGGAATTCAGGGCATTTCAGGGTTTGGATGCATCAATAGAACAGTAGGACAGAGAATAAACACAATTCATGAACATATGAAGGAAGTTAGAGCACCTTCATTGAATTCTAAGTAACATACATTCATGCCACTGCAAGTAACTTAAAGAGAAACATCATGAGACAATCAAACATCCATAACCCTTTCTGAATCTAGAGTGATGAAACAAAACTCTTTGTATTAAGATAAAAACACAGTTCTCTGATATCACAAAAGTATGCTTGTTCAATGAAAATTCCAACCCTATGCAATTCGATTTCTTTCCTCTTATAGAGTGGTCATTACATCCTTAGATTCCTTCCAAACATTTGAGAATAAATTTGAATTTTACACCTATCAACTTCTAAACAAACTTCGTTTACAAATTGATAGTTAAATTGTCTGTCTTACAGTCCTAATACAACTAGGACTAAAACACTATTTATTATATTTTAACAACCTTTAACAACCTTATCTAATCATTAAAACTATGCTTGACAGCTATTTCTTCTAGACTTCGACCATGATGTTATTTATCTTCTTGTTGTTAGACCCCATCAACCTGCCTCTTATCCATTCGTGCAAAATAGGAGCATGTTCCCTGTATAATAGCTGAATGCCTCATTTCTGTCCATTCGAACCAACTGCTAAAGAACTGGTGCTCAAAACATGTGGCAAATGTCTTATAACCTTCATTTGAATTCGAACTTCCAGTTGTGCAAGTCCCAAACCTCCAAAATGGTGCAAAAACTGTCAATACTACTACGCTACGAAATTGTTGAGTCTGCTGTTTTCGTAGCGCAGACTTTTCCTTTTAAAATCATGCTTCAAACAAGCATTTTTATGTGCCAAACCTCCTGGATCTTCATTGATATTCTACATATACCTCCCACCAGCATCAAAGCTCAAAACCAAACCCTTTTCACCTTCGAAAATTGCAAAATTTATTCAAACTTCATCCTACAGCAGTTTCATAGCGCGCTACGAAACTGCTATGTGTCACCTTCAGCAGTTTCATAGCGCGCTACGAAACTGCTGAGTCTTCACTTTTCACTGCTTCTTTCCAAAATTTTAGTTTTGAACCCTTTAATACTATATTTCTAGGTGTATATTAGCTTTCATAGCCCATAAACATCAACTTTAAATAGCTCCAAAAATGAGATATTACCACATAACCTCAAAAATTTGTTAAGGGATGACACTTACTGTTTGCACTTATTTTAGCTGTGGCTGATCTTCAAACTATGCTAGCTGTATTTCCAAGTCTTCTACTCTCCTCTTAAGCCTTCTATTGTTTTCCCTTATCTTGGTATTGACCATTATAATGAATTTTGCCTCTTTGATTACAGGTAGGGTCCATATGAAGAATTGAGCTTGACTATCAATTAACTCAGGGTTTGGATTTTTCTCCAATTCCCACAGTCCTTTCATCCTTTCAAAGTTTGCATTTTCTTCTACATGCACTCTCACCTTTTTCTTCAACTCATCAATCTCATTATTTGCAATTCTGAGTTTGTCTTTGACATCTTCATAGCTGCTCTTTTCCTTCCGAATATTGAAAAACCTGTTTCTGTCTTCTTCAGGCATTGAAAATGATGTATTTGTGGTTTCTTAAAAAACATTAGCACTTTCACCTCCTGTTTGATCTATCTCCATGTTTGACTGTTTCAACTTCTTGGAGTGCCTAGTTAAGGGTTTTCTGGGCTTAAAGATAAAATCTGCCACTTCATCTTGAAAATCTAACATTTTGGATGTCTTCAATTTCTTTGATTTGCTGCCACCTGTATCCAGTTTGATGAAGTCTGCTTGTACTAGGGGAGACTCTTCAATGTCAATAACTTGAATTATATCATTCAAATTACCTCTTGATCCCTCTGTAACTACTGCCTTACCCTTTTCCTTTAATCTTTGACTCCTATTCAACTTCTTTTGATCTGTTTTACTAGTTGATTGTTCTAGAATTGTCTCCTTAACCTGAGTTTTCTTCTTCTTTGCGGATTTAGGAGTATCTTGGATATTCAATGTTGTTCTTATCATTGGTTCTTTAACTTGTTTCTAACGCTTGAGCTTAACAAATCTTCTTAACTTTGTTTCTACAGGGGCAGTAATCTTTGATGGAGTTTTTTCTTTAGCTTGAGGACTAACACTTGTTCCTTCAATCCCAATTCTACTCAAAAAGAGGAATTCAACCCAATCTCTGTTTGCTTTCTGCAACTCATGCAAGACTATTAACTTGACTAAGCCATGGTGAAATAATGAGGTTTCACATGACTCAAATTTTATTTGTACCTTATCAGACATCTTACCCAAACTTCTAAGAAGATAAAAAGGTAAATCTAGCAATATCATCCCTGTGAAATGAAGCAAGAGTTTAAAGTGATAGGTATACACCTTGTGGTATCTCCCTTCGCAGGTGAAGTACCTCTGAATATTGTAGAGCAGATTGGAAAATGTATCTTTGACATAACTTCTTGGCACAACTTTGTTCAAGTCAACCTCTGTAAACTTTGGTTTTAGAAATATTTTGCAAGGTACCATGTCAAACTTGAAGTTTTTAAACCACCAGTCCTCTGCTCTCGGAATTTCTGTAACTGCTGCTATCACTTCAGGGGAAATTGGTAAATTGAGGAATCCAATCTTGGAGTTTGATCCTGTGAAGTTTATGGAAAATTCTTTGGTGACTTGAGTGTGCCCTCCTTGAAGTTTTTCACAAAACATTCAACAAATTACTATCTTAAAGGCTTCTTCAATAGATTTTTCTTTTGTAAGGGCTTCTACACCTTCAGGTTTTGTTCTTAGGCAATGACGAGACCTATAAATCCTTCTTTCTTCAGCCATTTTCTTCTTGAAAACCTTGTATATTCAGAAATCTGTGATAATCCCTCTGAAAACCCTGTGTCTTCAACAAATTAGAAAATTAGCAATCAGAGCTTCCTGTTGAATGAACTGGCTCACTTGGTAACTGAGTTTAGCCTCACTTGATAACAATTCTGCTTCCACCAGCAATGAATTTCAAACTCACTTGATAGCAAGTTTTGAAAATACTGATATATCTTGAATTTGAATGAGCAACCTCGTTTGAATTTGTTTCAGTTCTGCCTCGCTTGAAATATTGTTTCACAGCCTCACTTGAAAACTTTACAGCCTCGCTTGAATTTGTTTTAGTAAACTCCGGTCTTTCACCACTAATTTCTTCTTCAAAACATAAGCATGCATGCACTATTGTCTTGCATGAGACAAATGAAGTCAAAAATGGCCAACTGTTTTCAAATTTGAAAGGACCAATGACAACTGACCCCTAATCGATGATGAATGACCCCTAATAATTATAATGAATGGTTGCATGCCTGAAGGAGAACTCGTGGATGACACCAAATGATGAGGAATTTAACTGTATTTGACAGATATGACAGCTCAAATGCAACACTGAGAATCCCTGATTTCGTAGCGCATGATTTGAAAATTTGGGTTTTTGCGCTACGAAATCACCAGCATTTTTGTAGCGCAAAATCAACTTTTTACACTGAGCGCGCTACGAAAACGTGGTTTCGTGGCTTATTCATCAAATTTTCGAAAAAAAAACTTTAAAAATGGGTTTCAAAATGTGGCATAAGTTCTTCGAAGAATGAAAAAAGGTTAATGAACATTGTTTGGTGACGGAATGAGACTTTTAACCCATGATATAGACCTTTAAAAAATATAAAAATGACTCTAACCCTATCTAGCATTATGACTTAGGAACAAGTGTAACTGACCAAGTTTCAGAAATTTTTTATAGTGATAATAGTGGCTCCACTTGGGATAGTGTGCCCCTGTGGTACACTAAGAACCCGCAGCACCGGTGCCATATTTTTTGATAAAAAACATAAATTTTTGTTGACAAGCATCTTCTTTGAACTATTGGGCCTTCACCTCGGGCTTAAGCTCTTTGTTTCATCTTGTCATTTATTAGCAAAAACTTGACAAATATGAATATATACAATGTCATGAATGAGTGATGTTACTTCAGCAAACATAATGCTTTAGGAACCTGCCATTAATAGGCCCTCCAGCATATGATCCTCCATCAATTTCCTGCAATATGTAAGTGTTGTTCCCATGAAAACCAGCAATCTGAAAAGGACCCTTCCATAAATTCTCAAACTTACCATGCTTTCCCTTTTCCTCAATTTTGGCCTCCCATTTCAGCACTTTGTCATGAATCTGAAAACTGTCCTCTTTGATCCTCCTATCAAATGTATTCTTGATTCTATTTGAATGTCATAGACTTCATTTCTCTTTTCTTGCAAGGCTATCAACTGGTTTATCCTCCTTTGGATGACATTTGGTTCTTCTTCAAGTCCTTGAATTAATTTCATAACCAGCACCCCAAGTGATGTTGGAAAAACAGCTTCAGCCCCATAGACTAATTTGTATGGCGAAGTCCCAATTGATCTTTTTGTACAAATCTTATCAGCCCATAAGGCATACTTTAGCTTTAAATGCCAAGCTTTCTTGTTCTCGTGCAGTACCTTTTTGATGATTCTCATAATGCTTTTGTTTGATAATTTAGCAAGGCCATTACCTTGCAGATAGTAGGTTGTAGAGTGTCCAAGAGTAATGTGATATTGATGGTAGAAATTTATCATCTTATTGGACTTAAATTCTTGAGCATTATCTGTTATAATCTTCATGGGATAGCAAAATCTTGACAATATATTATTCTCTAAGAAAGAAATAATAACAGAGTCATTAGCTTGCCTGGTTGGTATTGCCTCTATCCATTTGGTGAAGTAATATGTTGCTGTAAGAATCCAACGATGCTGCCCTGTTGAAGATGGATGTATCTGTCCAATAAAGTCTAACCCCCATTGCTGAAATGGAGCTTCAACATAAATAGGAACCAAAGGTAGAGGTACAAGCTTTCTTCTACCTTCAAAAATTTGGCACTCATGACATGCAGCGATATTTTTGTAAATGTATTTAAACATTGTTGGCTAAAAGTATCCAGCTCTTAGGATCTTGTTTGCTGTATATTTCCAATAATGGTGTCCTCCACAATCACCTTTATGGAACTCACCAGTTATCTTTTCAACTTATTATTCAAGCAAACAATTCAGCAAAATTCCTCCCGCATCTTTCCAAAACAGATTTCTGTCATAAAAAAATATCGCAATGATTTTAGCTTAACAAACCTCGCTTTGGACTTCGTTAGACCAGCGGGAGCTTTATTATGCTGTAGGAAAAAAGCCACATCCTTATACCACTCTGAAGTAATAAATTTCTCATCAATTTGAACCAACTCTTCTTCATTTTCAGAAATTTCTGATATTTCTGCATTCAGATTTATGTCAAGACAATCCAGATTTGACTGAGTCATTAGCTTTGCCAAGACTTGTCCCTTCACCAACTTCGTTGGTTTAATGTCTATATCATATTCTAGCAATTTGGTGATCCATTTTCCCCTCTTGCCATCCGAATCTTCCTAAGTTAAAATTTCCTTAACCACAACACTTGGAACATATGCTATGATGTGCAAATACAAAACATAAATTCTGAAATATTTTATAGCTTTCACCAAAGCATAGGCCTACTTCTCTAGAATATTATACTTTAGTTCAACATTTGCTAATTTCCTACTAAAGAGATAAATTGGCTGTTCAATACCTTTCTTTCCTTTTTGTAGCAAAACTCCAGCAATTGTGTTTTCGGAAGTAAACGTAAAAACTATAAATTATTTGGAAAAATATGGACTGATGAGTAATGGTGCTTGTGTGAATGCCTTCTTGATTTCTTCAAAATATTTCTTTGCTTTAGCTGTCCATTTAATGTCAACTCATTTCTTTAACATCCTTGTTATATCTTTGACAATCTCAGCAAAGTTAGGAATGAAACGCTTAACAAAATTCACTTTCCCAAGAAAATATTGAATCTCTTTCCTACTTCTTGGTAAATCTACCCTTTGAATTGCATTGAATCTATTAGGATCAATCCTAATTCCTTCTTCAGAAATAATATGACCAAGTAATTTGCCTGATGTCAAAGAAAAAATGCTTTTAGTAGGATTAAGAGAGATACCAAACCTTCTACATTTCAGCAGAATTTTTTCTAGTTGTTTCAAATAATATTCTTCTTTCTTTGAAAAGACTGTGATATCATCAATATAAACAACTACCGACTTATCCTTTTCTTTAGAAAAAGCGATGTCCATTGCTCTTTGGAAAGTGGCTCTCACATTCATGAGACCAAAGGGCATTTTAGCATACATGAATGTACCCCATGGTGTTGTGAAAGCTGTTTTTTCTTGATAATCTAGATGTACAAGAATCTGATTGTAACTTGAAAAGCCATCAAGCATAGACATCCTTTGTGAACCAACAATATTTTGCAGAATTGAATCCATCTTAGGAAGAGGATAGTTATCCTTTAGTGAAGCCTTATTCAAATTTCTGAAGTCAATACAAATTCTGATTTCTCCATTCTTCTTCCTTACCGGAACTAAGTTTGCAAGCCAATTTTAAAATCTGATTGGAACAATGATCTTTGCATCAAAGAGTTTCTTAACCTCCTCTTAAATCAATGGCATGAGAAGAGGATTAATTCTCCTCAATTTCTGCTTGAAAGGCTTCTCATTTTCCTTGATAGGAATAGTATGCTAAATAATGGAAGGATCATATTGCTTTAAATCAGAATAACTCCAAGCAAAAACATCCATAAACCTTCTCATCATTTCAATATATTTGGATTTCACATCAGCTGAAAGAAGCTTTGAAATTTTTATCATTTTAGGCAAAGCTAATGTACTAATATTACAACTCTCTACTTCCTCTTCACCAGCTTGCAATTTTGGTGCTTTAAAAACATCATTTTGATCAAAAAGCTTCTCAAGAGGAATAAGACACTTTGGTATTGAATTATTCTTTAATTGAAAAACTTCAGAATTTTCTTTAGGCTCAATAAGCATATTTTGTTGATCTACATGTGTATTTTCAAATTATTCTTTCAACTCAATAAAATTCTTCACCTGTTGATCATCTTCAAAAACTTGACAATTTATGATATTTGTTACACCATTTTTTGGTCATCTAACCTATTATCATTAGATGGACCCAAGTACACCATGTAAGACTAGTTTTACCCTAAGTAAAACTGCTTTCACTATGTTAAAATAGGAAACCCCAAAAGGAAATATTAAACAAACCTATATTTGTTTGATTTTCCTCATGGAATAATTAATTAAACCATAATTTAATTATTATTCCCAGTCATGTTTAACCTAAAATCAAAGAAATTAATTAGATAAACCTTTATTTATCTTATTATTTTCTAGGAATAATTATTTAAACCTTATTTAGATGATATTCCTTGTTAAATATGACCAAATCACCCACAACTAATTAAATAAATCACTATTTATTTAATTATCTTTCAACCACTTCCTTAAATAATTAAATAAATCATTATTTATTTGATTATCTTCTAACCGCTTCCTTAAAAAGATAAATAAATCATGTATTTATTTATTTTTAACAAATGAAGGGATTTGACCCAAGTCAAATACCTTTTCCCTCCAACAAATATAATAAAATATTCCATAAAAAATGGATCTAGATCTGATTAACCCATGCACCAAGATCTAGAATGACCCAATACTTTGTTATAAATAGGAGGGTTTTTCCTACCATTCTTCACCTTTTGTTGCCTATTAGATCACTCTGGATCTATACACTTGGTCACCATTTTCTGCCATTTGCTGTGTGAGCTCCCTTTGAGTTCCATTCTTTGTGTGGGTTTTCTACACCAACAAGAGAGAGAGATTTTAGATCCGAAGTGCCGAGGACTTCCAAGAACCCATCCCACTGAGGAGAATTGGATACGCCTTCTTGTTTTCCTCCCAGGTGCCCGATTAATACAAAAATTCTTTCAAAAATTGTTCTTGTCTTGTCTATTGGTATATGGAGCAAACCCTTATTTTTCCTGCTTAATGTCTTTCCATGTATAGATCTGGTTTTTGCAGCTCTTTTATGTTCAACTAACCGCAGATCTGAAGATATTGGTAGCCACTTTTGTTGTTAGGGCTATTAGTTATGCGTAGCTAAAGTGGTCCTTTTTCGTACACTTCGACAAAGGATTCATACTAACAAATGGCGACTCCACACGGGTTTTAATTTACGACCGCTGTCGTTTTTCATATTCCTGCATATCCAGCTACTTCAGACCCTAGGGTTTCTTTTCAGCTGTTTATTTTTCCTATTTTTATGTTGTTTTTCTTACATAAAACCCTAAAACATTAAAATTTCTAACTTCCGTGTGTTTCTGGCCCTATTGCGCAGGTAAGCGACACCAGCCGCAACTGAGACGACAACTTTTCTGAAAATCTTCCGCCGAGACAACCGGAACGGGGGGTCGCACTTTTTGGCCCATAACCTGCGACCTGGACCTCCAGGTCGCACTTTTCAGCCTCTTTTGCGACCTACACCGAAATCGTGTCGAAATCACACTCGCCATTTTTTTCTATGAATTTTCAAGAATTTTTCTCGGGTTTTTGCCGCAATGCTGGTCTCCACTGTCTCTACCGTTTTGATCAAGTTCTCGATATGTTTTTACCATCTAAGGAACTAGCCTTAGGGTTTTAGTACCCTCCACTTTTTTGTGGAAGAGTTTTGTCGTTTTCCACGTCCGTTTTCGTAGCTCTCACTTTTTTTCCGTATCCGTACCTCCCTTTCAGATCCATTGAAATCAGCTCTTCTACCTCTCAAATCACCTCTTGAAGATTTTCTTGGATCTACTTTTAGGGCCTCCACCTTTCCCCCTCCGTTTTTTGCTGATTTCCTTCCCTTTTCCAACCACCTTGCCTCTGTCTTTTGGCTGTGATCTGCACCTCTTTTTAGCAGCTTTATCCTTTAGATCCCTGTCCCTTTTGAACTTAGATCTATTGGCCTCTTTTCCGTGTGTTTTGCCTAGATTTTTCCCTTTCCTTTCAGATTAGTTTTGAGAGACCCGCCTTCTTGGGTTAGATAGATGCACAAGTAGCTGTTATTTTTCTGTTATTTCAGCATTATATACTGTTCTCTGTAGGTTTATTTTCAGTTACGCAACAAACTTTTTTCTTGCTCTCAAAATGGAAAGGGTTTAAAAATTAAAATTAACGCACGCCACACACTGACCCTAACTGAAGAAGCGCCTGGTTAACACCGCCTGGAAAAGACTCTAAAATCAATTTTCACTGCACCTTTTCTGCCCTTGACTCCACCGATTCTCGTCCTTCGCCCGTCGGTTTGTCTCTTTCCTATCATCGCGCCCCAAGGCATTTATTCCCGTGAGACTCTTGGCCTTCATCCCCGCTCCCCGTCGATCGACCTGCTCCGCCCCCGCCGTCGTCGAGCTACCCACTCTTCGAGCCCCCAGACCCGACTCCCTCTCCCGATTCATCGGGTCCTCCTTCTCCTCCCCCCGGTTCTCCCCCCCCTATCACCATCACTATGTCTGGTCCAGGGCCTAACGCTAGTGGTTCTCCCGACCCTAATGCCGGCCCTAATACTAGCGGAACCACCACAGGAACTACCCCGGCCACCCCCGTACTGCCGTACATTGCAGGCCTCAGCCTCTCCGATTTCCATTAGTTGATCAATGACCCCATTCACCACAATGCTAATTGGCCTGCTATGCCAACCAAGCTCCCCTCCGACATCCTTAAGTTTGAGGGCCTTAATGGCGAAGATCCAACCAATCATGTCCGATCTTTCCACATGTGGTGTTCCTCCAATTTTATTACCGATGACTCCATCCGTCTTCATTTGCTCCAACGCACGCTCACCGGCAAAGCTTCTAAATGGCATGTCGAACAAGCCACCTCTACCCATACCACCTTTGAGACTCTTGCCCAAGCCTTTTGTCGCATCGCCTCCCTCTCCGATACGATACATCGGGGCACGAGCTCTTGACTTCCTTCAAGCAATCATCTTCAACACGCCTTTCCGCCCCATGTCGGGGAATGGCGAAGAAGACTGAGCTTATGTCGAGCCCCTCCCTTCGAAGATTGGGTTTACATGGACTGGTTCCTTCGCACCCTTCCGGCTCCCATCGGCAAGGATGTCGCCTCCCATTTTCCTCAAACCGAATAAGCCGCCCTCCAAATAGCCTTGAAATATGACCCGATCTACGCTCAATCTGGTTATGTTTATACCGTTCTTCCTGACCTCCCCAGGCCCGGAGGCGCTAACGCCCTGTGGGCATCTCATTCCACCGACGGTATCGTTGGAGCCCTTTCCCATCCGTACGCTCAACTTCCTATGGGCTATGGTCTCCCTCAGGGAGGGGCCAGTTCCTCCAGCACTCTTCCCTCTCCCGGTACCATGTATCCAGGATACGGCATGCCTCTTCCTTTTGCCCAACCTCCTGCTTACCTCAATGTTGCCCAACCTACCCATTACTCTTATCCACAGCCTGGTGCGCCAGCTCCTCCAGCATATGCGCTTCCTCCTCCCGTGCCTCCTCAACCCCAGCAACAGCACCTACAGCCTCCTCCAGGGAAAGTATTTGCACAGTAGGGCGTGAATAATCCCCCTTCTTCTCAAAGAAGGCGAGAGGTCACCCAAAAACCAATCGCCCTGTACTCCGCGTAGACCCAATCCCCGTATGGACCCTAACATCGCCAACTGCCATCAGGCACTCACCCAAGCCTGGACAGGCCATCGCCTGCTAAGCCTTGTTCGTGTTAAGGTGTTTTATGACTCATACACCCACGATTGCTCCCTATTACCCCAGCCGCAGATGGGGGAGTCTCAAGCCACATTGCGCGTACAACACGCCCCTCATGCTCCTCCTAATGTGGCCACTACCCAGCCAGCTGTGTTTACTGATCCTTTCCCCCAGCAAGGATTCGTGGCTACCCAACTGCCCGACAGCCAGGTAGCCGCCCCCCCTTCCCTTTCTGGTTCCTCTGATTACCAGATACTTATGATGCACTCCCATCCTAACCCGTCCGTCGATCTTCACCTTCAAACTCGGTCTCGCCAGTGCTCCAAGCCTCCTGCTCAGTTTGTTCCCGAGCCTCCTTCTTCAGGTTCTCCAGAGCCTCTTTCGTCACCCAGTGGCCCCTTACATATCCCTCAACCAAAAGTTGAGGTACATACCAAGATACCTAAGGTCCCACTACGTCGAAACGTTGCTCCCAGTCGAGCTGCCCATTCATATAGCATAGTAGATGATTTGGCACAATCTCCTGCCGCCATTTCCACACTGAAGCTCCTCCAGTCGTGCCCTTCCCAAAAGAAGGCTCTACTATCTGCCGTGGGCGCTGTAGATCCTGTTGATGACCAAATGATTGTTTTCGACACCACTCAATCAGACCATCCTCCTCTCCCTCCTTCCGCCGCCTTCCAAATCCCAGTCAAAATCCGGAACGCCAACGTGTCCCGGTGTATCATTGATGAGGGGGCATCCACATGCATGATGTCCGCTTCGGTTTGGAAGTAACTCGGATCTCCTGAGCTGGCCCCTTCCACGATCACCCTTCGAGCATGGGACGGTCATGCCTCCTAGCCCATTGGCCTGTTCCGTAATTGTCCTATCACCCTTGCCGGTAAGACTATTTGCGTTGACATCGAAGTCATTGACGCCTCGCTAGATTACAACATTCTACTGGGGCGAAGCTACACCTATGCTATGTCTGTTGTCCCATCTGCGGTTTTCCGCAAGATGTCTTTCCCCCATAATGGAAAGATAGTCACCATTGACCAGTTGACATATCATGAGCCAAAATCTCAGACCTCACCTGAGACGACCATCTCTTCTGTAGCCAACAAAAAAACCGTCGATTCCTTGACCAGTGTTTGCCCCGGCGTTTACAAAGATTCCTCCCTGCTTGGAACTTTCCCTAACCTTCCTCCTGCTCCTATCACTGATCCCAGCTTATCGAATATTTTCATGATGCAATCATCTCAGGCTGCTCTTAAGCGGCCTGCCTCGGCTAGTCAGCAACCTCCCCCTTGCCCTCTGCACCCCACTCCTAGCCATTCCTCTCAGCCAGCCGGACCTCCTCCTTCTGGCCCT
Source organism: Pinus albicaulis (assembly GCA_034641835.2). Lineage (NCBI taxonomy): Eukaryota > Viridiplantae > Streptophyta > Pinopsida > Pinales > Pinaceae > Pinus > Pinus albicaulis. The sequence continues at coordinate 1,937,318,621 of CM076578.1, forward strand.
CCCCCTACAGATGGTATCCCCGAACCCCTTTATCCTCCTGGAACGGTTCCCCCTGGCCTTAATCACCTCGGAGCCATCCATCCTAGTCATTACCCTGCTGGGCAGATACCTTTCTTGGCTCCCCCTCCCAGAGTATTTTCTGTCCCCGTCATGGCCACCCTCTCTCTCCCGAACCTGACCCTCGGCATACCCGTCTGGTACATTGACCCTCCAGCCGCTACCCCTCCCGGTCACCCCAAACCTTACCTTGCGTTGACACCAGTTCAACCGGTCCCCCTCACCTCCTTCGGGCCCCAAGTACCTCCACAGGACCCTACCCCTGTGGTGCCAGCCCTCGAAAAGAAAGGAAAAGCTCGTAAGGGGGCAACCCATCAGGACTAGGCCGCCCCGACAACTCTTACCCCTCCGCGACCACCAAAGCCCGCCATCCAATGCACTTTGTGTGATATCATCGGTCACGCCACTCATATGTGTCATGAATTTCCGCACCTCAAGATTCTAGTCAACGAGACGTTCCCCGACTCTGACATCCCCGAATTCTACGTCACTATCCCAGAATCTATCCCGAAACTCAAAAACTTGCGCACAAACCACCCTTGTGCCTTGTGCGATTTTCACGGCCATTACACCCACCTCTGTCCCTGCCTTGACGAGTATCGTTCCTCCTTGGACATGTACCGCCAATTCAAGGCCACTTCGATAGGACCAGAGGACCTTCCTACTCCCATTCACGTTCCTCCTCCCGCTATCGAGCCAATGGCGCCGTCAACCACCATTTTGTACCTATCATCATCCTTGCGAGATAGTTCACCTGCCCTTCAACCTGTCGATCCTCTCGGCTCCTCAGCTGACCTTGGATCTGTTGATATCGCACATCTGAGCCCTTCTCCTCTTGATGACCCGTCACACATCACTACTTCCTCGGGTGACCCCTCTTCCTCCAGTCTTCCCATCTTCCAATCCGATGAAGACATTATGGAAGCCATGACCAACCCGGACTTTTCCTGGGACGATATGCACCATCGCGCATACTTCCTCCCATAGCAGTCCCATGACCAATTTGCTGTGGAAACCAAAGACTTCATCCCCAATGCTGTCGATTGGTTCAAAAACCCCATCCCTGCCCCTGATGCTTTCGAAGAAGGAAACATGGCCAATATCTCTCCTACCATCAAAATTGACATTTCAGTCACCCCAGGTATCCAGGAATATATCACCTTAGGTGCTCAATGCACCCCGGAAGAAATCGAAGCTTACACCAAGCTTTTCAAATAATTCCGCGATATTTTCGCCTGGTCCTATTCTGAAATGCCCGGACTCGATCCCGCCATTGTCGAACACCATATCGATACATGGCCTGACGCCAAACCGGTCCATCAAAAGTTGAGACCCATTCATCCTTCCAGACGTGACGCTATCAAAGCCGAAATCGAAAAGCTCAAGCAGGCTGGTTTCATTTACCCCATTGAATACACCACTTGGGTATCCAACCCAGTTCCCGTTCTCAAGAAACAAGGCACCATCCATGTCTGCACGGACTTTCGCGACTTGAACCAAGCTTGTCCCAAAGACAACTTCCCCACACCGTTCATTGACCAAATCATTGACGAGTGTGTGGGGCATGAGGTTCTATCCTTTATGGATGGTTTCTCCGGATACAACCAAATTTCTATCCGTCCTGTTGATCAACTCAAAACCGCGTTCATTAGTCCATGGGGAACTTTTGCTTACCGAGTCATGCCTTTCGGCCTCAAAAACGTCGGCGCCACTTTTCAACGGGCCATGTCTTATTGTTTCCATGACTTAGCTCACATTATCCTTGCTTATTTGGACGACCTCACTGCGCGTTCTAAGCATCGGGCGCAGCACCTCCACGATCTGCGTACCATTTTCCTCCGATGTCGCAAGTATAATATCCGCCTTAACCTGTTGAAATGCGTCTTTTGCGTTCCTGCCAGCCATCTCTTAGGCTCCATCGTGTCTAAGGATGGTATCACTCTTGACCCTTTGAAAGTTCAAGCCATTCTTGAACTTCCCATTCCACGTACCCTCCGCCAGCTCCAAAGTCTCCAAGGCAAAGCTAATTTTCTTCGACGGTTCGTCCCTGACGACGCCACCACTGCACATGGGTTCCTTAGACTCCTCCGATCTTCTATCCCTTTCGTTTGGGATTCCTATGCTCATGAGTCTTTCGATGCCCTCAAGCAGGCTCTCACATCCGCTCCCTTGATCCGCCCTCCCGACTTTGATCGGGACTTCATCCTGTATATCTCCGCTTCCACCTATTCGGTCGCTGGAGTCCTTATCCAAGAAGATGACAATGGTATCGAGCATGTGATCTATTACGTCAGTAAGAACCTTGTAGGACCCCCTGTTTCCTACTCACTCGAAGAAAAATTGGCGCTGGCTATAGTGTTCTCAGTCCCGAAGCTTCGTCATTATATCCTCATGCGCTCCACCAAGGTTGTGACTAATTCCAACCCCTTGGCTTTCCTATTGAGTCGTCGTATCCTCACTGGGAAATATGCCCGTTGGGTCGTTATTCTCCAAGAATTCGACCTCGAATTCGTCACACCAAAGAGTGAGAAAGTCTTAGCCCTCGCTAAGCTCATTTTTGAATTACCTATCGGAGTGCCAGACACCCCAGTTAATGATGACTTTCCTGATGAACACTTATTTACCATTACTACCGACGACCCATGGTATGGCGACATTCTTACTTACTTGCGAACCCAAAAGTTCGCCCTTCACCTTGATCGTGAGGCTTGCCGACGCATCCGACACCAAGCCCCCCGATACCTCCTTATCGGTGACGACCTATATCGTCGTGGGGTTGACACCGTCCTTCGTCGTTGCCTCACACACGCTGAAGCTGAAGAGGTCCTTAATGCCTGCCATAGCGGCGCTTGTGGTGGCCACCTCTTCGGTCTCGCTACTGCCCAGAAAGTCATGCGCGCTGGGTATTTTTGGCCTTCTCTCTTTAGTGATTGCATTGAGGCAGTCAAACACTGTCCCAATTGCCAAAATTTCGCCCCTAAGGCGTGAGCTCGACCAGCTCCCCTCCATCCGGTCGTCTCAACCGGTCCCTTCTGTAAATGGGCCATCGACTTTATGGAGTGTCGCCCACCATCCGCTGGTAACCATAAGTATATCATCGTGGCGGTCGACTATTTTACCAAATGGGCCGAGGCCATGCCAACTTTCAACAACACGGCAGCTACCGCGGCCCTCTTTTTCTTTAACCATGTTATAGCTCAATTCGGGGTTCCCAAACAACTGGTCTCTGACCATGGAAAACATTTTGAAGATGAGATATGGCGTGAGCTATCCTCACTGTTGGGTTTTGAGCACCAATATTCCTCCTCCTATTACCCCCAAGGTAATGGCCAAGTTGAAGCAGTCAACAAAATCCTCAAAACTATGCTTCAACGAATGGTGAATAAGCACAAAACCAACTAGCATCTCATGCTCTTCCTTGCCTTATGGGCCTATCGAACTTCTGTTAAAACCGCCACCGGGTTTACTCCTTTCCACCCGGTTTTTGGAGAGGATGCAGTCTTACCGATCGAGTGTGAAATTCCTTCTCTACATCTAGCCGTTGAACTTCTCCCTGACACCCAACCTCTAGAACAACGACTTATCATGCTTGAGCGTGCTTTCGAAGACCGCCGTGTTGCCTTGCAAACCATGGAAGCGGCCAAAAAGCACACCAAAGCTCAGTATGACCGAAAAGTCCAGCCTCGCACTTTTCACGAAGGCAACCTTGTTCTAGTATATGACCAGACCCATGATGTCCTTGGTCATGGGAAGTTTGACTCTTTATGGCTAGGTCCTTACATCATTAGTAAGGACCTCGGTAAGGGGGCATATCTCTTAGAGGATTTCGAAGGCCACCCCCTTCCTAATCCTCGCAATGCACTCTATCTTAAGAAATATTACCCTTAGCATTTCCCTTCTGAAATGCATGTTTTATTTTCTTTTAGATAGCCAGCATCTGTTTCTTCATTTTTATGATTTGCTACTTCACCCGGACCCATTTTGTCCAAGAAGGGCCACTTCACCTACACTTTAAATCAAATTTCCTCACTTACAACACTTGTATTTGGGGCATCATTTCGCCTCCATACTCGTCCATGTTCGTGTCGATTTTCGTCATGAGTTCCCACCTTGTACTCATGTTTCCACGGTCCCCCATTGGGGCCTTTACTATGTGGCAGCACCATCGAGTCGCCCTTGTTTAGAGCATCCAAGTTGAGTCCTCATTCCCTCCATGGCGGCTATACCGCATCCCTTTGTACCCTGCTATAGCCCTCCATCCGTCATTGCTTGGTCTCTCTCTTGTGTCGCACATTATGACCTTCAGTTCCACTGTCCCCCATCCCTGATGATGTCGTGTCAGTCGCTGCCATGTCATTCATGCCCTTTATGCTCTAGCAAGGGAAGTCGTCCATTAGCTACTCAGTCCTTTCCACTTCACTATCATCATTAGTGTCAGTCTGTCCATCGCTCTACTCTTTTCTCTCGTGCCTTAGTTGAGGGTCTCTCATTGCCTCAACTATGGCGGACCTCCTTCTGTCGACATCAGCTCTTTCATTCCAGAAGCCAGGTCTAGAGGGCGGTGTACCTTGGTTCCAGCTTCCACTCTTGTTCGGTGCCTTGGATCAGGCAAAGGGATACCTCCTTTCCTTTTGGCTTGATTGTTTCTCCAGCTCTTTTCAGCATGATCGAGATTCGTATACTTGATGGTCCAGTGATCCAGCAGCAGCTCTTGATGATTCCCGGGTATGTGTGAGATGTTTCAACCCTCCTGAGGGGGTGGCCCTGCAGGTAGCCCCCCACATGCCCGGATGACCTCTTCTTTGCAGCCTTCGATGCAGCTCCAGATATTTGATGATGTTGGCCATAGCCACTTGCAGCGCCTCTTTGACTTGCATGTATCAGTCAGATTTTGTGAGCCCTTCCCCATTTTCAGGGGGCATTTGGGTTGTATTTGTATCTCATGTACTCCGATATTATTGTACAAGTCCTGGCTGTTATCCCAGGCACAACATGTATGTGGGATTCCTCATTGTATTTTTATCTGGCTCCTGATTATGCCAGCTGTACTTTATGGTTCGGTCCCTTGTTTACCGGACACACTATTCTTTTGTACTTTGTCTCGGCGGGCATAGGTATGCCTCCCCCGCCGCCTTCAGCACAGGTACCCTCTCATAAAAAGAGACTTGTTGCACCTGCGAGTCTCGTCTCCTCAGGGTCTAGTCCTTCAGCACACTATCTACCTCACATTTCTCTCTCTGACACCTCTTTTGTTGTCTAGTGATTGTGTTCTTACAACGTACTTCGGTCATACGATTTTCTCCTGACACTCGCACGCTGGGGGGCAATCTGTTACACCATTTTTTGGTCATCTAATCTATTATCATTAGATGGACCCAAGTACACCATGTAAGACCAGTTTTACCCTAAGTAAAACTGCTTTCACTATGTTAAAACAGGAAACCCCAAAAGGAAATACTAAACAAACCTATATTTGTTTGATTTTCCTCATGGAATAATTAATTAAACCATAATTTAATTATTATTCCCAGTCATGTTTAACCCAAAATCAAAGAAATTAATTAGATAAACCTTTATTTATCTTATTATTTTCTAGGAATAATCATTTAAAACTTATTTAGATGATATTCCTTGTTAAATATGACCAAATCACCCACAAATAATTAAATAAATCACTATTTATTTAATTATCTTTCAACCACTTCCTTAAATAATTAAATAAACCATTATTTACTTGATTATCTTCTAACCGCTTCCTTAAAAAGATAAATAAATCATTTATTTATTTATTTTTGACAAATTAAGGGATTTGACCCAAGTCAAATACCTTTTCCTCCAACAAATATAATAAAATATTCCATAAAAAGTGGATCTAGATCTGGTTAACCCATGCACCAAGATCTAGAATGACCCAATACTTTGTTATAAATAGGAGGGTTTTTCCTACCATTCTTCACCTTTTGTTGCCTATTAGATCACTCTGGATCTATACACTTGGTCACCATTTTCTGCCATTTTCTCCCATTGAGCTCTACTCTTTGCATTGGGTTTTCTGCATCAACTAGAGAGAGAAATCTTAGATCTGAAGTGCCGAGGACTTCCAAGAACCCATCCCACTGAGGGGAATTGGATACTCCTTCTGGTTTTCCTCACAGGTGCCCCATTAATACAAAAATTCTTTCAAAAATTGTTCTTGTCTTGTCTATTGGTATATGGAGCAAACCCTTGTTTTTACTGCTTAATGTCTTTCCATACATAGATCTGGTATTTTGCAGCTATTTTCTTGTCTAACTAATCGTAGATCTGAAGATGTTGGCAACCACTTTTGTTGTTAGGGCTATTAGTTATGCGTAGCTAAAGTGGTCCTTTTTCGTACACTTCGACAAAGGATTCATACTAACAATATTGTCTGGTATAGCTGGTCTATGAAGAACTTCAATCTCATATTTTTCATTTGAATGCATGGGAATGATGAAAAGACTTGCGGAGACAGCAAGAGGTTCATCAATAGAATTCTGATCTCTAGTTTTGACTATGAAGGAATAAGACTGAAAGTTTTCCAACATGTCTAAAACTAAAATTTTGTAAGTCCTCATTCTTACATCCTTCGTTTGATAGACACCTTCAAATTGTCTAATAACCAATTTAGAATCTCCAAAAACAGAAATATTTCAAGCCTTCATCTTTTTCAAAATATCTAGACCCAAAATCAAAGATTCATATTCAACCATGTTGTTTGTGCAATCAAAAGTCAGTTTTTAAGAGTAAAACTTACTCTCATTATTTGGATTTGTAATCCAAATACCTGCTCCTGCCCCTTCTTTTCCTGATGATCCATCAAAGTACAATGACCACCATTCCTCCATCTTTTTTTCATTCACTTGTCGATTTTCTTGATGCTGATTTTCTGAGTGTTGATTTTCTGCTCGTATTTCTTCCTCAACACTATCAGCTGATTCATTGAAAATAATGGCTGATCCAAGTTTAGTATCAAAGGCATAAATAGGAAAATTTTGAGGTTTATCTTTACTGCTTACCATGTAGGCCATTCTAGTCTCCCGATACAACCTCCTTTTCTCACCAAAAACAAGAATAGTGGTGTAAGAAAGATCCATCCTGCATTGTGCCTTTGATCTTTGCTGCCTAAGATCTTGACAATAGCATACCAAATTTTGGTGGAATATCAACTACAAAAATGTCCATAACAACTGTCTTTGCTGGAATTTGTGTGAGGCCAACAACAACATCCTTGATTAGACCAATACATTGAACCCTCTTAGAATCAAAAGAAAACAAATCCTTATATGGTCGTGTGATTTGCAATCCCATTCTCTCCATGATAACTTTGGGCATGAGGTTACGAGAAGCTCCTGAATCTAACATAGCGTTATGCAAAGTCATATCATGAATACTAATGCTTACATAGAAGGGAGGAAACTCTTCATTTTGATCATCTTCTAACCTTGGACCCAAATATATAGTAGGATTATCTTCTTGGACATTCAAGATATCAGCAGCCCCTGCTTGTGAATTCAACATATTAACTATCTTGCTTCTATATTCATTCACCTTAAGAATCTCAATGAAAGGGACTGATATTTTAATCTTCAAAATTTCATTCTCTAGGTTGAAAACAGAAACAAACTTTTCAGCATCTTTAACAAGAGGAGGAAGTTGAGTGTCTTTCTTACCAAGCGGAATATCCTTTTTACCTTCAGCCATTTTTGGGGTATCATTATTAGCTTCAACAACCTTTGGAGCATATTTCTTGGGCTGTGCTTTGTTTGCAATGATAGGCACATTTCTATTTCTGAGATTATATTGCTTTTGCATCTCGAAAATAACATGTTGATACCCTTTAAAATAATCTGATGGTTCTTCTCCTTGATTAGCCAAATCTCACTCATCATGCTCTTCTTTAGTTAAGAAGATTCCCGACATTTCTTCATCAATACAATGGATGGATTCTTCAGGAATCTTAGGCTCATCTTCTTCATCTACCAAATTTTGCTGAAAAGGAGGTCTCACTGGAGGGTCAGCTTGCTGATTTCTATTCTCTCTCGGCTTTTGCTGATTTTGAGGTCTCCTAAATTGTGGATTTCTGAATTGAGGTTCATGTTGCATAGGAGGAGTAGAAGTGTTACCAAGAGCTAACCTATCCATCAACTTCTCCATGGTTTTCATCATTGAATCAAATTTGTCTTCAGAAGTTGAGGTGGATGGTTTCTCTTCTTCTTTTAGTTTGGTTTTTCCCATTTTTGACTTTTTTGCAGCTATCATGTTTACCTCAATCTTAACTACATCACTTTGCATTTCAGCAAGTGTAGGTGACTCTCTTTTCCTCAATAGGATAGAAAAGTCATAGTCAAATGCTTCAGCATATCTCATTTGTGCTAAGGCTTCCAGAGGTTTCAAATGGGCTGGAATTGAGTCAAAAACTTTATTGAATCTTTTTGAAAAGTTTTGGACAGATTCATCAACTGTCCTTATAAGGCTGTTGTATTCAGTGAGTGCTTGGACTGCATTGGTTCTATTACCCCATTTTCTTAAGAATTTATCTTCAAAATCATTCCAAGTTCTAATGCTGTCCGGTGCAAGAGCCTTAAACCATTTTCTAACTTCACCAATAAAAATCTGTGCAAATAATCTTAGCTTCACATCCTCATCATCAAATTCTTCCCTGTCTATAAAATCATTGAATTTGTCTACAAATTCCTCTGCTGAAATTTCCTCATCACTACCCCAAGTAGGAATCCTAGCAGCATATTTACTAGGAAGGTCATGCAAAATAGCAGGAAGTACAAGTGGTGCATACCTATCAGGAGCAACCATAACTAGAGGATGAACAATGGTTGTAGGAGGAGCAGAAGAATATGAGGAACTGATATGAGGAGGACTATTTGGTTTTTGTAACCCACTGACAATAGAACTCCAATTTGGAAGGGGTAAACCAGATTTTGATTTCAACAAGACTTCAAAAGGATCAGTTTCTTTGAGTTTATCTAAAGACTCTTTTTCTAGCAGTAATTCAGAGGTAATAGCTTCCCAAAACTCTTCCTTGTCTTCTTGTGTCACTAAGGCTCAAGTGTCAATTCCTCTTTTTTGCAAGTCTAAGATAACATCAATGAGTTCCTTTTCACTTTCTAATCTAAACAACACTTCATGAATCTTGTCATAAACTTTCTTATCTTCAATACTTCTTAATATTTCATAGGACAAAGATTTTGAATGAGATGGAGTACCTGATATTTATGAAATTCTTTGACTTTTTGAAATAGTGTTTGGATTGTCCGCAGTGGTAGGTGGATTGGGATTAGGATTGCTCCATGTGTATATCCTTCTCGAAGCCACCTTTAAACTTTGAAAAATGTATGGAGTCACCTAGGTAGATTGCAGCCTCGAAAAACTTTCTAAGTTCCTGCTACCTTCAGAAGTTCAAAATCTTGATTTCGGGAATGAATAATATTCAGACTCCCGGCAGATGCACCAAAATGTTATCTCAAAATCAGACCCTGATAGGCTGCTAGTCAAGGAGACCCTGAGTAACTATTTCAAACCATAATTTTAGTTGAGGCTTAGCCTCCTCAACCTGAGAGGGCTCTCTCAATAGGTTAATGATTTGCAAATAAATATTAGATGGCTAACTCTATGAATAAAGTGAATAAAGTGAATAATTGGTTTTACTACTAATCAAAAAACATATATTGGGTAAATGGAGTCAAATGTGCTTTCAAAAAACATAAAGATCAGTTTCATATGGAAGTCAGGGCATTTCAGGGTTTAGATGCATCAATAGAATAGTAGGACAGAGAATAAACACAGTTCATGAACATATGAAGGAAGTTAGAGCACCTTCAGTGAATTCTAAGTAACATGCATTCATGCCACTGCAAGTAACTTAAAGAGAAACATCATGAGATAATCAAACATCCATAACCCTTTCTGAATCCTGAGTGATGAAACAAAACTCTCTGTATTAAGATAAAAACACAGTTCTCTGATATCACAAAAAGTATGTTTGTTCATGAAAATTCCAACCCTATGCAATTCGATTTCTTTCCTCTTATAGAGTGGTCATTACATCCTTGTATTCCTTCCAAAAATTTAAGAAGAAATTTGAATTTGACACCTATCAAATTCTAAACAAACTTCATTTACAAACTGACAGTTAAAATGTCTGTCTTATAGTCCTAATACAACTAGGAATAAAACACTATTTATTATATTTTAACAACCTTTAACAACCTTATCTAATCATTAAAACTATGCTTGAAAACTATTTATTCTAGACTTTGACCATGATGTTATTTATCTTCTTGCTGTTAGACCCCATCAACCTGCCTCTTATCCATTCCTGCAAAATAGGAGCATGTTCCCTATATAATAGCCGAATGCCTCATTTCTGCCCATTCGAACCAACTACCGAAGAACTGGTGCTCAAAAAATGTGGAAAATGTCTTATAACCTTCATTTGAATTCGACCTTCCAGCTGTGCAAGTCTCGAACCTCCAAAATGGTGCAAAAATTGTCAATACTGCTGCACTACGAAACTACTGAGTCTGCTGTTTTTGTAGCGCAGAATTTTCCTTTTAAAATCATGGTTCAAACCTCCATTTTTATGTGCCAAACTTCCTGGATCTTCATTGATATTATACATATACCTCCCACCAGCATCAAAGCTCAAAACCAAACCCTTTTCACCTTTGAAAATTGCAAAATTTCTTCAAACTGCATCCTACAGCAGTTTCATAGCGCGCTACGAAACTGATATGTGTCACCTTCAGCAGTTTCGTAGCACGCTATGAAACTGCTGAGTCTTCAATTTTCACAACTTCTTTCCAAAATTTTAGTTTTCAACCGTTTAATACTATATTTCTAGGTGTATATCAGCTTTCATAACCCATAAAAATCAACTCTAAACAGCTCCAAAAATGAGATATCACCACATAACCTCAAAAATTTTCTAAAGGATGACACTTACTGTTTGCACTTATTTTAGTCGTGGCTGATCTTAAACTATGCTAGCTGTATTTCCAGGTCTTCTACTCTCCTCTTAAGCCTTCTATTGTTTGCCCTTAGCTTGGTATTGACCATCCCAATGAATTTTTCTTCTTTGATTGCAGGTAGGGTCCATATGAAGAATTGAGCTTGACTATCAATTAACTCAGGGTTTGGATTTTTCTCCAACTCCCACAGTCCTTTCATCCTTTCAAAGTTTTCCTTTTCTTCTGCATGCACTCTCACCTTTTTATTCAACTTGTCAATCTCATTATTTGCAATTCTGAGTTTGGCTTTGACATCTTCATAGCTGCTCTTTTCCTTCTAAATATTGAAAACCCTGTTTCTGTCTTCTTCAGGCATTGAAAATGATGTATTTGTGGTTTCTTAAAAAACATTAGCACTTTCACCTCCTGTTTGATCTATCTCCATGTCTGACTGTTTGAACTTCTTGGAGTGCCTAGTTAAGGGTTTTCTGGGCTTAAAGATAAACTCTGCCACTTTGTTTGGTCAATTTAGTGTGTCCTAAATTGCTGCATTTAATTTGTCAATCCGGGAATCGTAAGCTGATGAAGTGCGGCGCACTATATGTGCAAGATAGCCTATTTCTTAACTTTTTGTCGTTTTTGGTTTTTCTAAGGTGAAATGGAAATTCTAAGATGAAAAAAATTCTGGTTATGTTTGTTCAAGGAAGTGATATCCCCTATAATGATTTACCAACTTGAAACTTTAAAAAGCAAATTGAAATTTACAAGACAAGACTTGAAAGAAAATGAAGATGTACTGCTGAAATGAAAAGGTGTTGCTAATCTAATAAATCAAAACAGTAAACTAGTGAGCATGAAAACCAAATTATTCTTGCTGCCAACTAAACACAAAAGAAACTATGCTTAAGGAAATTCAAAATTGCAACAAAATAAATCTAAATCAGATTACATCAATTTATCTTCTGACCTTTTACTGAGAGAAACGCAGGGTTCTTTGAGCAAGATTTCTCTGAGATTTGTTGTTGCGGCCGTCCTCCAAATCTCAGCTGCAAAGCCAAATTCGTCTTGCTCTTGTTGAAAGCTGGATGGAAATATATCTTCTTGTTTATCAATTGGTTGGAAAAAATCCAATTTTGTAATAGAAATCATGTTGTAGTTATCTCTATTGTAACTGCTCTCTGATCTCTCTCTATTTAAATGAAAACAGAGATCAGAGATGGGGATGATTTGAGGATGATTTGGGGATGAAAAATGATGGAAAAATGATGAAGAATGATGGTGGATTATTCATGATAGGATAGGGATTGTTGCATGCTGTAATTCTCAAGCCTTTGTTGTTGTAATGATTCCACAATTTGCTAATTAATACATGATTTGGGAGTTGCTGTTCATTCTTTTCATTCATAACTCAAGAACACACCATCGCTTGTAGGCCCACCGTGATGTGGGCCATCACGTATCATATCTTTACAATTCCTACTGTGTGATGGTTTGATTTCCTTTTCATTTCTTTAAATTGTTTTGTTCAGTAATCTTTTGTTTATGAACATTTCGCATAATTGCTTTGTTATATTGAAATCATAATTGGATTGCGTAAGTGATAGAATTATTAATTATAACTTGAAATGTCCTGCTGATAATTTTGATCTAATGCTGCGCTATCTAATTAAGACTATGGTTCATTTAATTACTGCTCAGTTATAATTGCATGTTCATGCTGATAGGTTGCTGATTCAATTACATTTATAGTTGCTGTGTCTTTCTAATGACTTAGTTTTGCTGTTCGGTTCCATTTAAGATTGTTGTTTAATTCTAGTATTTTAGCATTGCTATTCATTTCCATTAATAAATCATTTTTGTTAGATGAAGCTTTGCTGTTCATTTCTGTTGATTCATTGCAAGAGTGCTTTTAAAGAGAGTTTTCCTAGTTTACTTTTAAGGTGTTTTTGAATAACCACCTGATTTTCCTTAATTGCTTAAAGCAGACTTTAACTGTAGAGAATACTGTTATTGCCTCGTTCCCATGCATTGATTGTCTTGTTCCGGTTTGATTTCAATTGCATCAATATCCAGATGAATGAGTTATTGCTACTGTATCCTCGATTGATGGTTGTTTGAGTGAATGATTTAGTTTAGAACATTTCAATTTCTTGCTATTCCAATTAGATTTTGTTTCCAGCTTTCATTTAATTTTGGATTTTAAGCACCATACTGCAAAACATTACTCTTGAGTAAATAGTCGCCTCAAACTGAGTACACTCTTGAAATAAAAAGTCGTCCCTGGGTTGAAAATTAATGTGAAGGTAATTAGGAGTTAAAAAGACACCTTTTTATCGCTCCACATTTTGGCGCCGTTGCCGGGGAGAGTGTAGCCATTTCTAAAGAGTAGTGTGAATCTGATGAGTGCCTGCTAGGAGAGAATTGGGTATTAAAAACGGAAGGTAAGAACCTGCGTACGGAGCATGTAACAGCCCTGCTCCCCCGCCCGCTTTCCGACAGATTTGTTAATTTTTTGTGTAGAAATAGATGTTTGAATTTTTGTGTGAATGACTAGAAAAATATAGAAATTTAAAAAAAAAAAATGAATCACATTATTTCACTCAAGTGGTGATGTAAGCACCACCCATTTCACTAACTAATTGACAAGAACATTTGAAGAAGGAGCCTCGAAGAAACACATGAAAAACATCTTATATTATGGTAAGAAATGGCTCACGTTTCTACTTTTGAATTTCCTATCAAAGATCTAGGAGGAGTGACACAAATGCACATAATTCCCCCATCTTTACTAAATTTTCATGGTTTAGCAAATGAAGATCCAAATACATTCTTATTTGAGTTCAAAATACTTTGTAGAGGATATGATTATTGTACTAATGATCAAAGATTGAAAGTGTTTCCTCTTACTCTAAAAGGAGCAGCTCTCCGATGGTTCATGAGCCTAGGTGGGAATTGCATCCAATCATGGGAGGACATGAAGAACATATTCTTGAAGAAGTACCAAGACTATTGCAAATCCAATGAAGATATTTTCGGTATGATACAAAGGGAAGATGAAAGTTTGGAGGACTATGTAGATCGATTTCATTATAACCTTCAAAAATCAAAGCATAAGCATTTGGAAAAAGAGATCTTAAAAACACTCCTTCTTAAATGAATCAAAGATGAATTTTTAGAACTCTTAACTCTGATAGGAAAAGGTGATGTTTTTCGGTTATCATATGATGATGTTTGTGAGTTGTGCATAAGGTATTCAAGAGGAACCTCTAAGGCTGGTAAGAATTCTAGAGATGTTTGTTCTTTCTTTTCCAAATCTACTACAAGAATAGGAGACATAAGAGCTGAAATCAATGATTTATTTGAAAATTTTAAAGTTGATTTTATTAGCTCTCTAAGCTCAAAATTGGACGTTTTGCAGGTTCATAAAAATGAAGAATTTCATGAAGTGTTTTTCCCTCATGACCGAAAGGAGCAGCCCATAGATACTCACTCTTCCTTATCTAGGATGGAAGTAGCATATCAAAGAGATAAGGAAGCTACAACAAGGTCAACAGGTATGGTTCAAAACACTTCTTCTCCATTCTCTTACTTGCATAATACATTATGGAATACTCATGTTCTAGGGCGGCCATGTCAATTTCAATATAACCACCAATCTTATCTACAAGTTTGGCATGGTTCACCTTATGATTGCATGACTACTCTCCCTCATCTTGTAGCACAAGCACATTCTCCATATTCTCCACCAGCTCTTTCACAACATCCTGCTGGCATATCAAATTTATCCACTCAACCCAACCAACCACATCATCACAATGCTCCATTCCATACACAATTTCCTGCTCAACTAATTCCACACCCTCACCACAATAAACCAGTACAACATGCTTACAATGTTAAACTACAAAATTTACCCATCCTTCCCACCTATTCTATCTCACATGCACCAATGGAGAAAACTTACAATGAGATTCAGAATGTTTCAAATTCAAAAATTGTAGAAGCTATGGAAGAAAATGAGGTTTCTTTTAGTATGCATCAACAAGTCATTTTAAAAGCTCAAGAACTTCATGATATGATGGCTATGGGAAATCAAGAAAGTAAAGGATATATTGAAGATTGGTTTCATTCCGTCACTTGTTTGCAGCATCACTCTATACTTCAACAATTTTTGACATCATTTTTTCAAGGGAAGTTGGCTTCTCATACCCTAATTTTTATCAACATGCATTTTTCAAATTTGGGTATGTACATATTTGAAGCCTTATTTCGAAAATGGTTCCATTGGAAGTACTCCTATACATAGTCATATTCATATTTCAATCAAAGTAGGTTAGTGAAAAAATAAAATAAAATAAAATAAGAACATAAATAAATGCATTTTGTTTTTTTTTGTAAAAATAGTTGTTTGTTTGTTGCAACACGCTATCAAATCAACATTGGTAATAATTTTTTTTAATTCATTTGTGTATG
Source organism: Pinus albicaulis (assembly GCA_034641835.2). NCBI lineage: Eukaryota > Viridiplantae > Streptophyta > Pinopsida > Pinales > Pinaceae > Pinus > Pinus albicaulis. The sequence continues at coordinate 1,937,334,136 of CM076578.1, forward strand.
TAGATGACTTATAATGGAAATAATAGTTCTACAAACACTCATATTCATTTTTATCACCAATTTGAAAAAAATGCTTGAATATCATTTTTTTTGGCTCGCGGGCTTGATGAAATTTCTGGAAAAACAGTCGGGACAGTCATGTTTTGAGGGGCCAAAAGTGAATATTTTTAAAACTTGTCTCTATCCTAAGTAGCCCTTGATTTATACTTTCCAACCCAATTTGAATCACTCAATTTTGATTTGAAACAAAAAAGTTAGAACCAAAACATTCACAGGGTGTCTAGCGGGCAGCTTAGGAACAGAGTTGGGACAGTCAGTTTTTGGAGGCCTAAATGTTTGAATTTTTAAAACATATTACAATGGTAGATTCCCCTATAAATCTAGTTTACAAGGAAATTGGAATCACTCATTTTAGATATCGTATGGGGAAGTTATGATCAAAATACTGACTGTCTATCGTAAATCAGCGCCATTAAAACTATGTCTTTTTGGCTGTTCCTTACAGTATTTAACCTATCAATTCTTCTTGTATTAAAAACATATTTATATTGGAAATAAATAAATGAATCTAATTTCATTTCCAATTTGAATCATTCCAATCTGACATCAAAAAATTTATGCTTGAAATATCAACTATTGGTCTAAGCTGGGTAATCGAAAATGACTCTGTTATGCAGTTTGTTCTAACTAAAATTGACATATCATATCATTGAATTTTTAAAACCTGTTGCTATTGGAGATTAACCTTTGAATTAGCTCTCATTTGGCTTTGGAATCACTCAATTTTGACGAAAAACAAAGAAGTTGTGATTAAAACACTGTAGGTTAGCATGATTGGCCACTGCTCTCCCGCAGGTAACAAATGAATTTTACTTTGTTATTTTCTCCGTGGATTTGTTCTACAGAGTAACTACTTGTTATTTTTTTGCATAATTCTTGGATTAGGGGAGCCCACGCACCTCTCTTTCTCCATGATTTAATGTTTTATTGCAGGTAGATACTCGTTTTTTGCAGGTCCTGGAAAAATAAAGAAGGTTAATTTATGGACGAGTGATTATTGAAAGAAATTTTAAATGAAACAAAGGAATTTCATCCAACTCATTACCCAACAGATTCATAATAGAAAAAATGAAGAATTGATTTCTATTTGAAGATTCATGTTATGTCTTTGCTGCCAAAACATTTTTCGAATAAATCATTTTTTTGACATAACATCATAGCTGTTGTAACTTAATTTATTTATTTACATACTGTTTTTTGTTGTTTCTTTTCTAATTTCTCTTATATTTTGTGTTTTAGGTGTTGCTTCATTCAAAGTGTAACTCATCCTCAGCATCAATGCCGTGAACAACTAATTTGTTTTTTTGCATGTTTGCATTTTATGATTGTCCGTTTTGTTGTTCCTTTTTGAATGGAACAGCACTTCTGCACTTTCACGTTTTGCTGTTCCTTTTCGAATGAAACAACACTTCGACACTTTTCATTTTTGCTGTTCCTTTTACAAAGGAACGACACTTGTGTTTTTTCTGTTCCTTTTCTAAAGGAACGACACTTTTAGTTTTTGCTGTTCATTTTTCCAAAGGAACGGCATTTGCATTTTCACATTTTTTTTTGTGTGCATTTCCTTTGTTGTTCCCTACAAGGAACACCACTTTTTGAGTGTTTTTGCTGTTCCTTCAAAAGAATCAACACTTTGGGATTATTTTCGGGAGCAACCCTTCCTTCCTCTTGTGGGATTATTCTTAGTTCATCTCAACCACATTTTACTGATTCCCTTTCATGGCATGAATTACACTACTTTTATGAGGACAAGAATTATGGATTCTATTGAAGCGAGTTAATATAATTCACGTTATGATCTTTAATAGGATAGCTCCTTGATGATAGCTTATTTTCAAAAGGGACACAATTATTTATATACTACTTTATTGCATTGTTTTCTATTGAACATGATGTTGATTGATTATCTTAATACCATGCTGGTTCCACCCTTCTGGATTATAATCTTCTCTGTCTGTAATAAATGAGATTATGGGTATATTTTTTTCTATTGACATGTTCAACTTCTTCCACCATCCTTGCTCTTAAGGAGTACTGAGCCTCCCTCTTTTTATCATAAAAATGTGTAATAATAACAAAATTTTGTTCGCAGATGGAGGATAGGGGGTCTCAGTACGAGCCAGCCTACCATGTTCATAAGGTTGTAACAAAGTGACATTCCCATTATGGTCACCACACCAGGGTTATGATCCATTGGATAGCCCAATTATCCTTGGAACAGGAGGTCTCATCACGAGCCGGCCTGATCACTTTTGCTACATCCCAGTGAATGGCAGTGTGGTTATCTGGTTACCACGCCAGCACATTGATCTCTTCTGTAGAACAACAATGTAACTCTCTAGTTATAAATTGAGGATTCTCGCTCATATGGGTTAAAAAGCAACCCTGCCGAGGCTATGGACGCCTGCTGGCAGCAGCGGCTCTGCTTATGGTATTGAAGTTATATCTTATCGTCAATTATTACTATAATACCCTTTTCTTATTTTTTTTTCTTTTTATCAGAGAAGTTATTTCCTTAATTTTCCCTGTTTTGAACCTTTATGCATGAGAAATTTTTTTATGATCAATCGCATCATTTTCAGCTAGAATACTGTCAGTAAAGCATTTTTTTGGCATATTGCTGTCCTTTTTCTCTTTTTCATAACTTATCATCAATCCAAAGCGTCCTATCTTTTATTCATAACTATCTTTACACACTCTGCTCTCATTATAACCATAACTCTCGCTGTCCTATCATTGATATGTGTACTTTGCTTTATTTACTGCTATATTGTTCATTCCCTTGCCTTGCCATCAGCACAACACCTCTCATATGCTTTATGGTCATGGAATTCCTTTTCCAATTGGAGGGGGGAATGTATGCATTATGGGATTGCATGCGATATGATTACTGCATTCTCCCATCACTTGTTGATTTGCCAAAATATTAGTATCGCATGTATACATAAGTTTTTCTGATTGAAATTTTTGCATGCATCTTATCTATTGCTTACACTATGGATTCAAGAACATTGTATGCCAAATAGTGCTTTGTTTGCAGGAAAACAAAAAGTATGGGCAGAATTCTATTCATAGCATGACCACACTATTACACTTAACAGAAGAGGCTCGCGCACGTGAACAATTCTTCAGACATGATGTGCTTACCTGGATTCCACCTTTTGTATCACTTTCAGCACCAACTCTGCCTACATCAGCTTCAACACCTGCCAGTACATATATGTCATTCCACATTTTTGGAGGTAAAACTTGAGGTAAAATCGCATAATTTTCTGATTTATTATGAATTTAGGAGAATTTCATAAACGTCCATTTTGAGCATTATTTATCATCCTTCAGTCCACATCTGTACGACTTCCCATTTTTTTTCAGCGGCATATCATCTTTCAGTTTGGGGGAGTGTCGCTTTCATTCATTTCTTTCTTATAACCATGTCATTCATATTCTTTATCATCCATTGCTATTCTTATTCCTTCTCAACACCTCCCTTATTCCATGTTATTTTACACCAAGCATAGAATTCAACAACTGGTAGCAACCACCTCAATTTTTTTCTAGCATCGCATGAGGGCATGCTAATTTTTCAGAGAGGGGGAGGAATTGCTACGCATGATGGATGTTTTCAATTTTCTTTTTCATTTAAGGCATACAATTTCAGTGTAGAAATTGATTTCCATAATATTTTTAAAACTATGAACTCAATTCTTGTGATTTTTGGAAAACACAGACGTATCATTAATACAAACCCAGACAATTTCAAGATAAATTGGTTCATAAAATTTTGAAAATCATGCACTCTCAGCTACAGTCATTTTGTTTATATCTCATGATCCATGCATCAAAACAGTCTGATTTTTGGATCATAAAGGCATTCATATATTATAAATTTACTTGCCAAATTTCAACAAAAGCTGGTTTGTAGTTTTTGAGAAAATGGTTAATGAAATTTGCTGTTACTTATATCATATTTTGTTGCAACTTCATATATACATATAGTTGAATGTCAATATAAAAATTGTTATGCCTTCATCAAGATTACTAAAAGTGAATATTCATTAATTAAGGAAGAATTCATTTGTTCTATCCATTTCATGAGCTGAGATGAACATATTTTTTATTGCTTCGTTAACACATGGGTTTTTGTCTTTAGGTTGCATGAGGACATGCAATATATTCAGGTTTTCGTTGCATGAGGACATGCAACATATTGAGTGTGGGGGTATGTTGGGCCGTTAATATGCCATTATTATTATCACTTTTGAACACTTATTCCACCCATTTCTACGGTTCTTCATCATGTCATTTATTATAATTTATTATATAAATCCATTTTATGATGATTTATGCTTCTATGAATGAATATTATTTATTCTCCTTTATTTCTAATAAATTCATGATTATGCATGATTTTATCAATGATAGTTTTAATAAATCAGTTGTAACATTATTCACCATTTTTAGCCTCCAAGATAATTTCCAGATTGAAGATTTGATCATTAAAAGTGCCAACTCAGAAATTCGCTGGAATAAGAAGTGACGGTTTTGCGGTTGAGATTTCGAGCAAATGAAGCAGAATCTGGAAAATACGGAACATGGGTTTTGTCTAGAACGAACCCAGTTAACTTTAATAAAGAACAATTTTCCCAAATTCAGCTTTTACTGAGAGAAACGCAGGGTTCTTTGAGCACGATTTTCTGAGATTTGTTGTTGCGGCCGTCCTCCAAATCTCAGCTGCAAAGCCAAATTCGTCTTGCTCTTGTTGAAAGCTGGATGGAAATATATCTTGTTGTTTATCAATTGGTTGGAAAAAATCCAATTTTGTAATAGAAATCATGTTGTAGTTATCTCTATTGTAACTGCTCTCTGATCTCTCTCTCTTTAAATGAAAACAGAGATCAGAGAAGGGGAGGATTGGAGGATGATTTGGGGATGAAAAATGATGGAAAAATGATGAAGAATGATGGTGGATTATTCATGATAGGATAAGGATTGTTGCATGCTCTAATTCTCAAGCCTTTGTTGTTGTAATGATTCCACAATTTGCTGATTAATACATAATTTGGGAGTTGCTGTTCATTCTTTTCATTCTGAAGTAACCCAGCAGCATCCGCTGGCGGCTAAGGGCCCAGCCTCTGGTGGAGTACGCTGCTGCTGTGTATCGTATCTTTACAATTTCTGCCGTGTGATGGTTTGATTTCCTTTTAATTTCTTTAAATTGTTTTGTTTAGTAATCTTTTGTTTATGAACATTTCGCAGAATTGCTTTGTTATATTGAAATCATAATTGGATTGCGTGAGTGATAGAATTATTAATTATAACTTGAAATGTCCTGCTGATAATTCTGATCTAATGCTGCGCTATCTAATTAAGACTATGGTTCATTTAATTACTGCTCAGCTATAATTGCAATGGTTGTTCAATTAAGTTACTATTCAATTATAACTACGATTGCTGTTGCTTCAATAACTGTGATTAATGTTCATGCTGATAGGTTGCTGATTCAATTACATTTATAGTTGTTGTGTCTTTCTAATGACTTAGTTTTGCTGTTCGGTTCCATTTAAGATTGTTGTTTAATTTTAGTATTTTAGCATTGCTATTCCTTTCCATTAATAAATCATTTTTGTTAGATGAAGCTTTGCTGTTCATTTCTGTTGATTCATTGCAAGAGTGCTTTTAAAGAGTTTTCCTAGTTTACTTTCAATAGCATCTTTAGTTCAATTTCGATTTCCTTTTAATTGCTTTAAAGCAGGACTCTCAACTGTAGAGAACATTGGTTATTGCTTCCTCATTCCCAGATTGATTGTCTTGTTCCGGTTTGATTTCAATTGCATCAATATCCAAAGGAATGAGTTATTGCTACTGTATCCTCGATTGATGGTTGTTTGAGTGAATGATTTAGTTTAGAACATTTCAGTTTCTTGTTGTTCCAATTAGATTTTGTTTCCAGCTTTCATTTACTTTTGGATTTTAAGCACCATACTGCAAAACATTACTCTTGAGTAAATAGCCGCCTCAGACTGAGTACACTCTTGAAATAAAAAGTCGTCCCTGGGTTGACAATTAATGTGAAGGTAATCGTATCTTTAGATGAACTAGAAGAACACGTTTTCCAAACTACACAAGAACTACTTCCCTCACGAGTCACCATGTGCCATGCTTGGTCTCGGTGGTTCTCTTCCTTCTACTCCTGGTTCAATTACCATATCTTCATTGGAACCAACACTCCGAACTCCACTAGACAATGATTCACCATTTTGTAGTAGTGATTCGCCATTTGTACTGGTGATTCGCCATGATTTTATAGGATAATATAATCTCGTGAGAGATTCGCCAAAAAATTATATATACATATTATATTATTAATAAAATCGCCTTCCATTTTTCCTATGTATCATGGGGATTCACCTATTTATTATATATATAAATTTAGGGGGGTTCTTAAAATTTTCCCTGCAAAACTATTAACTTGACTAGACCATGATGAAATAATGAGGTTTCACATGCCTAAGTTTTCATCTGTACTTTGTCTGCCATCTTGGCCAGAATTCGAAATATAAAGAAAGGTAAGTCTAGAGATATTATTCCTGTGAAATGAAATAAGAGTTTAAAGTGGTATGTGTACACCTTGTGGTATCTCCCTTCGTAGGTGAAGTACCTTTGGATGTTGTAGAGCAGATTGACAAATGCATCCTTGACATAACTTCTTGGCACAACTTTGTTCAATTCAGTATCCATAAACTCTGGTTTCAAAAATATTTTGCAGGGTTGCATTTCAAACCTAAAATTCTTGAACCATTTATCTTCCCCCCTTGGAATTTATGTGACTGCTGATATAACTTTAGGAGAAATTGGTAAATTGAGCAAACCAACCTTTGTGTTTGACCCTGTGAAGTTAATAGCAAACTCTTTGGTAACCTGATTATGCCCTCCTTGAAGCTTTTCGCAGAACCTCCAACACCCTACCTTCTTGAAGGCTTCTTCAATAGATTGATCTCTTGTGAGAGCTTCTAAACCTTCAGGTTCTGTTCTCAGACAGTGACTAGACCTGTGATTTCTTTTTTCTTCTGTCATCTTCCTCCCGAAAACCCTGTGTCTTCAGCAAACCTGTAATAGACCTCCTTGTTGGATGAACTGGCTCTCTTGAAAATTTGGTTCAGCCTCGCTTGATTAGAAATCCTGCTTCAGCCATCAATTATTTTCAAACTCACTTGATTAGCAAGTATCGAAACTGCTGACATAACATCAATTGGGTTCAGCCTTGCTTGATTGAAATTCTGCCTCGCTTGAAAACTTAAGGAAATCTCTGGTTTCTTATCATGAGCTTCTCTTTCAAACAATAGATATACATGCAATGTTTTCTTTGCATGAGACAAAATCGATGATAACCAACCCTTTTTCAAATTTGAAAAGGACCAATGACAAATGACCCCTAACGAATCTCATAATGATTTCATAATTGCTTTGGATGGTTGCATACGTGAGGGAGGATTTGTGGATCATGAAAATTTAACCAAAATTGATGGATGTGACAGCTAAAAAGAAAAATTTCGAATCCCTGATTTCGTAGCGCTGGTAATGTGATTTCAGGATTTTGCACTACGAAAAGACCAGCGTTTTCGTAGTGCAGAAGCAGTTTTTTACACTGAGCGCGCTATGAAAACATGGTTTCGTGGCTTATTCAAAATTTTTTTTTTTAAAGACTTAAAATATGGTTTTCAAAACGTGGTATGAGACTTCTAAAGAGTAAAGAAAGGTTTATGAACTTTATTTGGTGATGAAATGAGACTTTTAACCTATGGCTTAGACCCTATAAAACATAAAAATGACTCAAACCCTATCTAATACCATGACTTAGGAGCAAGTATAAACTGAATAAGTTTAGAAAATTATAATAGTGATAACAGGTTTGGTATGTGAAATCATCACAAAGGTGTCAAAATAAACATGTCAAGGCTCCAAGATCAAAAGAAAAACAAGTTTCATAACTCCAGAAAATTACAAGAAAAAAGGCTTAAAGGAGTATCAGTGAAAGAGAGAAAAGAGGTTTTAGACATTAGAAAGTGGGTTGCAAAGTTAAAATCGTATCCATGAGCCTATAAATCACATCTTACACTTCATATGGGTCATTGTTCACTTGAAAAGAGTTATAAGTTTCAAGGAGAAGAAAAGTTATGAGTTTTCAAGCTAAACTTGGGCGAATTTTCCTGGCACTGCGTGCCTGGAATTGGATGTTGCGCCCTTGGCAAATTTCCCCCATACAAATTACACTAGCGCTGCACGCTTGGGAGTGAGCACTACATGCTGCGGAAGGCACTGCGCCCTTACCCAAAACACATCCTCTACTCATTTGCAATGTGTTGCGTCCTTAGCACTAGTGCTGCGTGCTTAGCTTCGGCTCTGCGCCCTTGAATTTGGCGTTGTTCGCTTCTCCAGGAGGGCTTTCTAAGCATTACAACCATCCAAATAAACTCAAAATGCTTTCAAGATTCCTCCAAGGTCCTCCAAAGCAATGATGAATGGTAAGTGGATTCCCTAACCACATTTTCAAGCTATTTGATGATTTATAATTAATGGTAATGAAACCCTAAGAAGAAATCCTGGGCTACAAACTTGAAATCCATGTTTTTCCCATTAATTCCATCTGCCCATAAAGATTATAAGTCAAAACAGAAGGTAATTACATAGTTGGAGGGTTATCATTAAGTTGTTTAGCCTCTTACTCAGCTTGATATACCTATACCCTTACTTACTCATTCCCTCATTAGCCTAAACTGCCATTTCATCACCATCTCTTCATTCCATTTCCATTTACACTACAGGGTTGGAAATATAGAGTTTTCAAAATGTCAAGAGAGGGAGACAGTGGCAGTGATGTGGAAGCTCAAATGCCAAGGAGACATGAGCAAAATGGTGGAAAGATTTATATATTTGAACCCCTCAACACAAGGGAGCTAATGGAATCTCCCCTTATTGTTTCATGTTTCAAACATGTAGGTTTCTATGAATTTTGTGAAAATTTGTAGCAGGTGCAAAACCTACCTGAGCTAACCAGAGTATTTATCATTAAATTGCATGAAAAAAAAGTTAACCTTGGAGGAAAACCTAGACATGAGCTACTTTGAACCCTACCTAAAGCCTAGGTACAAAGACCACATCAAATCCATCTTTCCTTTTTCTCACCTACTTGATAGATATGCACCTATGACGAGAATTATCATGAAGTATTTCACATGTGAAGGAATATTATCCTGCCTTTACTTCTACCATATCAGGCTGTTTATGCACTTTAATAGAGTGAGGATGCTTCACATACCTTATTACCTCTACAGAAGCATTGATAAAATGTCCTATGTTGTACAAAAGAGAGAGTATCCTCAGCAGATGTAAACCATCTTCCATCACTCACTTATTAAAATAGTTGTTATGCACCAACTACAATAGAAAGGCATTCCATGGGAGACCTTCATTGCCAATGAGGTGTCTACTTCTCCACAAGCCCATCATCATCAAAATTC